>PVIW01001215.1:0-66496 GCA_004026585.1 Noctilio leporinus
GGTGAGAACATATGATACCTGTCCTTCACTGACTGGCTTATTTCACTAAGCATAATATTCTCCAGTTCCATCCATGTTGTTGCAAAGGGTACAAGTTCCTTCTTTCTTTCTGCCATATAGAATTCCATTGTGTAAATGTACCAAAGTTTTTTGATCCACTCATCCACCGATGGGCACTTAGGCTGTTTCCAGCACCTGGCTATTGTAAATAGTGCCACTATGAACATAGGTGTGCATAGGTTCACACACATTCTTTTATCTACTCATAAAATACACTTGTCCTCTCTCCACCTTGACCAATTAGTGCCCACTGAGGGTGGATAGGGAGGCAGGTGGATCATCTTTACAAACACAGATATAAATCTATGTGATTCTGATATCTTAAATCTCAAAGCTTAGCATCATCCGCTTCTGCTTCAATTATATGTTCTACCAGACTTTTCCTTTTTTCACTTCCAATTGTAGCCTTTCCCTGTCCTAGATTGTACCTAATACCTCACTCTTAATCTTTCACCCCATACCACCTCAAAATCACTTCTCTTTCCTCCAGACATCTCTTAAATCTCCCTATTTCTCTTTTTTACCCCCCATTCCCATCTTACCTACAATAATTATAGCTTATACTATGTTGACAGTGCTGTGGTGAAACTTACTTACCAACTGGATCCATCTTTTTCTTTTATTCTTTCCATTTTTCACTATTTTTTCTAATTCGACTTCATTATGATAGTTATCTTTTATACGCACGTTTGCTCTCTCAAACAGTATCTATATATAGGTATATATATGCATGTATAAATACATATATATATATGTATATATAATTTCTGATTAGACATACTACTGTACACTCACAATCTCACACTGCATTCTGATTCTCTCCCCACCCATCTCTATATAAGAGGTAAAGTTTGCTTTCTCTCTCACATCCTCCTGCCACTTCTTGCCACTATCTTTGTTACTTCTTTGCACCTTTCAAAACTTATTTAAATTTCAGTCAACTCAGCGGTTTTTCCTCTCTTATAATAGTCTTATATTTACATCCTTATTAAGACTGGCTCATTTGCAGCTGAGATTGTGATTAAGGGTGGGGTTTATCTTTGACAGTTTGGGTATTTATTTTGCTCATATGCAGTTGAAAGTGTGATTAAGGGTGTAAGCTATCTTTGAAGGTATGGTTATTTTGCCTGGACTGGTGGTTCTGTTTTAGGAGCTGATCAATAACAGTTTAGGAGATGTGGTAGAAGGACAGTCTTTCAATCAGCCAACTAGAGAAAAAAACTCACCAAGGACACATGAGCCAAATGCAAAATACAACCAGACAGCCCAAATTAATGACTCAAAGGGCATCCCAAGAGCAGCAAGTTGAGGAAATCTAGGAGACTGTACCATTGAATCCCACAAATCTCCTGCCACAGAAGAGCACTCCACAAAGGCAGGGAGTCAAGATTAAGCCAAGAAACAAAACCAAGCAAGAACATACACCAAAAATGGGGAGGAAAACAAACAATCCATCACAGAAAGGAAAGGAGGAATCCCCAGAAAGGTTGCTAAGTGAAATAGAAACAAGCAAATTATCAATCATGGAATTCAAAGTAATGGTTATAAGAAAGTTCAATGAGCTCATTGAACTCAAAGAAAACTACAAAGAACTCCAGGGAAACTACAAAACATTTACTGAAAATTATACCAGCATTAAAAAGGACATAGAAGCCCTGGCTGGTGGTGCAATGGATAAGATGCCAGCCTAAGAACCCAAGGTTCGCTGGTACGATTCCCAGCCAGAGCACATAACTAAGTTGCAAGTCAAGTCTCCTGCTAGTTCCATAGCTGGAGGCAGGTGAAAGGCAACCATACGTTGATGTCTCTCTCCCTCTCTGCCTCTCTCCCTTCCCTTCTCTCTGAAAATAATAAATAAAATCTTAAAAAAAAAAAGGACATAGAAACTATCAGTAATAACCAGGAGAAAATGAAAAACACAATTCTGAACTGAAGAACACAGTAGAAGGAATCAAAGCAGGTTAGAGGAAGCAAAGGTCTGAATCAGCAAGCTGGAGGACAACATGGAGAAAAGTTACTCAAATAGTGCAACAAAATGAAAAAAGACTGAAAAACAATAAAGAGATTTTAAGAGAGCTACAGAACAACAAGAAATGCAATAATAGCCATATCATAGGGAAACCAGAAGGGGGAAAGAAGCAAGGGATAGAAAACCTGCTTGAAAAAATAATGACAGAAAACTTCCCTAACTTGATGAGCAAAAACATCTCTCAAGTTCAGGAAGCACAGAGGGTCACAAAAAGATAAACCCAAACAGGCCCACTCCAAGACACATTATAATTAAAATTGCAAATTTCAAAGAGAAGGAGAGAATCCTAAAAGCATCAAGAGAAAAACAGATAATAACACATAAGGGGGCCCTGATAAAGTTATCAAATGATTTTGTAACAGAAACACTACAAGCCAGAAGGGAATGGCAAAAAATAACCCAAGTAATGAAAAACAAAGGCCTGCAACCAAGAATACTCTACCCAGCAAGGATCTCATTCAAAATGGAAGATGAAATAATGAGTTTCCCAGACAAAAGAAGGCTAAAAGAGTACATCTCTACCAAACCAGCACTGCAAGAGATGCTAAAGGGCCTGATTTTAAAAGATGAAGAAATAGAGGCAGAGAGGAACACAGAAACAAAAGGGGATAATGTCAATGAAGAAGAATCTGTCAATAATAATCTTAAACATAAACAGATTAAATGAACCAATAAAAAGACATAGGGTAGCTGAATGGATAAGAAAACATGATCCACATATAAGCTGTCTATAAGAGACCCATCTCAGAACAAAAGATTGACACAGACTGAAAGTGAAGGGATGGAAAAATATATTTCAAGCAAATGGGCATTAAAAAAGGATGGGGTAGCAATACTAGACAAAATAGATTTTACAGTGAAGGCCATAAAAAGACACAAAGAAGGACATTTCATAATATTTAAGGGAACAGTCCATCAAGAAGATATAACCCTTGTAAACATATATGCAACGTAGAAGCACCCAAATATATAAGGAAAATCTTGGAGGACTTCAAGAAGAATATAGACAGCAACACACTAATAGTAGGGAATTTTAAAACCCCATTATCAACAATGGACTGACCTTCCAAGCAAAAAAACACCAAGGATATTGTGGCATTGAACAGAATTCTAGATGAAATGGACTTAATTGACATATACAGAACTTTTCACCCCAGAGAAGCAAAATACACATTTTTTTCAAATGCACATGGAACATTCTCAAAGATAGACCACATGGTAAAACAGAAGACAAGCCTCCACAAATTCAAGAAAATTAAAATTATACCAAGCATCTTCTCAGACCACAATGGCTTGAAACTAGAAACCAACCTCAAGTAAAAAACTCAGAAACATTCTAATTCATGAATAGCGAATAACATGCTATTAAGTAATGGATGGGTTAACAATGAGATCAAATAAGAAATAAAAAAGTTTCTGGAAAAAACTGAGAATGAATACACAATAGTCCAAAACCTATGGGACACAGCAAAGGCAGACCTCAGAGGGAAATTTATAGTAATACAGGTCTACCTAAAAAGGATAAAAGAAGTTCATACAAACAACCTAACCATAAAGTTACAAGAACTAGAGAAGCAACAACAAAAAAAGACCAGAGCAAGTAGAAGGAGGGAAATAATCAAGATCAGAGCAGAATTAAATGATACACAGACTAAAAGTACAATTCAGAAGATCAGGCACTGGTTCTTTGAAAAGATAAATAAAATTGACAAGACTTTAACCAGACTCATCAAGAAAAAAAGAAGACCCAGATAAACAAAATCAGAAACAACAGAGAAGTCACAATCAATACCACAGAAATACAAAAGATTGTAAGAAATTACTACATGCAACTATATGACAAGAGATTTGACAACCTGGGTGAAATGGATGAATTTCTGGAAACATATAATATACCAAAACTGAATCCAGAAGAAGTAGAACACCTGAGCAGACCAATAACAATTAGGGACATTGAAGCAGTAATCAAAAACTCCCAGTGCACAAGAATCCCAGACTGGATGGCTACACAGGTAAATTTTACCAAACTTTAGGGAAGAGCTAACTCCTATCCTTCTCAACCTACTCCAAAAAGTCCAAGAAGAGGGAAACCCCAAACTCTTTCTATGAGGCCTTTTCATGGGGCCTCATAGACAACAAAGAAAGAAAACTATAGGCCAATATCTCTGATGAACATAGATGCTAAATTTCTCAACTAAATATTGGCAAAGTGGATCTAGCAATATATAAAAAATCACACACCATAATCAAATGAAATTCATCCCAGGAATATAAGGATGGTAGAATATTCACAAATCAATAAACATAATACACCACATAAACAAAATGGAAGGCGAAAACCATATGATCATATCAATAGCTGCTGAAAAAGCATTTGATAAAGTACAGCACCCATTTATGATAAAAACACTCAGCAAAATGTGAATAGAGGGAGCATACCTCAACATAATAAAGGCCATGTACGAGAGGCCTACAGCTAACATCATACTCAATGGGAAAAAAGTGAAAGCCTTTCCCTTAAGATCAAGAACAAGACAAGGGTGTCCACCCTACACTTCTTTTCAATATAGCATTGGAAGTTCTAGCTATAGTGATCAGACAAGAAAAAGGAATCAAAGGCATCTAAATTGGAAAGGAAGAAGTAAAATTGTTATTATTTGCAGATGACATGATAGTGTACATAGAAAACCCTATAGACTCCACCAAAAAATTGCTCAACCTAATAAGTGAATTTAGCAAAATACCTTGATGCAAAGCCAATATCCAGAAATTGAAGGCATTTTTATATACCAACAATGAAAAGTCAGAGAAAGAAATTAGAAAACAAATCTCATTTACTATAGCAACAAGAAAAATAAAGTATCTAGGAATAAATTTAACCAAGGAAATAAAGGACCTATACTTGGAAAACTACAGAACACTGAAAACAGAAATTAAGGAAGATACAAATAAATAGAAGCATATACCATGTTCATGGATGGGGAGACTTAACATCATTAAAATGTCCATGCTACCCAAAGCCATCTATGGATTCAATGCAATCCCTATTGAAAAACCAACATCAAAGAGGCAAGGAAGGGGAGCAGTTTAGACAAGAACCTAGTATAAAGGAACCATGGACATGGACAACAGGTGGGATTGACTTTGGGGGGAATGGATGGGTGGGGAGGGGGACAGAGGGGAGCAAAAAGGGGATGGATGTAATACAACAACAATAAAATTTTTTTAAAAACATCATATTTCACAGACTTAGAATATATACTTTAAAAAATTAATTTGTATGGATTAAAAAATGTCCCCAAATAGCTATAGCAATCTTGAGAAAGAAGAATGAAGTAGGAGGAATCACGATACCAGGTTTCAAACTATGTTACAAAGCCATAGTAATCAAAACAGTCTGATACTGGCACAAGAACAGACATACAGCTCAATTGAACAGAATAGAGAGCCTAGAAATAAACCCAGGACTCTACAGGAAACTAATATTTGACAAAGAGGGAAGGAACATAAAACAGAGTGCAAATAGCCTCTTCAACAAGTGGTTTTGGGAGAATTGGACTGGCACATGCAAAAAATGAAACTAGACCACCAACTTACACCATAGACCAGAATAAACTCAAGATGGATAAAAGACTTAAACATAAGTCATGCCGTCATAAAAGTCCTAGAGGAAAACATAAGCAAAAAATTTGCAGACATTTCATGCAGCAATATTTTCACTGATATCTCTCCCAGGGCAAGGGAAATAAAGGAACAAATAAACAAATGGGATTACATCAAACTGAAAAGTTTCTGCTCAGCTAAAGAAAACATCAACAAAATGAAAAGGGAACCAACCATATGGGAAAATGTATTTGCCAATGATATCTTAGACAAGGGTTTGATCTCCAAAATATATAAAGAACTAATATGAATCAACACCAGGGGTACAGATAACCCAACTAAAAAATGGAAAAAAGACCTGAACAGACACTTCTCCGAGGAGATCATACAAAGAACCTATAGGCATACGAAAGAATGCTCAACATTACTAGCCATCAGAGAGATGCCACAATGAGATACCACCTCACATCTGTCAGAATGACCATCATCAACAAATCAACAAGCAACAGGTGCTGGCGAGGATGTGGAGAAAAGGGAACCCTGGTGCACTGCTGGTGAGAGCGCAGAATGGTGTAGCTCCTGTGGAAAGTAATGTGGAATTTCCTCAAAAAACTAAAAATAGAGCTGCCTTATGACCCAGTAATTCCACTACTAGGATTATACCTAAAGAATCCTGAAACACCAATTCAGAAGAACCTGTGCAACCCCGACACTCATAGCAGTGCTATTTATAATAGCCTAAGTGCCCTTCAGTGGATGACTCAATAAAAAAACTGTGGTACATTTACACAATGAAGTTCTATGCAGCAGAAAGAAAGAAGGAACTTCTACCATTTGCGATAGCATGGATGGAACAGGAGAGTTATCATGCTGAGTGAAATAAGCCAGGCAGCAAAAGGCAAATACCATATATTCTCACTTAATACAGGAGACTAATGAACAAAACAAATGAATGAGCAGAACAGAACAAGAGACATGGAAAAATAAAAGGAGCAGAATGATGGTGACTAGGAAGGAGTGGGGCAAGGGGAAGGGTTCGGTCAAGGAGCTAGTGTGAAGGACCCATGGACATGGACAACAAGGTGAAGACTGCCTGTGGGAGAGGGAAAGGGGAGGGTGCAGCAGGGGAGAGCAATGAGGGAAAGATGGGACAACTGTATTACAACAATAATAAATAAAATTTAAAAATAAAAACAAAACAAAACAAAAAAATTCACATTAATGGCCTCCTTTCCTGTTAAATTTTTCCTAGGAAAAATTAGTAAATAATAATACATAATTTAAAATATGAAAATCATTCTTTGAAATACCTATTCATTAACTAAATTTATATATATATATACCATTTGTGATAGCATGGATGTAACTGAAGAGTTATCATGCTTAGTGAAATAAGCCAGGCTTACTTTATATATATAACACACACACACACACACACATATATATATATATATATGTATGTATATATATATATATTTGGCAAAAAGTCTTTTAATATTTCTCTTATTGCTTGAAAGAAGTCATTTAAAAGGCTAATTTCATACATTGCTGAGTTGATTTTGTTTGGCTGAAAAAAAGTTGGCAAGAAATCTCAGTAACAACTGTACATACAAAACAGAATCCACTGGGTATGAGTGTATTTCTATGTGGTCTGCACATTTTCCACTGGAAAGGCTGAAATGGGACAGGAAATCCAGTGAGATTTACTGCAAAGTACTAAACAAAAGCCACAGAAATGATTATAGCAAAAACCTGGTAATGATTGCCTTTACTGTATGTGATCCTTCAAATTCCTGACACCAGGTTTTACTTGTCCTACTCTATACTGATCTTTCCTTAAAGAAAAGGAAGGTGAATGTTCTCAAATGGCAAGTATCTCAAACGTCTTTTTACATTGCATACGTGGTATGTGTTGACTAAAAGAATTCCAAGTACAAAATATGTTAATGTGTAAAATATAGACGTATATTATAATTCTTATTTTAAATACTTTTCCATTGAAACAGACTCACTCATGCCTTGCTGTAACCATGGACAATGGCAGCCACCTAAATCTATGTTGCCCCACAGCTCATCAAAAAACAAGAAAACCAAAGAAAATTTCACAAATATAATGTGATCAAAATACAGAAAATTCCAAAATTGCAGATTACTTTTCTAAAACCAACAAACACCAAATTCCAGCATGTGATCTCCACACTCCAGCCAACAGCTACAGCATTCAGAGAAAAAATATGCCAAAAAAAAAAAAAAAAAAAAAAAAAAAAAAAAAAAAAAAAAAAAAAAAAAAAAAAAAAAAAAAAAAAAAAAAAAAAAAAAAAAAAAAAAAAAAAAAAAAAAAAAAAAAAAAAAAAAAAAAAAAAAAAAAAAAATGCATCTAATGGCAAGCTTAGAATTGCTCTAAAACCATTCTCTGAGAGAAAAAGTCTACTAAAACGTGAAAATACCGAAAAAGTAAAAATGTTAGAAAAGCAATATGAGGTAGATGATTTCAAAAGTCAGAGATTTGGGAGGAGGAAAGGGGAAACTAGAGGAGAAGTATTGTTTGGCAGTTGGGCAAAAAGAAATAAAGAGAAAGAGGAAAATATAGGGTTTTTAAGACAATAGAGAACCATTAAGTAAAATATACAACCCTCCTTATAGACAAATATGCATTAGAGAAAACTGGATTTTGTTTTCTGCACTGACAGAGGAGGATGTCATTGAACTAGTAATCCTGTAAACCATTACAAATTTATAAAATGAGTAAAAGGAGAGTGGATAAGTCTATTAAAAATTACTAACAAAGAATATACAAGAAAAATTGAAACACTTGAGTTGATAAAGATTTTCCCCAAAAGTTTGGGGGCAGGAACAGAAGAAAATGATAGGACAAAAACATATCTGAAGATTTTATTGAATATAGGAATGAAATGTAAAACAGGGGAAAATCTACAGAATCTTATTAAGTCTGTTTCAACAGTGGTGTGGATAAGCAATTCTGAAAGTATTGGGGGAAGAATACAACAATTTATGAGAAGAACCAGAGTTCCCATTGTAGGAATTACAAATATGGGAGGAGTGAAGGTGAAAACGAATACTACTGAAACTAGATTGCAATTGGAGAATTAGCATAGAACTATGGCTTTTAATATGCAGGCTGATAAACTATGTAGAAATATAGTTACGTACATACATACGAGTACATTTGTATATGCACATTTCCTAGCTCTGAGAAATTGTAAAAGCAGTGATACCTGAGAGCCAATGAGCAAACTTCAGGCCAAGATTTTTGTTTTTAAAGACCATTCCCTAATAAAAGGAATACAGGAGTTTGTGTAGATATGGCAGATTTCAGGACAAAATATGGAAAGTACAGGGTTCACTTGAAACACTGGATGGTGTTAGAAAGTAAAGATATGCTCAAAAAATGATGAGTATGTGTCACATGGACAGAAGAGACAACTTGAAGTTTCTCCCGCTGGCCAAATCTGGGATGACTACCCCAGTGAAAAATATAATGATCATAAAAAATGATAATCCTTAAAGTAAAATAGGGGTCACAGATTCGGCGCTTATACAAAGAAATGAATGAATAAATGAGGAGACCGACGAGATTTTAAAGTATATCTGCAAGTAAATCCCAAATCATAAAATTATAAAACATTACCATCTTTTTACAACTACAGAAATAACAGTTTTAAGCAAGAAGCCTCAAAAGGTGCTAAAGCTAGTGGGCAAAAATGTTATGAGAAACAAAATATTTACATAGTTTTGAATGGATGTCTTCACAGCTACTTATTAAAGGGAAAAACATTAACTTTATAGTGAAGAAACCTGGCAGATACAACCTGAACCATCAAAACCAGGTGCTTCCTGATGTGATACACTAAGAAGGCAGTATCATCTGTTCTTTTCTTGCAAAATTATATAACCAGCACCTAATAGTATGAACCATTAGTCAAACTTATAACTGCAAAACCAGCTCAAAATGCTCCTCCCCTGTTCAATACGCTACTGAGTACTAAATAGCTTTTCAGAGACAAGAGACCAAAAGTGCAAGTCCTGCAGCCGAAGCATATGCAAAGGAAAAAGCTTTGACCCGTGTGCGCTTGCTTCACTGGGAACCAGTCTTGTCCCGCTGTACTCAGGTGGAGCCAGAGGACACACCACAAATAGCATTGTCCAGGAGGATCTGTTGTTAATACCCTTTACCATAAATGGCCAAGCTCCAAAGTTGTCCATGGGAGGCACCATTCATAATAAAATAGCCAATTTTGCTCCATGGCAATTCTCAGTGTTTAGTGTTTGGCTCTGCTAGCGCTGGGTGGACGAACGATGTGGAAACAAACTCAAAATGAACTCTAGAAAACAGAGGGTCTGCACTTTTCCATAATGCAATGTAATGTTAAGTCCTACAGGTATCAAAATTAAGGTAATGTGTTATCCTAGACTGGATCTTGCGATAGGAAAGGATATTAGTGGTACAATTGGCAAAATCTAAATAAGGTTTATAGATTAGTTAATACTGCTTTGCTAATGTTACTTTCCTACTTTCGATCATTGTGTTCTGATTTTGTAAAACCCTGTTTTTAGAAATATACTGAATTTATAAATACACTAAAGTATTTAGTAATACAGGAATATTAGGATGTGAAATTTGAAACTTGAAAAGATGTGAAAATAATAGATATAGATAATGACAGAGACAGAAATCTAAAGAGAATGATGAAACAAGTGGGAACAATATTAACACTCAAGAAATGTATGTGAAAGGTATGCAGAAATTCTTTGCACTATTTTTGTGCTTCTTTGTACTTTTCGCTCTACTATTCTAAAATTATTTCAAAATAAAATTTAATATAAATCCCCCAAACTCTTGCTAAGTTCAGCCTTAACTAGAAGCATATAGATTCTGATAATGAGCGGTTGTTTCATGGCAGTTGGAAAGCATGTTTCTTATTTGTTTTCCTCATTTATTTCCATGCCATGATATGACATTTACAGTCTTACTGATCATAATTCGACAATTATTTCTCTTTTAAGTTGACCAAGCTACTAGAGCTACTCTAACATTTGTTTTAACTAACGTATACTCCATAGCTGGGAGCAAAGGGAATTAACATCTTCGACAATATTAACTTGTCTGAGGAAAAAATAACAGACTTCACTATTTTAGAGCTCGAGAAATGTGGACCACAGGACAGGAGAGAGGACATGGGCAGAGAGAAGGAGCTTCAAACCCAGCGAGGAGAGCAACAGCTATCACAGACAATGGCTGCATTACTGGACGGCTGCATGCACGCTTACAGTGCTTGTAATTGGGGATGATTATGCCTAATGACTCCAGAAATGTGCACTTCCAAACCAGCAGGACAATGTAATTTGTATCAAATCTATTCAATATCTCTTCAGGCATTTTGCCTCCTTTAATCTTAGCCCAGCACTGGGTGCAGAGGGGAGGCTCAGGAAGCCTCACAGCTGGTTCAAATTAAAATGTTCACCGTCTTTCTTCCTCCCTAATTCCCCCAGTATATTCTGAAGTAAATAAAGCTGTTTGAGTCTCCCTGTCAGCTGGATGGCTCGGGGCCTGCCATAGTTTAACGTGACAGGACCAAGATCTTTAGTTCTGAAATTGGGAGGTTTTAGTGTGAGGAAAGGAAGCGAAACATCTGCCTGTGAAATTCGCAAATGAAGGGTTAGCCCACAACAGCTACACTTCTTTGTAAAAGGAAGCTGTTTTACATTTCAGTATATGGTGAAACAACCTTCTGTGAGTTTTTTTCAAAAAAAAACAAAAAACAAAAAAAAAAAACTACCCTTTAGTATAAAGTACATCCAGTCTGTATTTCTCTCCCTCTACTAGGAGGAATACTTTTGAATGCAAAATTGTTTTTTGGAATCAATTCAGGAATAGACCCTAAATAGAAGCTGGACAGACCATTTGTTTAAATCCAGTGCTAGGTAAGTTTTTAAAATAAGACCTTTTTAAAATAAGAAAACTATAAGATTAGGAAGTGTATACATGCCTTCCTTTCTTGCTTTCTGTCCACCTGTCTTTTTAATGTCATTTCAGGGAGAAGGGAGGGTCCTGAGTCTCAAGATAAATTACCATTTAGAAAAAAAAAGCTATGTATGGTGTCCCACTCCTTAGGATTGTAAGTAGAATTTTTCCTTCTTTGTAAGCAAATGCAAATTACATTTCATCAGTTTCAGAAGCAACATTTTCAGTCAAACCAATGGGGTCTGTCAGAGAAATAATAGGATGAGGCTGCAAAGTGAGGGGAAAGAACATGCATATCCTGGTCTCAGTGCTAGGTGAATGGCACAGAGAGTAACTAATATGTGAAAGGAAGAATAATATTTGGATGGCAAAGTGGTTATAGGCAGCAGGAGAATACAAATAATTCAGCGGATTTTTATACCATGAGATGTTTTTTATACGTAAGTATTTCACAGATTTCTTTTTAAAATGCTTAGAAATGTAACTGGCTTACTCTCTAATGTTTGCTCATCTGCTATAAAGTTTCAAGTTTATGGCCTAGACCTCACATCATATTGTAGACTATATTGTTTAGTTTCTTTTGTGTGTGTATGTTTGTGTGTGTGTGTTTGTTTATGTTTAGTTCCTATAACAAATAATTTTGAATGTGAAAGTGTAGTTATTTATTTGAATCTAAATGGCATGAGCTAAATTGACTATAAATGACCTCATTTTGTCCAGCATGAAAATAACATGAAAATACTGTACTATCACTCTTGTATGAAATTTAAAATGTTGTTTGATATGACAACTCATTAGTTTCATAATTTAGCCGTTCTTTCAATCGACTGAAAAGAATCTCTAACACAAGGAGATAAAATATTAATATGTAGATGTTTTTGTTTTCTATTTGTATAACATTCTTAAGAAAATTATGAGTTAAAGGAGAGCTATACTCATCTAAAGCAGCATAAAATACATAATTGTTGGACCAGGTGTATTAGTTTCTCTTCTGAGCTGTTTCATCAAACTCTTAGAAACATTTGGAGAAAGTGTTACAGCAGGGCCCCTGCTGCCCACCATTGCCTCAGCAAACTCCTCCTCCTTCTCCCCGGTGATCTTAACCAGGTCTCTCTGTATCAAAAGTGTGGTCTCTCTGTATCAAAAGTGTGGCTGCAATTCCCCTAGTACCTCTTTTAACAGCTACCTAGTTTTCTTTCAGCATTTGACGGCCATTTCATCTTAAATTATCCTACGGGTGTTGGTGGCTAAAACTCTGGATACCTTATTCACAGCCTGGAGTACTAAAGACCACATATCCCAGGCGCTCTTGCAGCTAGGACTCTGCAGCAGTTACTAAAAGTTCCCTTGCAGATATGTCCATATGGTCATTGGAAGGGCAATGTCTTTCTGATTTTGGTTTTTCTCTACTTTAGCAGCTATGGCATGGATGCTGGCTTTGTAGAGTTGATTAGCAAGCAGTAGCAGTAGTATGTTTGCTGAAACAGCCCAAGTTGTTAAGTTAGGCATTATTCTAACTGGCTTCCTTGCTCTGGGTGTATAATTTGTAAGCTATTAAAATGTCCCATTATAATACAACAATTTCTGTGTAAACTAGCTAGAATGGACTTTGTAATCTCAATCTAAGAACCTGATAATTAAAATGTGAAGCTTAAAAGGGAGGTTATTTCTATATGCTTGAATTATGTTTTTCATTTTTATAGTGTATTTTATAGTTAAGCAACATCAATGTCACCACCCAATCTCAGTGGGGGGAGTGGATTTTCTTTGTCTTTGTATATATATTTTTCTCTCTCTAACTTCAGAAATCTTACCTATGACTGCCCTGTTGAATAACTCATCTGCTATTTTATGTGTCCCTAGTCACAGGAATGTTTTGTGCCAGCAGTTTCTATGATATAATCACCTGGAGTGATATATTTCTTACAAACATATGACTGAATCACAGTAGCAGTTCCATCTCTTTAAAATTATCTATTCTTCTGGCTGGTGGTCAGTTTGCAAAACATTTAAATCAAAAGCATGTGCATTTTCCTCATAGCTAACTGGGAGCTGTGTTGAATAGAATTACCTTACCCCTCAATATCTCTGTCTTGAAAAGTTAGTTATTCCCTTAAGCCCATGTAGACTGTGGAAGGTGAGTGGAGCTTCCTTGTTCTTCCAGTTCTCACTAGATCATACTCTGTTCATCCAATATTCCTTAAATCCAGAACATACTCTGTTATTCCAGTATTTCTTAAATTTCTCCTTTTCTTTTTCCATATACTCCCTAACTGCTGTCTTTTTCTTTAAAGTCTTATCGAAAGACATTGCACATTTACTGTTTTCCTCTGACCAGTTGATATTTTACAAAACTTTGCGCAATTGCCAATAGCCCATCCAACACTGACCGCTGCTAGATAAATCATTCAAAAATAATTCTGTGTAGAGTATCAAATGTTCCTGATCTGTTGGTATGCATGGATCCTATTGCTACATGAGGTTTTACTAAAGCAGAAACCACTCATCTTGTCTTGTGCAGCTGATCTCCTGAGAAGCCATCACTAGGTTCCCGATATGAAGCCTCTTTTGGTAGATGATGCTGGCCCTTCTAAAGTGATACTCAGTTATCTTTAGGAATAACAGATGCTTACGCTCTTTGACCATCTTCAGGATCAAAAATAATTGTAATAGGTTAGCCATGCCTTGATCTTTTCATGGTAGTTGGCATTTGGGCCCTTGAAATCGGTGAATTGAAATGTTAACTGCATTGCTGACCTCATAAAAGTGGACTGTGGTGAGGTATGGGACTCAAGAGGCAAACCCACATCTGTCAGGCTTCTGAGAGATACTGAGGCAAGATGAAAGGCCAAGCTGGCTAGCTGAAATGTGTTTCCCTAATATTTCGTGTGGGTGCTATTTTCTCCCCCATTTATAGCATGTCATGTTTTATATGTTATTGCAGTGACACACGGGGATAGTAAATAAAACACCAGACATTTACAATAAGACTCAACAGTTGCCAATCTGTTCTTAGGAAGAAAATAAAAGTACCATTTTTTATTTTCTATTCCAGATATTTTTACTCTAGAAAAGAACAACAAGGGTTTTAAAGTATCAAAAATTTCTTGGATATTTGCTTGTTATTATTGTACTTCTTCAAATAGCACTTTATTGAAATAATCTCATTAAATATTGAATAAAACTAAATTGCACAATATTTTTCATTTAGAAAATTATTCTTTTTTTCTCTAATGCCATTGGCAGCCTTTCACTGCTTGACACTTAGCATGGGGCATTCTACAAAAAGGCACTTTGTGGCACTTTGAGGCCTGCATTCAGTATATTGTTTTAATGACTAGGGGTAAACACAGAGCTGTTATTTTAAAAACTAAGTTCCTTTGTAAAAGAGTACAGCTTGCGCTGGCTGGTAGCACAGTGGATAAGGCGCCGGCCTGCAAACCCAAGGGTTGCAGGTTCGATTCCCCAGCCCGGGCACATGACAGGGTTGCGGACCAGGTCTCCAGTCAGGTCTGTGGCTGGAGGCACGTGAAAAGCAACCATACACTGATGTCTCTCTCCCTCTCTGCCTCTCTCTCTTCCCCTCTTTCTAAATAAATAAATAAATAAATAAAATCTTAATTAAAAAAAAAAGAGTATGGCTTGATGTTATATTTAATTTATTCATGTCATGCATATATTGAAGGACAAATATATATACAGTATATGGTATATATATCATGTAATGTTCTTGTACCTTAGTAACACATTTTGTATTAAGACACAAGTTTAAACTCTGTATAGGGATCTGGTAGAAAAAAATCTTTTAAATTAATTTTACGTATTTTCAGCAAAAATGCTATGTGTAATTTTTAAGCTATATTGGACATAAGTTTTCTGGGCAGCAATAAATGAATCAATAACCTATGGATTGTATTGTCTTTTATGCAAGGAAGGCTAATAGCTTAGTGTCTGAAATGGCTGATGGAACTTTTTCCAATGTCAAGACTAATATAAGTAAAGTGATAAAAACTCTGAAATGTAAAAATAATTAATTACTGAAGGGGTGTATTAGTCAGAGAAACAGAACCAATAGGATTCATGTGTACCTTGCTATATAAATGCATATATATAAATGCATTATATAAAGCATTATATATGTGTGTATGTATATATATATATATATATGCATATATATATATATGAAAGAATGGTTTTAAAAGATTGGTTCATATGATCACAAATGTGGGGGAACTAGCAAGAGCACATCTGCAGGGTGACCACAGGAAAGAAGTAATGCTGCAGCTTGAGGTTGGAGGCAATCTGTATGCTGAATTCCTCCTTTCCTCTGAAGACCTGCAAATGATTGGCTGAAACTCATTCATTTCATGGAGCGTAATCAGCTTAACTCAAAGCTTACTGAGTTAAAAGTTAACTTCATCTAAAAACTTCACAATGACATCTAGACTTTTTTTTTTTTTTGACCAACTACTTGAGTAGCATGGCCTAGCCAGATTGGAACATACAATTAGCCATCACATGTGGCATCAGCAGTTTGTGCTTGCCTAGGTATTACTTGACCAATCTCTTGAAAGTGGTGATCACTATTGATCAAATTTGGAGTAATGTGAATAACCTTTTATTGCTATTCCTCAAACCTCTTGAAATTACATCACTTTTATTTCTGTTACCTCCTTTCTCATGTCTTTTATTCCAGCTCTTGCATTCACAATGCACCAGCAAAAAACATATTTTTAATTTAATTATTTTTCACGAGAGGGAAATGATACTATGATCGATTCAAAGATTTTGTATCTCTGGTACAAGTTGGCTCTATTCCATGGCAGGCTTCTAGTTCCTGCTTCCAACCCTCTAAGGTAGTTTTTAATGTATATTCCTATGTGTGCATGTAAGTGTGCATTTTCTCTCATAATGAAATATTTTTTCAATATAATATCCCTAAAGTAAAAGACAGAAATTTTTCAAGCTCAAATAATATAAAGAAATAATTACTATGTGACTATCAAAACATTACAGAGTTAAATGTGTCTTCCAAGTACAGACAAATATAAGCCAAAGTGAAAATTCAGGGTACCGGGATATAGGGCTCAAAAATAGTTACATGTTATAGTGATTCAAAGGACAGATTCTTTATAAAATAAGGTGGATATCACATATCATAATTCTTGCTTTATGTATCATTAATGTACAACACTTTGAAAAGAGGCTGTGCTGGATAGGACATATAGACATTACCCAGTCAATCCTAGTGTCTCCATTCTGTATTAAATCTATTGATGACTTACCCCTTAAAATAAATATTTAGGATAATATTAGCTTTTATCTTTTATGACTGTGCATTCTCCTGCTTATTGAGTCTTAGAAAACACTTTATAACATTTTAGTAGAATCTTTCTGTTGTAGAAAATAGCCATCTTTTGACTAAAATATTCCATACGGATAATGATAGCAGTTGATCTTTTATTAATCATGTTCCATTTTTCAGACTAGTGTTTCAAATGTCTCTACAAAGCTACTAAAGCCTCAGAGCAAAACGAATATATGGTTGTCAAGGTACATTCCTGGGCAAGTGGCCAGGGAGGCAACCAGGTAACCTCAGCTAGGCCTTTTGTGATGATATTCAACATCGTCTACACCATTCATCTTCTTTTCCTGTGTGCTTTGCTCATTTGACATTTATTTCATTTTTCTCCCTCACTTACCTATATTTAGCTCAAAGCCCTCCTGAGCAGGTCTTCCAGGCTCTGGTAAAAAATAATTTTTCTTATCCTCATGAGATGAACTCCACCCCAGACTATGATCTCATATTTTTGACATGAAATTCCATTACCCAGAAATCAAGATCCTGTTTATTGATACCATCTGCACAGTTCCTTGTTCACATCTTAGATCTTTCTTTCTCAGGTCCTAACTCTTGGGAAGACAGAATGATGAAAGCACCATCTGTGCTCTCAAGTCTTTCATCTTATAACCCAAGAAGGTAGAGTTCTTAAAGTGTTTTTCATATAGACATGGGTCAGTAGGAGTGTTAGGTGGATAGCAACATAGATGGTGTTCTTTAGCAAGAGGACACAAATCAGAACTGGCAGTGATACACATTCAGTTATTTCAGTAACTCCAAAATGTGAAATCACCAAACATCTCTAGTTTTCTCTTCCATAGCCTAGGTTGTTTTGGATATTTTGTTGAGTAGAATTTTTTTATTGAAGGTGTTTTTGGAGAATTATACCCTGATTGTTCTAGGATCCGAGCCTAATATTTTAAAACAAAGGTCTACCTAAGACAATATATTTCAAATTGTTTCCAGCCTCCTCACTTTGCCCCCATATATGGGTTTAGGTCCTACAAGCTGTGTGATGTAAACACTAATAGATTGCAGTAGAACCCAGGTCCCTGATTTTTACTTCTAACACTGGAAATAACTTTGTAGTACTGGGTGAATTAAACTATGCACAGGACTGTATTTACAGATCTAAAAAAATAGTTTTCCAGAGTGATAATTTCATAGTATCAGAGTATCAGTTGATTTATGGTATGAATTTATCGCTTTTCTTTCATGTAAGTAAGATATGAAATGACATTTTGAAAAATGTTCACCAAGTTTTAAAAATAAAACATGCTTTCTCGTGTGCTTTGTCTTTTGCAAAAAGACAGCATCTCACTATGATGCTAAACTAAATTGTACATTCTCCATAAATACTCTATAAGTTATAATAATGTTATCCTTTTAAACCCTCAAGAGCTACCATGTAGGTGATATTTAATGACCATTGTTCTGAAGCAATAATGTATAATGAGCTACTGAGCTATCAGCAAACAGCCTGCAGTGGTGACAAACAAAATTGTATATAAATGTTTTATATGATGCACAAATATGAGTATTTGATGAGTACATGTCATTAAACTGAAACTCATTTATAACTGCTATTCTGTGCAAAGATTTCATGTAAATTAAGCATCCCTTAAATGAGCTTCGTATTGTAAATATATTTCATAAATATATTAATAAAAAGTCTTATTAATATAACAAGTGCATAGTTTCACCATTTTTTAATTAAGGAAATTTCCCATTTCTTCATTGCATAACATGTTAACTCAGAAACTTTCACAGGATAGTGTGAAATGCTGGCACATGTCTGAGACATTTGCATCATGCAGCATAACCTTGCTTCCTAGAAAAACTGTACAGTAGAATGCAACAACATTTAGATACCACACTTTTCCTAGAGTATCATTTATTTTGTTTTATTTTTTTAAAGATTTTTGAACACATAATATATTCTAAGACTCTAATATTTTCTATAGATACCACACTTTCCTAGGATACAATTTACTTTGTTTTCTTTTAGCACATATTTTGAACACATAATACATTCCAGGTACCATGATAGGCAACAGAAATATAAAGACAGAAAGGCCAGGTTACTGTACTTCAGGGACTCACTGTTTAGTTTGGGGAAAGAAGTTTGCCTGGACAAGATGGTAGATAGAGCATTTTCACTTCTTTCTTCTTTGTTCAGGTCCCAACATTAAATTAAAATGAAGTTAAAGGAGAAATTCAGAAGTAAGAGCATGAGGGGACATCAGTGAAAGACAGATTTCAACAAATTTCTGATACATAAAAATAGATAGCTGGGTGAGCGATTAATCAAATGACAGACACAATCTAGAACACTTGCAGAGGGAGTTGTTAACTGATGAAAAACAGACTTTTCTGACACAAACTCCAAAGGGGTTTCAGACTAAGAGATGGCACATGCTTTGATGGGTGGGAGGAAGAAATAGATCTGAGAACAAAATGATTAATGGAGGGCATATATGGCAGAAGTAAACCACCCACACTTCTCCCTATAATTCATGCTTGATGCTTTATCCCAGGCACAAATAAAAATTTAACAAAGCTTTCTGAGAAAAATAAGGGTAATCAGTTTAACTAATAGAGACCTAGAGTGAAATCTTTTGTGTCTGGTCATAAGTCCCCCAATAAAGAAGTAACCTCCAAAATGCCTCCCTCTAAAGCATTTTCCATTGCATGTAAAGCCTCTCAAGCCAGTGTTCTTAGCCTCTCATTAAGTGTGAATTGGCTATCATATCTCACCAGAAGTTTATAAAAATACTTCAGCATGAAAAAGAATGATAAAAGCCCTGGCTGGTAGCACAGAGGATAAGGCACTGGCCTGCTAACCCAAAGGACACTGGTTTGATTCCCAGTCAAGGCACATAGACCAGGACAAGCTAGGTCTCCAGCCACGTCCATAGCTGGAGGCTGGTGAAAAGCAACCATACATGGATGTTTCTCTCCCTCTCTGCCTCTCTCTCTTCCCCTCTCTCTGGAAATAATAAATAAAATCTTTAATAATAATAAAAAAAGAATGATAAAGATATACTACCTAAAAACTACGAGTGATGAGATAGGGGTAATTTAGAGAACTGAAATGAGTTTTAAAATCTCATAAACATCATCATATGAATTTGAGAAAGTTCTGCATGTACGGACCAATTGAATGCTAAAATAAAGAAGGGGGAAGAGGAGAAGGAAAGGAGGAAGGAGGAAAAGGAGGAAAAAGAAGGAAAAAATCTTGGAAGTTATGTCATTACTGGAATAATATGTTCAGTAGAAAGGATGGAAGATAAATATGAGGTAATTTTTCAGTTGATATAACTACAATAAAAACAAAGGACTATACAAGAGAAAGTATGAGTTCAGGATGTCTAGCATTTGATTAATGGTAGTCTTGGTATAGAAGATGGAGAGAATGGCAGTAAAACGATCAAAGACCAAGTATGTAAAAGTCCTTCAAAGCTAAAGAAACACATCTAATTAAAAAGCTGTTCAAGCACTCTGCCTTATAATATCTATGCACTATTTTGAAGTATAAGAAAAACAAAGATCAAAGATTCTAAAATCACCTATAAATGACAGGTAATCAAACCATCATTAACTAAGCATCATAGATGAAAATGCAGAAATGCTTTCAAAGTTCTTAGATAAAATGATTTTCAATGTAGACTTAAACTCTCAGGAAAACATTCATTGAAATGTGAGAAATAAATACAATATTTCAAAATATAAAATAATTCAGAAAGTTTATTTGATAAAAGAAAAACATTTTCCTGGGATATTTATTCCAGCAAATTAAAAGAGTAAACCAAGACATAAGATGATATGAGATTCAGGGAATAATAAATATAAGACAACAGGATAGGAAAGTTCCAATAATATAATTTTTTAGTCAACCTAAAGTCTAGTTTATATCAGAAGGAAATTACATAAGAAATATATGTAAGAAATATTAGTAAGATGGATATACTCTTTTTATTAACCCAGTGACTATAATAGGAGAATAATATAGGAAAACATATAAATAACATAGTACAGTTGTCCCTTGGACAACAACATGGGGGTTAGGGTCACAGACACCCCAAGCTGAAAATTTATTTTTAATTTTTGACTCCCCTAAAGCTTAATTATCAATACATTTATCCCTCAGTACATGCAGTATGGGCATGCAGATTGGTTCCAGGCCCCTGTAAATACCGCAATCTCTTGTGGATGCTCAAGTCCCTTATGTAAACTGGCAAGAAAGACGCATACATTCAGCTCTCTGATTTCAATTTGTGGTTGGTTGAATTAGAGGATTCAAAACCCAGAGATATAAAGGGCCAACAGTATATTTATTGAAAACAATAATCTGTGTATAGGTGGACCTGCCTAATTCAAATCCGTGTTGTTCAAAGGTCAACTGTATTTGGTACTACTCTGAATTTTAATTTACATTTACAATATACTTTTCTAAATAACTGATAAACAAATCATGAAAAACTATATTTTGATTTAAGAGAAGACTATAAAAGCAAAGATACAGTGGGTCCTGTGTGAGGATATGATGATCAAGGTTGTTAGAATATTGTTATTTGAAATTGCAAGAAGAAACAAAATTATGGGACAACTGTTTGGGGAGGAAGGGTTTAGAAATATGAACAGTGATTTACAAATGTGGGTAATGTGTAAATCTGATAAATTGAAGCAAAATTTTAATTTTTTAATTTTTACTTTTTACAATTCAAGGTGTACTCATCAGATTAATTAAGTCTAGAAATGCTTTTAAATGGTTGCTTCTGGGTAGGAAACTAGATATAAGAAATGTTGAGATAGTGTTAATGTCAATTTTATTGTATGCTCTTTGGTAATATTAGATTTTTCAAACATTTATGTTGCATAAAATATATTTAAAAAGGTAATTGCAATATAAAAAGGGCTATATATTGATATCTATACAAGGGTGTATATGAACACATAGAGTAATAAATAATTCCAATTATTCTCCCTCACTATCCATTTTGATAAACTATTTAAAATGCAAGGTCATGGATTTGGGTTTATAGTAGTGAAAGGCTAATGCACTTGCCCAAAGAAATCGAGTCTAGTTATACATTTGCACATTGATCAATTAAAGTTAATAAGGCTTAATGTTCATTTCTCTTATTGGAAATATCTCTATTATACTATTAAATATTATTGATTTCCTATTATTGATGAATGCTTGTGTGATTTTAATTTGTTATTGGCTTTTTTTGTATATAAATATTTTCTTCTTTTTGATGATCTCAATGATTTTACACAGAAAGATAACTATTTTTATGGGTAAAATTAAGAAAAAAGTCATCTCTTAATGCAAATTTCTCATCCTGCATTCCAGTTAAACATGCTGGGACATGCTTTCTCTGCCCAAGTGATCCTAAGATAATGTTCTATTATTTTATCGCTCAAATGTACTAATGTACTGATGTTGACTAATTAAAGAACTACTGCTGAGAATTTTATAAATCTGGGTCATGCAGCCAAGCTTTCTAAATATTGTTATCTTGACCATCAAAGGTAGCAATACTTAGTCCTGCCTTGGCAACCCACCTTTTAAACTTTTTCTGTATGTATAATATCTACCTTCCATTGATTCTGCAAGCACTAGGAAAAACTTTTAGGAATCATGTATTTTATAATTGGATGAGTTGGAAAACATAGATGTGATCTTTATTTCTGTGTCTCAGTAAGTTAAAGATTGAAGGGGAAAGGGAGGCCCCTATGGAGTAACTGTGTAAGATTGCTCCTTCCAAAGGTTGGTCTGGCCCTGGCGCCTCAAACAATTTCTCTAACTTAAATGATTATTACTCATATTGTGCTATCTAAGTCTATGTGCTTTAAATTTAGGGCACTTGGTTTTGTTTTATTTTTTTTTAATATTCATTGTAAGCTGGTAAAACTGCAAAAGAGATCTTGTTTGAAAGTTTATTTTTAGATTTTATTGCATGAGAATAAAGATGTTTTAAGATAGTTGGCAGATTTGGCATTCTCACTGGAAAAATGTGTTTTTATTTCAAGATAATTACAAAAATATGTAATTTATCCTTTCAAGCACAGACTATAGCTGGCGATTGGACTGTAGCCAAAGTGTTGAACATCTTGTGGAATGAAGTTAAGGGTAATCCAAAAATTATACATTGGCAACTCTCACCTCTGCACCTGGAAAACCAGTTTGAAAGATCTTGGAAGATGGAATGCAAATCATCTGGATGAGCAAAATTTGTCAGGAATAAATCAGCATGGGCTTTGCAGATGTCAATCATTTCCTCTCTGCATTGAAAGGGTACTTTATGATGCTTAACAAAAAGTAAATAAAGGAGGGTTGCCAGATGTACTCAATTTCGATTTTCAATGCCTCTGAAGAGATATTTTTATCCTCTCACCTGATAGTGAGAGTTTGTACCTTCATTTTGAGAATGCACACAAAGCTTCCTTGCTGTCTGACCAGGCTGAGGGCCAGCTCTTCCAGAGACCACAGGGACAAATTCAATTCTTGCGTCAGGTTAATTCCCAAGAACCTATAAATTCTTAGCAACAGGAGGAGAAGTGGGAAAATTCTGTCAGTGATTAAAAACTGGATAAATGACAAAAAGGCAGGATTGTGAATAATATATTGCTGCCATCAGGAAAGAGCTGTCTGCTTACTGAAACTGAGTCATGTATTTAAATCATTATTTAGAATAGGAGAGGGTGAATTGATTATGCTGAATTGCTGAGAACAAACCCTTACTTAGGGGAGATGACAAATCCTAAGAAAGTCATGAAAAAAGTAAATACATAAACATAGTGTTGTCTGTGTAAGGAATATAAAAATGTTTGATAATGATTTCCTTTCTTTAGTGAATTTATTATTTAATTAAGGGGATGCCACACATAAAGTGGCAATTAGCTTTATATTCAAAGGCTGGATGCAAATAATTGACAGAGAGGAAGTGTAAGCAGATTACAAAGCAAAGAACAAACACTCTTGATTGAGGTGGCTGGTAGAGCTGTCAGGGAGCCATGTGACAAGTTCCTAAAGGGTGTGAGTTAGTAATAAGGGAGACATTTGGTCAGGGTGGAAAATGGGAGCAAAGACAAAATTTCAAAATGTTTTATATATCATTTAATGACCCATTTGGCTAGTAGAGAAATGCTGTGAAAAGCCAAATGTCTCCACTGACGGCTGTTGAACAGGAGAATGGTGATGATTAAAGCAGTCTTTTGAATATATTTACTATATCATGTATTATATAATTTATAAAGAATGAGTCACACCTGTGGGCAAGAGGCCAGCGACGCACTGGATTTGGAGTTGATCAAGTTTTAAATACTGACCCTGCAGCATGAAGGCAATTGCTTTTCTAAATGAATTTATATAAATATTAAATATAAAGCTAGTGCAAATATAATTAGGTATTTTTTGAGAAAAAACACTAGACAAGCTGCATCAATCAACACTTCTATGAAAAACTAAACAAAAAAGTACAGCAAGACAACTTAAAAAGAAAAGCATAGAAGCAAAAGTTACCTTTCAAGATTTTAAAAAGTCAGTAATTAAAATAGGGTGTTGCTACTGGCAGATGAAAAAGACAATAGTTCAATGGTCCATAATAATAAACACAGGAAGAGACCTAGTTTATAAATGACAGAGGGTAGGTTAGGCAAAAATGATGTGGGAGCAAGTGGACAAGAATATTAAGTCTGATAAGAATATTAAGTAGAATCCACATATCACATCACATAGGCAGATAAGCTGCAATTGACTACAACACCCAAATATGTAAAATAAAAGCATAAAAGCACCTGAAGAAAAAATGCAATTATTTTATCATCTTATGGAGGAGAGAACATTTCTTACACTATTTTAAATTATGGTAGAGAGGATTTAAAAAATTAAATCAAATTCCACAATAAAAAATTTCTAAATGGCACGGTCAAAATAATAATAATCTGGGAAAATATCTACTATAAGTATGATACACAAATAGCTAATATTGCTAACATATAAAGAACTCCAGCAGATATGGGTAAGTGAAAAATAAAAGACCTTCACATTAATAGAGAAGTGGGCAAAACAAGGAGAGGAGGCAAAGAAGGGAGTGGAGGAAAGAAAGGGGATAGGAAAAGGGAGAGGGAGAATTAGAATAGGACAAAACTGAAAATAAGAAAATGGCCCTTAAACAATCAAATTGTTTAATTTCACTAATAATTAGAAAAAATAATCCAAAGACTTCACTGATATATATTTTTTATGATCCTGTTTGACAAAAACTCAAGTTTCCTAACTTGCTGAGTTGCAGATCTGTAGATTGGGGTGTAATAAGATCCCATCCCTGCGGATGTTATTTAGCAATTTATTAACATTATAAATGCATATACCCTCCAATCCAGTGATTCCGCTTATGGGGATTATGCAACACATATACTGTTACTATCTCGTGTATACAAGAATGTTCAAACAACATTTATTACCACAAAAATAAATGTAATTTTAATATTACTAGCAACAATAAGTGACAAACTTCAAAATATGCCCTAATTTTTAGAAAACCTATCAGGTAAAGGAATGACAAACTATTCCTTCTTGTGAGTCACAGAAGAGCTATATCATTATTTTAAGCAATTCATCAAATAAAATTCAATGCTTTCATTTTCCCATGAACTGAAATAAAACTTTTAGTGAACATATAAAATTGTTCTGAAAAGACCCCTTAAGGTTGATATGTGTTGTTAACAATTTTGCAACTTTAGGAAATGTTAAAGTAATAATAATAATAACAACTAACAACCTGTAATATTACAAAATACATTTTTCTCTTTCTCCATGAACACCTGTTATAATGTTGTTAGTCTCAACACATGTAGCTACCAAGGGGGAAAAAAAGCCTATTCATTGTAAATCAAATATAATGTTTCTGCTACAGAAAGCAAGTGGTTTCCTCACTCTTGAGAATACTTTGCAATTTTAAATATGTGTGACACTTCTTTTTTAAAAATAGAATTTGACTCTACATTGCCATCAATATAAAGGGATATCCATGTAATAATTATTCTCAGTGATTTGATTTTCATTAAAAAGCAGCAGCGCTTTAACAAAATAAAAATGAAAATAAGAACTACTAGAGGAAAGAAGCAAGAAACTCCAATGTTATAAATATTCAGCTCCTACACAATATCTTCAGCACAGCTGCCTTTCAAAAATACTATAAGCGATGGTGAATAGAAGAGAAACTGAAAAGCAGCAATCTTCAAAGCTGGAGTTATTGATAAAAACCTACCACCCATGTCTGCTTTTCACCCTGTGAGTCAAAAAACTCAGCATATATTATTGGAAGGATGATGGGTACTCAACTTCTGATACCTCTTTTCTATTAGAAAATATATTAATTTCTAAATTAATATAGTTTAAATATATTAATATTAGAAAATTACATATCTAATTTCCTATTAGATATGCCTTTCCTTCTTCTGAATGGTCTTTAGCTCTTCTATCAATATTATATTGTGATATTTAAACATCCAGGGTTTTTAAAAAGATTTTATTTATTATTTTCAGAGAGAGGGGTAGGGAGAGAGGCAGAGAGGGAGAGAGATATTCCAGCTACAGACCTGGCTGGAGACCTCACCTTGCAACCTGGTTATGTGCCCTGGCTGGGGAATCGAACCAGCAACCTTTGGGTTCGCAGACCAACACCTTATTCACTTTGCCACCAGCCAGAGCTGTTTTTTCTTTCTTAAATTATTATGTATTCAGCAAATTATAGATTTGCCTCTCATAAATCCAAAGTTAATAGGTTGTTTCCCATGGGCTTAAGAAATGTATACCAATAGTCTGGGTGATAGATAATCTTATTCCTTCCTGCTCCATTGTCCAGAAGTAAGGGAGAAATAAACCACAGGTGTCAGTCAGAGGGAGGACCAAAAACTTAATGTTTTGAAATTGCTAAAAACTACATTGAAAAATGTAGCTTAGTTGCAAATTGGAACCACACTTCTACTCTGTTTCCATTCATCATCTCAATTAGCCACTGCATCCAGAATTTCAGGGTTGACTTCTGCAGCACAGAGTGTGCCCATAGGATGGACTTACAGTGGAGTGGTGATTGTGTGAATAAGGAGCCCAGAAGGAAAGGAGGCATGGAGACTCACAATTTCACTCATCAGATGAGTGCTGCTTTGGGAAAGAGGGAGTCAGAGAAGCCAGGGTGGAAGTGGAAGATCCTGGATCCCTCCCATGTCACTTTGGTAGGTGCCTCCAGCCAACAACAGAACACTGTTAAAATAGAAATACTCTCTCTCTTAAAAGTCAGTAACCACTTTTTATTCATCAGCACTTTCTCTTAGGTAACAATATCAGATAATCCATCTCATATGAAGAATTCCAGTCAAAACTATAATACACCGAATTGAATACTTCAGATGCAAGAATTGAAATACAGTGAGTGTAAAAGAATCATGTAAATGGAGCCACTTCAAAATGGAATCAGAGCTGCCATCCCTGACTCCTCAATCCTTTCGAATGTTAAAAACCTGGACAAAACAACCCTTGGACTGGTCCTCGGACAGTAACATTATATTCTGAACAGCAAGGTTAGCAGAAGAGCAGACAGCCTGACAACGGGACTGAAAATTAAAGACATTTTTTTAGAATTAGTATCACTGTGTTAGCTTAGTTGTACCTCTAGAAATCCCTTCATTATCTTAACATCTGTAGAAATTCTTTCCTTTTATTCCTGTAATTGGTCCCCTTCCCTTTCTCTATAAACCCTTTTCCTTCACCTTTTAATGAAAACACTAGTTGAATTTCTGCCTGTGTTCAAGCTCCTGGAAGAACTACTCTGAATTTCAAATGTTTGTGGCCTCTCATTTTGGCCAGTTAGTTTTAGGTTATCCAGAGTATGGTGAAATACAGGAGACGCAGATTCAGGCAAAGGTCATTGTTGAGGATTTGGGGTGCCCGGGCTGTCTCATGATGATTTTGGATTTGAGCAGAAATTTCAGTTACAATTTTGCCTTTTGCTGGACAACTTTCTAAGATGAAGGTAGCAACATTGAACATCTACATTATGCTGTCAACTAAAATTACCAAGGACTTTTGACTTCCATTTTTATTTTCTTTTGGATTCACTTGAAGTACTGAGCTGCTGCTGCAAACTGAACAAGAGGATGTCCTGATCTTTACTCTCGGTGGCATTTGTGAGTAGCCTCACCTACACTGAGTATTAATAACAGTGAAAATGAATAATTACTGAGCTCTTCTAACTGAACTAGGCATCAAGCCTTAGCCACGTGCACGCATTATTCTATTTAATGTTCATAAATTTAATAGGATTATTAAACCATTTTACAATTAGAGTCAATTTCTATCTAAAAACAAAGTTCTTTTTCTAAGATATAACAGCTACAAAACCATGCAGGAAACTAGATAAATAAACTCATTCAAAGCTTATTATTATTAAATATTCTATTTATCAAAGATGTATAGCACTTATTTTTTTCAATCAAATGGTATATTTAAAATTTTTTAAAGTATTTTATTTATTAATTTTAGAGAGAGGGGAAGGGAGAGAGGCAAAGAAGAGAGAGACATCAATGTATGGTTGGTTGCCTTTCACCTGCCTCCAGCTATGGACCTGGATGGAGACCTGGCTTGCAAACTTTATGTTGCCCTGGCTGGGAATCAAACCAGTGACCTTTGGGTTTGCAGGCTGGCACCTTATCCACGGTGCCACCAGCCAGGGCTTGATGGCAAAAATTTAACATATTTTTCTTAATAAATACTGCATTTTAATGCTTGCACTAAGTTCGAATGACATAACTTAGGTCTCATAATTAGTGAGGATTTTTTATAATTTATATGGTAACAGAAAATTCATATACTCATTTATGATTGTATGATAAACTTAAATATTAGTGTCTTATTACAAAACTAAATACAAATGAGAAAGTAGGTCGTTAATGTCTGATAAAATTATTTAAATTATGATCTAATACATTTATGAATAAGTGACTTTTAAATACTTCACTTACTTAAAGAAATAATTTAATACCATCTGGTAAATATCTTAAAATAAGTTGCCATTTGTTCAATGTTCTGGGAACACAAGTACTGAAGTAAAGTCCTTCTATCTCAAAGAAAGTACTATGGTAGTTCTCTACTATTATGGATCCAAATCCTTTGTCTGAAAGCTTTCAAAATATTTTAAGATACTGTCATATTTTCTTTAAATTATAGCAGAAAATGAGCTTTTTGGTAGAAATTTTATCTTTTGACTGATGTGATGTAAAAATTCTAATGTATCAGACATTTCTAAATTAGAATAACTAAACAAAATGCCTTTGGTCATAAGCAAAAGTGTTGTAGGCAAAAATGTGTATTCATAATGCAACTGAATTTATGTTCCTATGCTTGAGACTATAAGTGACTCATTCTCACATGAAAGGTTATTATCTGCAAGCAGAATACAGTCATCTTCATATTTTTATTGTTTTTCCATTTATGATTAAATATTTGTATTCTATCTTTATTGCCCAGTTTTCATTTTTACTGCTCCATCTGGTGATCAATCATGTCTTATGTTTTAAAATAGTAGTTTGTAGAGGGTTTAAAATATGTCCATTTTTTTACATTGTCAGGATTAGAAAAACATATTGCTCAAACTGTCTCCTGGGGTACATATTCATGTCATGCACATTGGGGTCATTGAAAGATTTCTGAAAAGGGAAAGGTTAAAGGGCAGACATTTTTAATGTCAAAAGTCTGATCAATACAATAAGAAATTGCATTGCTAGGCCTATTTATTTTGTCTTGCTTCACAGAAAGAGTAAAAGAGGAATGTAATCTCACAGGAGAAAATAACTTGTGGTGAACTGCTGCCATCCAGATCAACTTTAAGTGCAAATGGTTCATTCATCTTAGGCTGGTTACTGGTGCAGCCCAGTGAACTGATGCTCTTGAAATGCACAGAGATTCTGAAGCCATACATCACATTTGCATCTATGATTTGCTTAAAATATTTTATTTAGCCTTTCCTCCCAGGGAACAAAGCCAACACTACTTGTTTATTGAATAACCCTTTTTGGAGGATTAGTTTGAGGAGTTTTTATTGAGGTAAGAGGAAACTTAAATTTTAAAGAATGAATCATGGGTTACATTTCAGTTTTGATTTGTCTCCAAGGGTTGGAATAGATAGGAGACTAGGTATATAATATATTAGCTATATTTTATCATGAACTTACTGCAATTCCAGGCAAAATTAAATGCTTTAGAGAAAAAAGTAAATTTTTAGAGTGAGAGTTATAAAAGAGAACAATGCCATATATACAAAAGTTAACAGAGTAATAACATGTAACTTTTCCATTAGTAGATATTTAATTGTATATTCCCATGGTTATTTTCGCTTTAATCAGATTAGATAGTGGATTGAAGAAAATCGTTACTTTCAGGAGGTAAACTCAAGCTAATACCACCACGTGTATAAAAATTTGAACATGTTGTATAAACATACACACACACATTTCTAAATAAGTGACATTGAAAGAATCCTATTGTGTGTAGAAAAGCATTCACATCGCTATATAGCATACAACATTATAAAAATACTTCTATTTTTCTAAAAGGAAAGCAAGAAAACATTGAAATAAAACTTTCCCTTGGGCCCTGGCTGGTGACTCAGTGGATAAGACACCAGCCTGCCAACCCAAGGGTCGCTGGTTCAATTCCCAGCCAGGGCACACAACCAGGTTGCAAGCCAGGTCTCCAGCCAGGTCCATAGCTGGAGGCAGATGAAAGGCAACTTTACATTGATGTTTCTCTCCCTCTATGCCTCTTTCCCTTCCCCTCTCTCTGGAAATAATAAACAAAATCTTTAAAAATAATAATAATAAAAATAAGTAAAACTTTCTCTTGGGTTCTAACAAGTCAGAATTTCCTCAGCATAACCAATATACCCCAGAATCTCTGTATGCCTCCTGCCACTGTCCTGTGCAGCTAAGATACTGAGATAGGAAATGTACTTGTTATCTACTCCTTACCCCTACAGAAACCTAACACATGCCAGCACCCCTCCCCTCCCTGCTATTTTGGTGAGGAAATGTCTTCCAAAGTTCTATCAGAGTGCCAGTATATATTAAGTTCTTACAAAGTCTTAAATTGCTGTAATTCTCAATACTGACATGCAAGAACAAGTCGCACTCTGGGGAAAGACAGTTTCTATTCATATTCAACGGTCACTTGTCAGAGAGACTTTATCTGACTTCTTATCCAAAATAGTAGTTTCCGTCCTTCTCAATTTCCTCCCTAAATTACTGTGGTTTCGTTTTTTGTCATAGCATTTTTGTCATAATTTTAACACAAACACTATTATAGATCTATTCTTTTTTCTTCTCACTCTTTCCAATAAAATCTGAGGTGCACAGGGAGGGGATCTTTGTTTACCTCTGCCCTTTGGAAGAGAACAGTGCTGGCAGAAGATAATCAGTAAATGTTTGTTGAATTAATGAAAACACAATTTCTTGGGTTTCTTAGGTTGGCTTCTTCCAGAAACATACCTGAAGACAAGTATGGAGTTGCAGTAATTTATTATATATGTACTTCCAGGAGAAACCAGTTAGGGGTGAGGATGGGGTGTGGAGCAAGACAGAAAAAGGAAAGAAACAGTAAAGGTGTGATTTCAGGTCAAGTACAGGCACAGGTAGGTCCCACAAGGCATTCGGGAATGCATATTTCAATTTCAAGCTCTTTTATGTAGAAGCAAAGGAGTTGGGCCCTTAACTTCACCTGTCAGTTCACTGGCTATTGGGAAGTTCACAGGGGTAGGTAGAAGGGAACTCTTCTAGCTAATTGTCACAGATCCTACTTATTTGACTTGTTACATCTCCCTCTTTTAGAGAATGACAGTAATCTAAGTAGAAAAACTAGTTGAGCAGCAAAAGAAGGTAGAGGGTCTTCTACTCTCTGCTTTCCTATTGAAGTACATATCTTAAAATGGCCTAATTTCTATTCAATGACATTTAAAAATGGTTTATAAAGTATTGTCATATTTAGTATTGGTATCATTTGATCCTCACGACAACCTTTAAAAAAAGCAAAGCTATTCTCCTCCACCCCCTTCACATTTTGAAAAAAAGAAGGTGCAAATAGGTTAAGTTTTAGGATTTGAGCCAAGATTCAAAAAGGGGTTTGATTGCAGAAATTACTTATGTCCTTGCTGCTGTATCAAGCTGTCACATAAAGAGGTTATTCAATTTTTATATTCTTAATCACTGAGAATCTAAAAATAAAAATTCTGGACCAAGTAAGTGGGGAAGAAAGAATTAAAACAGATTAAGGAGGGAAATGTTAATGACGGCAAGAGCTTAAGAGGCTGCTGAATCACATGGAGTAGTACTGTCTATTTTATCTGTGTGAGAGAATAGTGTGACACTTCTGTTGAGCCACTTGTATTTGCCATTCGAATTGTCTTTATTCAACTGACGCCTACCCTAAACTCTGCTTCATAAGATTTTCACGATTTCACTGATGGAAAGCAATTTAAGAAATAGCACTTGAAGAATGGTAGTGGGCTTTAATGGTCAACGATGAGTGAACAGAAGTATTTATTTGGAAAAAAAAAAAAAGAACCAGAAAACAACTGATGACCTATATACCAGTTGGAATGACTTTGCGTTTGGTTTATAAAAGCACTTTGTGTCTATTTGTTCGGCTCCCATGGAAATAAAACACTTCTATGAAATCAAAATCTGAACTTCTGCAAAAGAAGTTCTTAGATACCTAATTCTATTCCTACTTCACATCTATAAATATTGCTGTCTTTTTTAACTCCTCCTCTAATATTTAAGTATTAAAGGCCAGTGCAAAAGTTTAATTTCTTTCCTACAAATAAACCAAACATAAAGACTTTGATGTTTAACTTAGATGTGCATTTAAATGGTTTTGTACTAATAAAGTTAGTCATAAAAGGAATATGACTTTACTCCTTTGACAACAAATACTATAAATCCTCATATACTGTTTACAAAGTAATTTATAGTTTTTAAAGCCATTTTGAATACCTTATCCCATTTTATCATAACCAATATTTTTTCCAGTCTCTATAGAAAATATTAGAATTGCAATATTAGAATTGTAGAATCACAGGAATTTTTAAAAAGATTTTATTTATTATTTTTCAGAGAGAAGAGAAAGGAGAGAGGAAGAGAGGGAGGGAAATATCAATGTACGTTTGCCTTTCTCCTGCCTCCAGCTGCAGACCTGGCTGGAGACCTGACTTGCAACCTAGCTATGTTGCCCTGGCTGGGAATTGAACCAGTGACCTTTGGGTTTGCAGGCCAGTGCCTTATTCACTGTGCCACCAGCCAGGGCCTCACAGGAATTTAAAGCAAGTAGGGAAAGGACTCATTTAAAATGGAGAAAGATGTGGAGCAGGGAGGCATCACATGTCACAGGACCCCCTAGTAGGCAAATAGATGCAGAAAGAAACCACATCACAGAGTTTGGTGGTGTAAGCTAAAGCCATTGAGAACTTTTCCACACTCCTATTGTACACTAGAGGGAACTTTTAATCTTTGATTGAAAAGGTCCTTGACTCTACTTCTGACTCTTTAGTAGGGATCTTCAGAAACTCTGGTGTGGATTTGCTGATACCACACTGAATGTTCTCATCTCCTGCTAGTCTTCTATGCACTTACATATTGATTGCTGTTAAGTCTAGCTGGCCCTTGTTTATTTCAAGTTCCATTTAAGACTCCAACACTAGACCAACAGGGGCCTGGGATCTAAGCTGGATATAAAAGATGTGTTTGCAGGACACACCACAAAGAAAGTCAAAAGACAGTAGGCTCCTGGAGCACATTTTAATTTGAGCATTTTTCCATTTCATCACATATTCCTTGAAAAGCTCTTTTGTAATAGCTATAATCTCCCATCATTTGATTATGCACTCAATTAACCACTTTTCTACTTCGAAACATGTACATCATTTAAATATATTTTTAGAAGCTTTTCTAATGAATAAAGATGAAATAAAAATTTGTGTACATATACTTTTGTACAAACATGAGGCTATTTCATTAGGCTAAATTCTAAGATGTTTAATTACTGGGTCAAAAGGTTGAAACATACTTAGAGCGCTTAAGATATAATGCCCAACTGCTTTTCAGAAAGTTGTTTTAATTTTATAATCCCACTAATGGTTTGTGAAACTAGGTCATAATGTCTACCCAATTTCAGTTTTTATAACCACCCTTTCTCTTTTTTAAAACCTGGATTCCTTTAGCTTTAATCATGTAGGTCAGAAATTGCATCTTTGCTTACATTTGTTGCCATGTGTTGAACTATGAATACTCTTCCTCTCTCAGCCTTTATAGTGATCCTTGCATATTATACTCAGGATCCAACATAGAGTAATAGTTGGCCACCGGAAGAGTGACTCCTTGAGAACAGGATTGGGACTGGCTTGATGCCTAAAATAATAATTGCAGCTCTCATAAGGCAAATCAGCCATGAACATTATTGCTTCCAAATCAGTGATTAACTTTTCATCTTTTCTAAAAGCTTTCTGGGCTAGGCAAGCATTGAAATAATAAAGTATTTTCAGGCTTTTAGTGTTTGCTTCTGTTTGTTGGATTTGTGTGTGTGTGTGTGTGTGTGTGTGTGTGTGTGTGTCAAAAAGCTACCACTGGCTTTAATCTTCTTAAACCAACCTCACAACAATTTTTCAAGATTGGACCCTTTCTTACCTGCTAAGTTTTACCTTCTGATCTTAATCCTCTGTATTTTGTTCTAGTAAATAGAAAATTCCTTGTTGTTCTCTAAATACTTTGATCTCTTCCTCTTAACACCCTAAATATATATTTCACCTTTTCTTCTGGGTGGATCCTACAAGTCAGGCCAAGCTAAGGGTAACCATCCTCTTCTTCAGTCAGTGTTTGTTGAGCCCCTAAACTGGGTTAGAAGCCTCTTTTTTGTGCACCCATTTCTTTATGAATAACAGTGTAATAGTGCTTATCATACTACATATAAATTATCTACATATCTATTTATACTGCATATAATTTTTCTATATTTCACTTGAATGTTTACCTCACATATCTTATTTATCTTTGAATGTTCTGAATAGTTCCTGTCATGCAACACATGTCAACTACTTAGAATTTGAACCTCATAATAAATAACCCTTTAACATAGACATTATTATTTCATTTTAGTCATGGGGATTCATTTAGAACAGTTGCTGAGATTTACCAAGGAAGTAAGTAATGGAGCCAGAATTTGAATCTAGAACTCTCTCTAAAGCTATTAGAGTTCCAATAAATCATAATGCCTCTAAACACAAGTTTGAATCAGTGTGAAGTTTCCTATATCTCTAATTCATACATAGACACAAGTAAATATTTTTATATGTCACCTGTTTAGTCATCATAAGGAGGAGTCCTCCTAGTCACATTTTATTCCATGGCCAAGACAAGGAAAATTTATCTAGATTAGTCAGATTTGAGGCCACTCTTTGGATAACACTTTATAGTTGATGTAATAAATCTGAATAATCCTAACATACTGCAGTTTCTTGCTAGGCTTGGAAATTGTGTCTCTTCCAGTCATGGTCCTCTTTGTGCCATTAAAGAGATAAATTCAAGGATCAGGAGTTGGGCTCATAGGGGAAACAGATTTTACCTTCTTAGATTTAAATGCATATTAACATATCTACTTTAAAATAAAGTAGTCTTTCATATGTGTTAGCTTAGTTTCCTGGAATTCTACTTCAGGGTTTATGGCCAAAGGAAAGTATAAAATTATGCTTTGTTATGTTTTATTTGTATTGTATGTATACTTCCCTTGGGAACCTTGCAGAAAAGAATGATAAGCTGTAGATAAAAATTGGGTGTTTACAGATTTCTGGATGAAATACAATTATAATACTAAACCTTAATAGAATCCCATTAGTTTTATTATCCAAGAAAAATGGTTCTTCTGATCCACAGAAATTTATTAGTCTATCATGAGAGAAAAATATACCCCTGCTCAAAAAATAATCTTGTCATGGGGCCTACTTGTTCACAGAGTTACTGGGAACGGGAAAGTAACACCTGCTTTCCTTGCTTCTTATCAGGACTCTGGATTCCTGGCCAAAGAAAAGAATAAGAACATAGTATATCATAGATCTGATCTCATTGATTTCTCAGATCAAGTAAAACAGAGCAACTGATCTAAAGTGGCTTTCACTAAAAACTTGCAAGGGTTCTTTTTCATCCCTGTTGACAGTCAGGAAAATTGTACATTGTTTAACCCACATTCAGATAGCTACCAATATAGCAAAGTGAAAAATAAGCTATTTTAAGTTAAACTGTCATAAAACATGTAGTTTATGTTGGCAATGATTTAAATAGTTTTAGTCAATATGAATCAAGAGTTGGCAAGCTATTTTAAGCACTAAGTGATTGCCTCACCTAAGCACGCATTTATCTGTGGACAATTTGGTTAGATTCAAAGGTGACTAACAAGGAAAGTACTTCCAAACAGAATCTGGTGGATTAGACTCAGGCACATGAGGAAGAGATTTCTGAGATCACCATAGATGCTGGCTTATCACCAACTTTTTGAAGACTTTGAGGAGAAATATGAATCAGAATCTATTCTTGAAATTTGCCAACTCTTTGAGGAGGAATATGAATGGGAATCTATTCTTGAAAATTTCCAGAAAATTAGTAACAATGTAAAAAATCAATCAATTGTTCCAGAAAAAAAAACTACTTATTTTCTCCTATATACTTCCAATTTAGTCTTTCAAGAAAAGAAATAGAAGGAAAGAAAAAAATAAAGAAAAAATAAGAAAGAGCAAAGGAAAGAAACAGTCGGGTAAAAGCATCAACGATTACATACAGGAGACCATTTGTCCAGCATTCATTATGTATAAATCTTACAATTTTCATTTTCTTATGTAGGTAAGTTACATATGTTTCTGGTATATTCATCTCATGAGATAAGACTCATGGCATTGAATTAGGGACAGTTTAGATTTTGTTTAGACATCTTTGTAGACAGCAACTATTGCTTGATTTCAAGTACACTTAAAACACTTTTTATTTAGAAATAATTTTAGTTACAAAAATTTGCAAGAATAAGAATAAAATGGATAGTATCAGGTTCAACTATTGTTAACATTTTACTCTATTTTTTCTCTCATATAATCACACATACACACACAAACACACACACATAATATTTTGGTGAATCATTAGAGAGAGCATTGCACTCACCCTAACCCTTTCCATTATTTATTTTTAAAAATGGAAATGTTCTCTTCCATAATGAGTATAATTATAAATTTCAGTAAATTTAAAATGGAAATAGTGCTTTTAGCTCATCTACTCTTCATATTTCAATTTTGCTAACTGTTCTCTAAATAGAATTATCTCCCCCTCCAGTATAGGACATAGTTTAGGATCAACTATTGCGTTTAGATATGTTAACCAAAAAATAAAAGGCTATAGTGAGAGGCAACAAGCATTTATTTGAGATTAAGGAGAACTGCAATTATGGGAAACATTTAGGCAGAAACTCAAATGGTGTTCTGATTACATGGGGAAAGCAAATTTTTTTTTTTTTTTTTTTTTTTTTTTTTTTTATGAGAAAGGGAAGGGAAATAATTACATGAACAGAGGGAAAGAATTTCCATTGAAGAAAATTTCATTGGTACAAAGAAGCTAAATTTTTCTCTAGCTTTGTATGGTGGTGCTAATTCTAAAGAATGTCTTTAATTTTCAGTCCTGTAGTCAGGATGTCTGCTTTCCTGTTAGCTTTGCAAACAGTTGTTTGGAATACAATGATGCTTTGGCCCAATCCAAAGGTAATTGCCCAGTTTAAATATCCCAAAGGTTTGTAAGATGTGCAAGGCAATTCTGGAATGGTAGGTTCAATCCCATTTTGAAGTAGCTTTTTTTTTTTTTTTTACATTATTTTTCATAGTTGCCATTTAATCTCTTTATTCTCCATGTATCCAGATAATTTTCACAGTCTTTCTTTATATCTTGAAACTGACATTTGGAAGAATACTTTTTAAAGTATGAAAACAATCATTTCAGATTCCTCTGATGTATATTTAGGTTTGGTTCAGGTTATGCATTTCCAGATACAATGCTATGTAAGCGATATTTTGTTATCCTTAGATTATCACATTTGGAGACTGTTGATATCTGTGTGCCCTTCAATAATGATTTTAATTTGAATCAGAGTCAAATGGTTGTTGATTTTTCAATTGGTAATTACATTTTATTGTTTTTTCATTATAATTAATAAATAGTCTAGTTGTGATACTTTAGGGCAATACAGATATCCTGCCCCCCATAAAAGTAAACAGCAATTGATGATTCTTGCTTGAACTGATCAGCTATGATGGTCCCAAAATGCTGGTTTTCCACCTCCAAAACTCTCACCACATTCATCACTTGGCAATGTATTATAAGCAAAGACCCTCCATTCTTCTCTATTTACTTACCCATTTATTATCAGTATGGACACATGAACATAGGAATACGGTGAGTAATTCAGCACTGCACTTAATTACTTCAGCATTCAAATTGCCATACAGCTGGCTCTTGAATTTTTGTGACATGCCCCTTAGCTTTAGTGGCACTTTCTTGCTTTCTGGCATAGCAACATGTTTCAAAATCCTCTTGTACTTCCTCCTTCCCAGCCTCATAATCAATGAGTTATCTCTTTTAGTATTACTGGTTTTATTTAGTGGGGAATGTTACTGGACACTAAGATTTGGGGTCTAGCTGTGTTCATTTAGACATTTTTCCTCCAGGTCCTTTCAGCAGATACAACAGACACATGCATATACACAAATGTAAGTATACTTAGAAATTGTGAATTTATTTTTTATGTTTATTAGTTTTTAGAGACAGAGAAAGAGGGAAACATCAGTTTGCTATTCCATTTACATGTTCATTGGTTGCTTCTTGTATGTGCCCTAACTATAGATTGAACCCACAACCTTAGCATTCCAGGACAATGTTCTAACCAACTGAGCTACCCAGCCAGTGCTAGAAATCATGAGTTTATGCAAATATTTCCAATCATAATACATCTCAACAGAGTTCTTTCTTGCCCTCCTCCTTTCCATGTTTTTATTTCTCTCTTTCCATGTAAAAATTCCAACTCCTAGCATTTTTAAAAAAATTTTATTTATTTTTAGAGAGAAGGGAAGGGAGAGAGGGAGACAGACATCAATGTATGGTTGTCTTTCACCTGCCTCCAGCTACAGACCTGACTGGAGACCTGGCTTGCAACCTGGTTATGTGCCCTGGCTGGGAATAGAACCAGTAACCTTTGGGTTTGCAGGCTGGTGTCTTATCCACTGTGCCACCAGCCAAGGCTGTAAAGTCAAATTCTGTGTTTATAGGTTACTTGAATTCTTGCTTTATTTTGTTTTTCTTCTTCTTCAATTACCATTTTAATTGAAATACAATTGGTACAACTGTCCAGAAAGATGTTCATAGTAGTTCATAGAACTACTCCTTCCATCCCATTCTCTTACAACTCATGCAGGTAACTCCATCAATGTATTTACAGACAAAAGAAACCACTGTATTTTAAGAATTTCAGTAATTGTAAGAACTGGCTGAACAGTCTTTACCAGTGCTGCAGGCTAATGGACAGGACATTAGAAAGGCAGGACAGATTACTAAGAGAAGCAACAAACAGCTAACTCTGTGAAGCTGAGGTGGAATCCATATGGGCAAACTAGAACATGAATTGGTCTCTCACTGCTTCCAAGTCTTCAACTTCAGTAATGGGAAGTCTTGCATATTGGTATCCTTCATCAGAGCTAAGCTCCAACTGGGACAGAAGTTGGGGAAGCTACAGCAGAACTTTGGGAAATAGAGGAGTTGTTGGCCAAGTTTTGCTTCCAAGTCAATCAGGAGCAGCAGATAAGGGATAACATGCATCACATACAGGAAACACATGAACCTAATCATTGAAGAGAATTCTGAGAAATACAGTTTCAGCTTAGCTAACTCGACATATAAACCACCACAATCTATCCCTTGTCAACTTGGCATCCATATTTACCTCATTTACCATACCTAACTTCCAAAAAACTACAGTTAAAGAATGTTTCTAACTTAATAATGTTGTCACTTATACAGCAAAAACATTCTAAGTCCTTTCCACAAAACAGAGTTTCTCCATCTTTGAGTTAGGTTTATTTCTCTTCTAGCTGAGACATTCTTTTTTATATCCTGGGATTCTAATACTTGAGATATAAAGTGAAATGCTCTCAATGCATAGTATGTCAGATGGTAGTGGGATAAAAGAGAAGAAAAGGAATTAGTAATATACACCCAAATATATTATATTAAAATATGGAATAAATACAATTACTACAGACTTTGCCTGCATCTGGTCAGGTGGTTGTATCTGGTATTCATAACTATGTTTTTCACAGCTCATTCCAAATTCTCTCTCTTCTCAGCAAGCTACACTGTGAGTCATAGTTTTTGACTGGTGGAGTTATCCAAAAGTTCTTTGCTAAAAAGTCTTAAGTGTTAGCAATCCTATTGGTATTGAAGTGTTCCCCTTTTCCACTGACTTTAATTAATCTTGATATATAAGGGTATTAGATGACCACAGGGTCACCTTTATACCATATATATACTTCCTTATCCTCATTGTGTAAAATCAAACCAATTTCCATTTAGTACTCAGCCGGACAACTCTAGCCAAAATGAGGAGCCCCCTTATGTTTCACTAACATAAGGGCCCCACACTGATCATGTTGCTGTCCCCAATGCCATTCCAATGGTGCAATTGTTGGATCCCCTAAAAAAGAATTATTTTTCTCGGAAACCAAAACTTTAAGATGAGCAAAACCTAAAGTTAGCCAATGGGAAGTCAATCCTGCAATAGTGGATACTGAGACCCATTTTACCCGTTGATTCCCAGACCTTAAACCTTGGCTGTATAAGAAAGAGCCCAATGTATTGTCACAGATTTAGAGATTTGCGGAAGACACAGTAAGGACCAGAACTGACCTCACAGGTATAAACATGTGACTCAGAGAGGTGCCACCAGGTATTGTTGAAAATTGTTGCCATTTCTGTAAGAGTAATAAAAAGGCCATACTTCTATTTTTTGAGAATGTGCAATGTTAACATATTTCCAAAAGGCAAAACAATACAAAAGATTATACTCCCTTTACTCCCATCACCCTCTCTCTTTCTATTGATGTAACACATTTTATTGTTTACTACTATACTTTCTGCATTTCTTTATAAAAAATTAAGTAGATATAAGTATACTTTTCCTTTATAAAAAGGGTAAAACATAAGATATGTGCTTTGCAGTTTGGTTTTGACACAATATATTCTAGAAATCACTCCATAACAAGTTATGGAGATTTGCTTCTTCTTTCTTTCATTTATTTTTAACAACAGCATAGCATGGCATTTTGTGTGAGTGCCATTATTTATTTAACCAATTTTCTACACTTGAAATTTGGGTAGCTTCCAGTATTTTGTGATTATAAAAAACATATTACAATGAACAGCCTTCATGAATATGAGTTTTAATATTGGGAGAGGCATTTTCAGGGTCAGTTCCTAGAAGTAGGATTCCTGAATGGAAGGGCAAATGCATACCTAACTTTTTTACATACTGCCAAATTCCCTTCTGCTGGGGTTGAGTTACTTAGCACTTTCTGAATTCTCACTAGCAATGGATATATGATAGAGGATGTTTACTCACAGCTTTGCCAAAATGTGTATTATAAAGTTCTAGATTTTTTGCCAGTCTCATAGGTGAGAAATTGTAACTCTGTACTTTTCTTACTATGAATAAAGTTGAACAATTTTTATGTTTAATCTTGTATGTTTAAAGTTTATGCTAAGCAATGTATGTGTGTTTTTGTGTGTGTATAAATTGCTTGTTTGTGTATTTTATTCATTTTTAATATAACATTCTGGAAATTTTCCCAGTTGTTAAAGTTCTTTGTATATTAGGAATATTATCTCTTTACCTATAATGTATGTAATAAATATTCTTTACACTTTGTCATCTGATTTTTATTTTTTATTGTGGTAAAATGGTATTTTCTGTCATGATTTTAAAAATCTTGTCAAATATTTTATTTCATCTGGATTTTTAGTCATAGTTTAAAAACCTTTCCATACATGCAGCTTAATAAAATGTCATCTTTTAATAGTTTCTTTCATATTTATATATCTGATCTATTTGGAGTCCATTGTTGTATATGTTGTGATGAATTGATTTATTTTTATCTATTTTCAAAATGGACAGTTAAACCAGCATTTTTTATTAAAAACAAAAACAAAACTCATTTGACTCTAGATTATCCATTTCATGTGTACTAGATTTCTCTGAGTAGTTTTATCTATTTTTGGACTTTCTAATGTTTCATCAGGTTTTTTTTTCCATGGGCCAGTGCATATTCTTTAAATTATAGCAGTTTTATAATGTGTTTTCTTTTCTTTTAAAAAAAATGTAAAGATTTTATTTATTATTATTAGAGAGAGGGAAGGGAGAGAGGCAGAGAAGGAGCAAAGCATCAATGTATGGTTGCCTTTCACCTGCCTCCAGCTACAGACCTGGCTGGAGACCTGGCTTGCCACCTGGATATGTGCCCTGGCTGGGAACTGAACCAGTGACTTTTAGGTTCGCAGGCCAGTGCCTATCCACTGAGCCACCAGCCAGGGCTGCTTTCTTTTCTTTTAGAACTAATTCCTAGCTCTCATCCATAGTTTTATTTTCCAGTGTTTCCATGATTATTGTGTAGCAACCATCCTACTTCCATAGAAAATGCCCCTTGATAGTTTTATGCAATAGTTTCACATTTATAAATTAACTTCGGGAAACCTAAAATCTATTATATTCCATTACATTTTAACGGAATTTATCGATGTGGCATTGGTTAATAAAATTGTATAGGTTTCTGGGGTACAATTCTATGAAACATCATGTGTATATTGTAGTGTGTGTGTTCACCATCCCAATTCAGCCAGAGCCCAAAAATGTAGGTGATATTGATATGTCTCAACCTTGAAATACAGAGTATGTCTTTGCATTTATTTAAATCTATATAGCTATCTTTCAGGAGTGTTTTAAAGTTTTTACTAATAAAATTTGTTAAATTTTATTAAATTTTTTTCTGGACTAGTTATCTTTTTGTTATTACATTAAGTATACCTTTTAACTGAACAGATTATGGCCATCTACCTATCAGTAGAATATGAAGATATCAGACATCTTGCCTTTTATATTTTAATCCAATTAGCTCTTCTTGTAAATAGAAAGATATTCATATCAAACAAGTTTCAGTACAGACAAAATAAAGGAATATTTCTAGTGCTTAGAACACGTGTTTTCTCAAAATCTCCTAATGCATTAGAATGTCTGGTAATGGAGAGCATGATTGATAGCATGTGCATTGTCCTCATATGTGAAATGGATATACTAACATATTTTCAGGACATATCAAGAGTTAGGCTTATTTGAAGCCAAGGCCTAAATTATGGAAGGTACATAGTAAATGTGATTTTGATTATTTGGGTGTATAAGATTAACAAGAAAGAGAAAATTGCTTTCTAGGGAACACCTCTTTTACCTATGTGTAAGAAAATATCAGGCCCCATTTAGGAAACAGCTCTTTGTAGAGATTCTGTAAGATTCATATCCTGTGTATTTTTCTCCTGCCACCTGTTCCTTATGGTGAGAATAATGGAGTGAAGACCAAGAATCTGACCTAGAGGGTCGGGTAGATTCTCTGGGAAGAGATTCCTTTTGTGAAGGCCATGATTTTTTTAAAGGATTTTATTTATGCATTTTTAGAGAAAAGAGAAGGATGGGAGAAAGAGAGGATGAGAAACACCGCTGTGGGTTCCCCTCTTGCTCATCCTCGACGGGGGACCTGGCCAGCAACCCAGGCATGTGCCCTGACTGGGAATCAAACCAGCGACCCTTTCGTTCACAGGCTGGTGCCCAATCCACTGAGCCACCAGCCAGGGTGAAAGCCATGATTTTGAAGTGACTCAGGCAGCCTTAAAATTCCTCTCAGCTTTTCTACATTTTAGATGGGTTCCTTTCTGACTATAAGCTACTGACCTCCCTTTGATGCAAACATTTATTTCAGAAAGCTTGCAGTTGTAAATTCGCAGACCCGTTAGAGGTGTAAATCTTTTCCCAACTGTCTGCCAGTTTTACTGTAATACCCAGGGCTGTCTTTTTCAAGGACCCGGGAACCATGCCTTTGAAATGTAATCATCAAAAAAGATAGCACCTCTATTTACCAGTGTTTGTGGGAGGACAGGAGTTTAACTTTGATAAGGGCCAATTAGCAAACACAGAGGGCCTAATCACACTGACCCAACCCTCCCTTAATGTCCTCCATTAATTTCCCACAGCTCACAACCCTTAGAAACTCCTCCGCCTTTTGTTTCAAGGGCGTTGAGTTCAATCTCTGGCTCCTGTTGCAATAGTTTTGAATAAAGTCTTCGTCGACTTTATTCTTCGCCCAATGTAATTTTTCTTTGACGGAAGTGTTTCCAAATTATCTTGTGATGGGAATTTACAATGAACTTTATTGATGCCGGGCTCAGGTACATGATATCCTCTGAGAACAATCAGGCATTTTTCAATGACCCTTTGCAGAAGCCTAAATATGTGCGCATGGAGAGAGCATTCGTTTTAAATGGATACACTGTTCATGCTCAGAAACAAAACAGCCACTGTGTATTTGGGAGTGTTTGGAGAGCAGAGTTTGACAAACATGTTGAATCATGCTTAGTAAGACCCTTATTTTTCACCCGTAACTTCATTTCTTCAAAATGTATTGTAATTTGCTTTAAAATTGTCATCCTAAACTTAAGCTTTTTGGGGTTGTATTAATACATCTCTGTGCCTAAGAAATAGCTCTCTAATCTTCAATATAAATTGCCTTTTTTTTTTCCTTGAAGTTTCTTCTTTTGTTTATTTAATCTTGCCAATTTTCATATTTATTACAAATAATTTTACTTTTCCTGGTAGTGCCTAGTTTTCCTATGCTTAGAGTTTTCATATATTTGAGGTATTGGAGATAGTATAGGGGTGATTAAAACACAAGTTCTGACCTGAAATGTCATGAAGTCTAATAGGGAGAGAGAGAAATAAACAGGCAATAATAGTGTATTATAGTGGGCTTACTGTAGTTATTTTACACTGACTATAGAAGAGCATGCAGTGAAGAAATAATTTCAAATCAGCCTTGACATTGATAATGAGAGAAGTAGTGGATGCATGTGTGTTTGTGGAAGGAAATGTGTCTCTAATGGATTTCATATGACATGAATGTGAACAAGGAAGGTCTTGACAGAAGATATTGGAGAGAGCAGGAAAGGTGAGCAAGAAGTACCGTGTGTGGGAGTATAAACTATTTTTGTGTGGACATGCTATTGAGGCATTTTGTATTGGACACTACTGACAATCAGATTTGAAATTTAGAAGAAAAGTTGGTTTTAGTATGAAAAATGGTTTGGAAGTTATAGTATAATTTTTTTTTTTTAATTCTCAATTTACCTCTTTTTATAGTCATAAGCAATTTAATCATTGACAAATTTATTATTGTGGCTACAGAACAATAACATAACCCCTTGGAAATGAATATATTTGACTAGACTATTATCTGGTTTTTATGATTATATGATTATATTGCTATTTATATGGAATACTCTAAAAAATTATAAAGAACTTCTAGCCAATTCATTTTTGAATCATCTTATTGTATTTTTCATTACGATTTATCCCCTCATACCCTCTTTCACCTCTACCCATCCCCCCACCCCTACACCCCCACACCCTGCAATTTTAAAATGAAGTATCAAGGCATGCCCAAAGTTGCAAAGTGCTTTATAACAATGAATTCTACTTGCTTTTCTAGGATGCGTTTAGCCTCAAATTGAAAGTGGAGCCCATTTTGAAACTGGAAAAGTTGGGTATTCATGCTGCTTGTCACTGCCAGGACCAATAAGCAGAGACAGGGATTGAATATTTATTGACACTTTATTCAGATGGCAGGCGATCTGAGAAGATGGGGAGGGGTTATGGACCCAAACATACCATCTTACATTTCCTTTCAAGCCAGCTTTTTTATAAGGAGAAAAAAGTGTAGGTAAAGGATTTGGAAAGAGGTTAATTGGATTTCCCTAACATCCTTTCATCTGCTGACCAGTGATTTTCTACCTGGGTCCTGTGCCCTGAGTGATTTTCCTTATCTGTGGCCTGGATTGTGGATTGTGTCTCCTTGGAACATAATGGCTTAGATGCCAACTTGGTTGTTTATGGTCTCTTCAGAAGCCAACACAAAGGTGTAATCCCTAGTGGCCTCCTGGAGTCAAGGTGGGCCTACCTTCAGTTCCTGAAACAATAGCTTTTTACATGCATTAACTACTAGGCTTATTAATTATTACCGAAAACTAAAATTTTCCAACTCCCGAGTCTCCCCATCAATTTCACTTGCAAACCTAGCTCTCAAGTGAGACTATGTTTTCTTAATGAAAATTGAGAAGGGAATTTTGTTTCACATTATAACACAAAGAAAGTGAAGATCAATGAGACAATAAATACATAACCCATTCTAGAGCTTGGGTTGAAGGGGTGGGGGTGATGATGACATATGTACAACAACATAGCCCCCCTGTATACTTTCAGCAACGTTTCCGGGGGTGGATTTTTAGGTGTTAAACTTTTAGATCAATCACTAGGCTCTTTCATTTCTAATCTCCCCAAATGACATCTGTCTTACATTATATACAACTTGGTTTTATACCTTTCAAATAGTGAAATGTTGACCTTTACAGCACTCTTCTTACACAGTTGGGGCAATACTTTTGCTGCTTTATGAAATTAATCTTTAACATATAAAGAAGAGCTGTGGATCTCAGTCTAAAGTCCATATATAAATTTCAGTCTAGTGCTTTAAGCTATCATCACCACATTGTATTTATTGCCTTCTCCTTAAAAAAAAAATTAGCTCTGATTATACACAAAATTTAGATGCTATAACATTTCTGCTAGTCTTTTACTGCATTGAAAGTACATCTATCCAACACAGGAGTTCATGGTTAGAATTAAGCTCATAATCTATTTGAGTTCTAGATATTTCATATGTGTACCTGGATGCCTATACTTGATCCTATTTCCACTCTCCTTTGTGGTCTGTGAATCTGATCCATATCATTTGCATAATGGCGGCCCTTGTCCTCTGGCTTCCTATTGGCGTTCATCAATGGGAGGAGACATTAGCCTCAAATCAGAAGAAGGGAGAAGAATGAAGTATGGATAGTTTCCTGGAACTCATTCTACTAAGTGGCCATGAGTTAGCTGCAATGCTCTTGGTGACTGCTCTAGGTTCTGGAAAATACTCTGCCCTTTCAGCACTAGGGGGAGTTGGGTTCCCTGATGTTGCTGACATATTACATTCATTTTGCTAAACTCTGGTCTTTACTGAAGTCTTTTCAACCAATCCATCTAACATGCCTGTTTAAAATGGTCATTTTATTGGAGGATCATATAAAAATTGTACTGCTGTCAAGGTGTTAATAGGAGGAAACCTAGGTTGCTCTCAGGAAGGCAGCTTTTGAGACTAGCTGCTTCATTTCCAGCCTGGCTCTGTGCTCCTGGCTGTGTGACATTGAGCACATTTCCTACCACATATGTCCTTCAATTTTCTTATTCACACTCAGAAACATACACTACAAAAGTACTGACCAATGGGGAGAATATATTGAGAGCCATAAATATGAGTCACATGTAATTTAATACTTTAGTGGTTACTCTAAAACAAATAAAAGAAAAATGTAAAATACATTTCAAAGATATACTTACTGAACTCAATATATTCAAAATATTATTATTTCAACATGTAATTAGCATGAAAAGTTAATGAGGTATTTCACAATTTTATTTATTTATTTATTTATCTTAAAAAATTCCACTCATCATTTTTAGAGAGAGAGGAAGGGAGGGAGGCAGAAAGGAAGAGAATTATTAATGTATGGTTGCCTTTCACCTGCCTCCAGCTATGGGCCTGGCTGGGGACCTGGCTTGCAACCTGGATACCTGCCCTGACTGGGAATCGAACCAGCAACCTTTGGGTTTACAGCCCAGTGTCTATTTACTGAGTCACCAGCCAGGGCTGTGTTTCACAATTTTAATGTACAAAAATGAACCCAAAACTCCGGTGTGTATTTTACATGTATAGCACATTTCAATTTGGACTAGCCACATTTCAACAGCTCAAGGACCACACCTGGCTATTGCCTGCATTGCTAAACACCACAGCTATAATACTTCTTCTAATCTATACCTATTGAAACAACCTGCTTGAGCTACTTTTTGTATTCTTTGTACCTAAAATGTGCTTTGGGATAATAAATTCCCACCTCTCATAGGCAATGTCCTAGTACCTCCAAGCACATCTGTTTCCAACAGTTGAAGCATATGTTCATGAAGAATCACTTGTATTCTTTCTCAGAACTGTTTATGTCTGTCATATTTTCCATTATAATAATTTAATTTATTGAATTATTTATAATTATATAAAACATCACTGTGAAAATAAAATTGTTTTGTATAAAAATCAGGTTAAATGCTAGGAGAGCATAAAGGCATGACACGATCTTTCTTTTTGAATTATATTTGTAAAGGCAATTGAAAGACTTTGAGAGTGTTAAGTTTCTCCTCTACCCAAAGGAAATGAACCTGGAAATCATAAACTATCTTATGGTGTTCTTAGTGAAAAATAATAAAGTGCACAACTCCAATATAGGGATATACAATAAGAGAAAAACTGCCTATTAACAACTGTTAAAATATGCTTTACTTTCCTACATATACATGATAAACTCAAATTCTTAAATTGTGTTTGCGTGATTTTAATGATTCTTCATGGCGGCCAGTAATTTTGATTAACTAGCCACAGGTCTGCTACTGCAAGCCCCCGGAGGGCAGGGCACGTGTGCTTTGTTTGCAACTGTATTCTCACTGCTAGAAAGATGTTTGGCTCCAAGTAGATGCTCAACAAATGTTTGTTGACAGATTGACTTGTTCTTTCCATATGGCACCTCCTACCATGCAAGCCTTTGGTTTTTCAGTTTATAGTTTGCTGTCACATTTTTAAAAAACATGATGTTCTTTTATTTACAACAGACATAATTTTATGGCCTTTTATCCTAAGCAAAACATTATATTCCATTCATCCAGCAGAAGAAAACTCATACAAAATTTAACAGCAAATTTAGGTTTGATATTCTATTAGAACAACGTTTTCCTAGGGAAAAAGGAAGCGAGAAAATAAAGCCTGTGTTATTCTAAGAAGGTCAAAAAATCTTGATTTTCATTTGCATCTGGGGAGCTGTGAATAAATATCTAATGAGCCTCATCTGGATTCACAATCTGCTCATCAAAACACCTGAATTTATCTTCTTCCTAAGCATCCCAATTAACAAACACTGACTATGGTTATACAAGTAAACCAATTTGGAAAACTCCCTGAAATTAAGCATATGAACAGTATGTGGATATTTGTTGACCTTTAATCACATACCCTGCACTCATGGTGAAGATTTAGCTACAATGTAGCTTAAGAGGTGAAAAATAATTATGAGAACTATAATTCTTCCTGAAGGACTGGTCAATACAGAACGTCCTCAATGCTTTCCGTAGGTTTATAAAAACTACAACGTTAAAAAAAAAAAAAAAAACCTGCAACTTTAAGCAAAATGACATACATATAAGAAAACCAATTTTGCCACAGGCTAATTGCTATAAACAAGGGTTAAGTTTGTTCGACATATTCCTGGTCACAAAAATATCATCAAGCTTCTAAATAAAGGCTTAAAACATGTGTAATATTAAGCACTGAAATAAATTTAACAAAAGCTTACAAGAACAAGTGAGATCATTATTTTCCAACTTCCATATTCCAGTTCAGGGTTGAGGGTGGTAGGCACCAATCCTAGCAGCTTAGGGTACAAGTGGGCACCCACACTGGGCAGGGTGCCCTTCCATTGGAGGATACACACACACATACATACACTCACTCAGGCTGGGACAATTGAGACACATCAGTTAACCTAGTGTGCACATATTTAAGACGTGGAAGGAAAGTGGACACTGAAGACTCATGCAAACATGGGGAGAATATGCAAACTCCACATACATAATAGCTCCAGCCAGAAAACAATTATTCTCTCATTACCTGTATAATAAAACAATGTTGAACAAATGACATTTTCAAGGACCTGCATATACTTATAAAAACAGTTCCCCATACTTGTTAATATACACTTTTCATTAAATACATACATTAAAATGCATACATATTAAGTGTACAACTTGATGAAGTTTCACAAAGTGAACAAACTGGGAACAGCACTTAGATCATAATACAGAATATTGCCGGCAGCCTGGAGACTCCTTTTGGGTCATTTTCCAGTCCCGACCCTGCCTAATAGCATTTAATATCCTGATAGGATCACTATAAGTTATTTGTACTTATATGTAAACTTTATATAAATGGAATAACTCAGCACATATTCCATTGTGTTTGGCTTCTTCCATTTAATTAGTGTTTTTTATTGGTACAGTTTCCGTTATGGAATTGAATGTTGTGGAGATGAAATGTATGGCAGAGTGACTATAACAAATAATACTGTATTGCTTATTTGAAAGTAACTAGGAGAGTGGATCTTAAAAGTTCTGATAAAAAGGAAAAATTGTAATTACGTATGATAATGAAAGTCAACTGGACTTGCGATCATTTTGCCATATGTATGAATATCAAACCATTACATTGTAATGCACCCAAAAACTAATATAATGTTATATCAATTATACCTCAATTTTAAAAAGATGTTTTAAAAAATGTCAGTATCTGCATAGTGGCAAGCAAACACCTTAGTTAACAAAACTATTCAGAATCTGGTTCTCTGTATTTAAGCTTTACATCTTATATTAAAAAAAAATAAAGATACATGTGTTTTAGACTCATTCATGTATGTTACAATTTGTTTATTCTCATTGATTTATGGCATTTCATTGTATAAACATACCAGAATTTTTAATCCATTCTACTACTGATGAATATTTGGATTGTTCTCGGGTTTTGGGTATTATTAATAGTACTGCCCTAAAATCTTATACATGCCTTTTGGTAACCTAAGAACACATGTCTGCAGACTGTAAACCTAGGAGTGGATATTCTAAATCATAAGGTGTGCAGATGTTAAGTTATAATAGATAATGTAGTATAGTTTCTTCTGGATTCAGTTACTTTAAGAGAAAAAAAGGCAAACAAGAATTCAGTCTTAGAAATTTCAACCGGCTGGTTATATTAGAGGATATTATACATACATGTACGTAGGACTCTCTATGTAGTTTCCTTAGAAGATATCTTCTCTTAAAACAAGAAAAATTTGATAGCTAATAAATAGTTGTCATCATTATTGAATTATTATTTTTGGTTTGTTTTAGTCATTTCAATATTATTTTCATTATCCACAATTGTATTCATAAATATGCCATAAAAATCCTGCTTACTAGTAGGAACATATAATATTTACTTCTACACTTATTTTCTAAATGTATCAGGATTTAGCATGCCTGTGAAATGGAATTAGTAATGACACATATTTATGTAGATGAAGTCTAAGACCTCGTTTTTGTCAAACTTATACTGTTTAGAAATGGAATTTCTTCAGAAAACCTCATCAAGTTATTTGCTAAGTTTCACTTCTTTGTATATATAGAAATTTAACCTTGATAATATTTAAAATATTATTACATAGATTATTGTGTAACTAGAGGATGAGAAAATACTTGCAAACTAATTTTACATGGATTTGGTGTTATTTCCATGATTCCAAAACCAGACAAGGACACTACAAGAAAAGAAAAGAAAATATTGTCCATATTGTAGTTATATATATATATATATATATATATATATATATATATATATAAAATTATATAAAATTATAAAGAATATTTTTAAAGTATCTATTGTGTAGAAAATCTTGTCTTAATACAAACCTTTACACAGGTTGCAAAGCTTATTTAAGATAGGCTTTTATTTCATAAATTGTACCAGAAACAACCATCCTAAAATGCATCACATCTCTCAGGATGGAGGCAATGTTGAAGCTTCCAGATTTCAATCTGTCTTGCAGAGGAGAGAGCAGCAAATGACACCCAAAAAGCTTCCCTCGCCTTCTTCCCACACACTTTCTACTTAGTCCTTGCACCAAATGCTCCAGAACGAGTGGTATTTTCTTTTTTTTTTTGCATTTAGGAAGCTAATATACCTCTTGAAAGAACATAAACATGCCTAAACTTTACCGAATTAAAATTTTCTCTCTCTTTTCTAATCTTAGTCATCAAAATGATTTAATACTTGTTAAATCCAGGAAATACTCAGTTGGTTTCTTGACTTTGTAGATCATCTTTCTTGCCTTGAAACTAATTTCTTACATCGGTTCTCACTGTTCCATTTCCTGTTCTAATTGTATATAAATTGTCTAAATTGAATAGTGCTTTACTCTGCCACCATGCTCCTTCTATTCAAATACTTGCCAGCAATTTTTCCTTGACTTTATTCTCATTCTTTTTGCTTTGCTGCATGGCATCAACTAACATGTCTCAAAACCATATAACTAACTCATTCCTCCTTCCTGGGAAATGCACTCAGGCACCCTTCTCCAGTTGTCTAAATATATAATTACCTGCGTATCTTGTCTCTACTTCAAATTGAATTAAGTGGCAAATTTTCTGTTGCCAACTGGATTTTCCTTTTGCATTTTCTATTTTCTATTTTGGGTAATGGTACCCATGTTGTCTACCTGAGAAAATTGTAAATTATCTTAAGTATTTATTAATGCATTCTTGATTTATCTATGTTAAATCAAACACTAAAAGGACCACATCTACTTTCCTCTATTGCCCCTTTTATTGCTAATATATTTTACGCACACATAATCTTTTCTATGTACCATTGTAATTATGTTTTTGCAGTCTGAGAGACTAGCTGCTAGTTCCTCAGTTCACCCTCCATATGTCAGGCATCCTGTGTGTGTTTCCCTAATAAGCAAGTAGGACCATGTCCTCAACAAATATGAATTATGCATGTACGTACTACTCTGGTTCATTAGTACATGGATGTAATTGGGACATGTTGAGTGTGTCCTCAAGAAACCTACAGGGAAGACACAGTTGGTAAATAATTCTTGGACTATTATAAGTTAATACAAATGGAAGATTTAAAAAGGGTATTCATTCTGTCAACCAACTATTGAGGAAATATCTGGGTATCATTCTAAGTACTGGAAGCACAGAAATGAGCTGGACAAAAAGGTTTCAGTGGTCATTAGTTTTATAGTTGATGACAGAGGATGAGGGGTCAAGGAAATCCCCATGAAAAGATAGCACAGGAGCTGAGTTTCAAAATCATTACTTCTGATGGTGAGGTTCAAATATTTATATTTTGATAAAAGCGATTCAAAGATGACTGTGATATATTACATTTAGAAATCACTGATGCTATTTCCGGTTCCTTAAGTTTCCAGCAAAACGAAGAGCTCACTCATCCACAACCAGACATATGCTGACCCCACCGGATGAAATGAGCATCCCCATTCTAAAGTCTTCTCTACCAAAATCTTTAAATTCTTCTCAAGTTGGTTTTGTTATTTCAATCAATCATTCAAGTAGTCTGCAAATATTTATTCCTTTCTATGACTTAGACAAGAAAGTAAAAAAGGTCTCCTCTTAGGAAGTGACATTTTAGGTAGAATGTCAAGGGTAAGTCCTTAGGTGAGAGCATGGGAGAGGGGTGAAAACCAGGTGCTGTTCACCGGGAGTGTGGCTCTAGGGTGAGGACATGCTTAGGGAATTGAGTACTAGGACTGGAGTGCAACGCGCCGTCTGTCTCCCCAACAGACTTAAATGTCTCAAGTTCAGACTCCAGAGGAAAAATTTTATTTACATGGACTCAGAACCTGCCAGCATGCCTGCTGTAGTATACAGTCTTAATATGTATTTATTAAATAAACAAATATACCTAATAAAGTGAAATGGTTTACTATATCACAAAACCATAGTGTTTCTCAAAAGTATTTTCTCAAACTTTTATTTTCAGAGTGACTATTAAAAGGTGCATGTCCTTGATAATGTTTACACTTTAAAAAGCTGTAACTGTAGTAACTGAACAACTGTCTCCAGGCAACGATGGAAGAACTGGAATAATCTGCTAGGCCTTTTCCCCAGCAATTCCCTACGCTACATGGATTTCCAATGCCTGAGGAATTACTGTGAGGGTTATGTTATTCAAAAATATTACACTGTGACAGATGCCTTTAACTTTAAATGCTGATGCAAACAACAGGTACTTCGGAAGAAGTTACAGCAAGGAAGGGAACATTTTATGTCTCCTAAGTGACTGTTCCTCTGACCCTGCAGTAAAGTCAACCATGCAATGCCTAGTAGGTTTGCTCATTTTCTGGACTCCAGAGAGATAGTAAGAAGTAATGGGAGGTAAAAGTGTGTCTCAAATAGCATGTTTTGAACTTTTTATTCGAGCACTTAACATCTAACTGACCTCTCTAGTAATTCACTTGAACTCTGTGGGCCTCATTCTGCACACACGTAACATATAGTTAAAATACTAAGCACTTGTAGGAACTAGATATTTTACCTAAAATTGGCATAGTTCTTCTTATGCATTACACACTCTGAAAATCAATTTCATTTCCCCACCCTAACTTCTGATTTGCCCCTGTTTTGGGACTTACATGATTCAAGTTCTAGGAAGTAAAAGCAAGTCATAGTCCTAAAATTCAAATCATGCTAATTTGATTTTATAATATCAGATAAAGAATACCCTTATTTGAGCACTTCGAAGGGTCATAAAAAACAGCCACACACTTATTGAGAAACTTCATTTTGCTGCCTCCAAGCTGTCATGTAAGATCTCTGTACTTAACTGTTCATTTTGAACACAGGTTGAGGGTTGTAGTGACAATTTACCTGGTTTGTGTTTATTTCCTCCCAGGGAAAATAAAGGACTCTAAAAATAATATTCACACAAGGTGACCAGACTATAGACCTGAATTTTCTTTTCTGCAAACTATAGTGTAAGTTATGTTCCACTGTATTTCTATTTTGATGGCAACATTTCTGTATGGTGCCTGGTATTTTCCACTTTGTCCTTTGTGCCTCTACTATCCATCTCTTGTGACATTACTTCTGGTGAGGATTCTTGTAGAAAGGGTTTAGGTTCCCTTTTATTACCTCCTATAAATCCTTTGCTGTTTGACTATCCTCCTGAAAATGCAGCTTTATTTTTTCAAAGTAGCAATTAAATAATTATCTTGTTTTCTTAGATCCTGCCTCTTGTTAAATATATCCATTTTCTCAATTTACAAACAGTTGCTTGCTTGGATCATACCCTCCCTGCATTTTAAAAACTAATTGTTGGGAGTTCTTGAATCCCCAATCTATCCATTGCTCTACCAAATAAACTTATTGGAACGTATTAATCTTATTTTTTTTTCAGATGGTTCTCATATTCTTTCTTTGAAAACAAGTTAAATAGCCTGTTGCCTGGTTGATGAGCTAAACACATTCCACATACCATCAATTTGATATCAATTCTAAGCTATTTCATTAATACAGATATGCTTTTACCTACTTTCCCTCACTTTTTTATATTAAATAATATTTTGTTTGGATAAAAATAATATTCATTGTTGCTTCTTTTTTGCAGCATTTAATATATATACCTATGTATCAATGTTCATTCAAGATTCTGTAAAAGGAAGATCTTTTCTCATTCTCTAATAGAAATCAGGTTGAATTTATCTAATTCCAAAATGTACATATCAAATGCTAGTTCAAATGGTATCTTTCTGATCATCAAGTTTAAAATATTTAATGTATAACTTTATCAGTTTGAATATCTCTTTATGGATAGATAATAAAATCCATTCTACCATTGTTTTATACAAGGTCTGTCCCAAAAGTATCCGTCACACAAACTGTTTTAACTATACTGATTATTGGCTTGATACTTTCTGGACAGGCCTTGTATTAAGAGTTTGTTGTAAGTTATTTGTAGCATTATTAGCTCAATCAAATTGATTGTAGATGTTTATATATATTTTAGGATAGGAAGAAAAATGATCACTTCTGCTGACCTGTGACAAAATAGTATCTATCACAAATTTGCATTATTCTGGAATGAAGTAAGAAGGAAGGTAAATCTTTTATTATACAGATTATATTTTACAGATTATATTGTACTTTCCTCCTTTTCCAAAAAAAATATCACACACACACACACACACACACACACACGCATGCATGCATGGGTACATAAAACATAAATAGAGAGCACAATAATTGATTACAAAAGGAAAGCCTAAGAAACTACCACCAGGTCCAGAAAAAGAACATTCCCAGCGTGTCAAACACTATGCTCATGCCCCTCAGAACCACTACCCACTTCCTTTCTTAAGGGGACCGCTAGTCTGATTTTAAACACTGAGGTATGGTTTTTTTTGTTTTGTTTTGTTTTATGTCTGTGTTTTGATATAAATGGAGCAACCCTCTAAGTGCACTCCTATATCTGATTTTTTTCTCAGCACTGTTTCAACCATATAGCAGTAATTCATTTTCATTGCCTCATAGAATTTTATTATATAAATTCACCATAATTTATCTAGTTTATAGTTAATGGGCATTTTGATTATTCTTAATGTTGGCAATTACAGATAAAACTTCCTTAACAAACATCCTTGTGCACATCTCTGGGTACATAGCATTAAGTTGCATTTAAAACTAGTGATGATATTATCAGTACATGTCTATATTATTGATAGATAATTCCAAAAAAAATTTAGGCTTGTCATCCAATTTAGCTCCTGGCCAGCAGAGTTTGAGAGTTCCTGTTACCTCTCATTATTGTCAATAAATTTAGCCATATAAACCAATTGTTGGATTGCTTTTTAGACTAGCGTTTAACCAATCAACAAAAACCCTATCCAATTTATTGATCTTTTTCAAGATTATTGCTTTTTAAATATGTTCTACTTAAGAAGAAATATGATATTCTTTTATATTATCTTTTAGATAATCCACTTTGTTGAAGATAATGGGGTACCAATTTATAACAGAGCCATGTTACATTGAGAAAGAGGTAGAAGAAGAAAGAAAAACAGATCCTTCCAGGGAATTAAAAGTGGCTTAAAGCAACAAAATAAAGAGAAATAATAATTTTTAAAAGATTTTATTTTATTATTTTTAGAAAAAGGGGAAGGGAGAGAGGCAGAGAGGGAGAGAGACATCAATGTATGGTTGCGTTTCACCTGCCTCCAGCTACAGACCTGACTGGAGACCTGGTTTGCAACCTGGTTATGTGCCCTGGCTGGGGAATCGAACCTGCTACCTTTGGGTTTGCAGAAGAGAAATAATAATTATTAAAGTAGTGTTCAAAAGCAATTTTGAGTGGAAATACCTCTTCAGAACTAGTGCAACACAGAGGTCCAAAACAGACTGTTAGGAAGGCATCCTGGGCTTGCTTATCTACCCTCAATCTTGAGCATTTTCAGATGGCCTCTGATATACCTCTGGGAACCCCTCTGCTGTGTAGAATGCTGTTTGATAACCACTTAATTACTGCATAAAAGTGGTCATTGTGGGATAAGACAAGAAGTACCCACATCATCTATTTAAAGAAAAAATTATCTAAGACCACTGGAAAGAACTGGAGCATGGGAATGCAATGTGAAAAAAAATAGAAACAGCCTAGTTTCTTTTTTTTTTTTTTAAGCAAACTATAGTAACATAATTTTAGACAAGTATGCTAAGCCCTCTGAACTTCAGTTTTCAACAGATACAATTAAGAATGTAACATCTATTTCAAAGGGATATTATGAGAGAAATTGGGTTAATGTGTGTTAAAAATGTATTGTTAAAAAACTTAACAAATATAAGGAAATATTTTACTACGTGTTGGAAAAACTATTTGCATAATATGCTATTCCTGATCCTACGACCTCTATTATCATCCACTAGAAAAGAAATCAAACTATTTTTGTAAAGGAATAAGCGTAAATATTTTCGATTTTAACAGCCATATTTTCCTGTTAGTCACAGCTACTCAAATCATATTGTACCACAAAACAGCCATACACAGTATATAAACAAATAAGTGTTGCTATGTTCTAAATCTTTATTTATAAAAAAATAGGCAACTGGCTGAGTTTGCCCAGTGAACCATAGTTTGCAAATCCCTGTACTAGAGACCCTTTTGACTCAAAGTGTGGTCCACAGACCAGCAGCAGCAACATTCCCTGGATGTTGCTACAAAGATTATGGGGCCCAAAGCAAAATAAAAATGCAGAGCTCTTTAGTCATAAATTACTAAGAATATCCTAATGCTGACAGCAGAACATGAAATCAGTGTGAGGTAAATGTATAGGTCAAACACCTGTGAATGGGGCCCAGCCTGGGATCTTGTTAAAAATGCAGAATCTCAGGCTCGATCCTGACCTATTAAATCTTAATCTGCATACCAATAAGATCCCTGGCTGATTCATGTTTTGAGAAGTGCTAATAGACAAAAATGATTTAATGTTATTTCTAATCAGGAGGCTAGTCTATGAGAAACCTATTTTGAAATTTGTAAACAAATGTTTACACACAATTAACTGAAAATTTTTTGTATTATTTATTTATTTATTTTATTATTGTTGTATTATATCCATTGCCTTTTTGCTTCCCTCCGTCCCCTTCCCCACCCACCTATCCCCACCAAAGTCAATCCCACCTGTTGTCCATGTCCACTGAAAATTTAACATAGTTACCAAATATTCTCCTGCAGTCTCTAAATAATCTCCCAATTAAATAATTTGCAACAGGTCCTCAGTTTCTTCTGCCGCTCTCACCGCACCTAATTACTTGCCGAGTGCTGATCATTCCCTCTCGTAGAATGTTCTTGTTGTGAGGCACATCTCAGGAGGCTGCAGTGGTCAAGGATTTTGGTTCAGGAGCTGCCTGTCTGGGTTTGTATGCTGGCCCCACCTCTTACAGCTGCTTTTTCTGGGGCAGGTTACCTTCTTTATCTGTTTCAGTTCCCTCTTCCATTAAACAGAGATGATAATAATTTATAGAGTTATTATGAGGATTAAATGAGTTTTCCTAGGCTAACAATTAGTGTCTGACACATAGTAAACATATAAGTATTGGATAATATTATCTATCAATTCTCATCCTTTATAATTCTGGCACTCATAATCTGTTGCCTGAGCTCTTGCAGCATTAACTCTTCTCAGAGCCACATGGTATTTAGGATTAGCTGCACAGAGTTTGGGGAAGGAAAGTGGGCTGCGCTGCTGCTTGCTATACAGAAATAACAGAAAGGATTACTTGTAAAATCAGTACAATGGGAGCCAGGCAATGATCCCAAAGATGAAATCAACATGCAGGGAGCCAATCCAACAAATCAAGCATAATAACTTCAATTGAGTCCAAGCAGGCCTTGAAATTCAAGGTCAGAAAAGTCTAGAACAGGAATCAAAAATGACAGCCAGTTGGCCAACTCTAGTCCAGTGTTTTTTATTTTATTTTATTTTATTTTTTTTTAAGAAAGAAAGCTTTAATGAAACACAGTCATGGCTATTTTTTTTCCTATTGTCAGCGGCTGCCTTTGTACCATGATAGTAGAGTTGAGTAGTTGTGACAGAGAATAAGTAGCCTTCAAAACCTAAAAATATTTAGTATTTGGCCTTCTACATAAACTAAGTTTACTGGTCCCTGAGTAGTACAGAACACAGAGCATAACTGATGGGATTTTCAGCCACAATTTTCATTGAAAGAATCTTCCAAAATAGGACTGAGAAGAATAAACTTGGAAAGAAATCCAAGTCATCTGGCTGAGAATCAGACTCTAAAGTGTGAGTGGGCATTTAGCCAGAAACAGAATATTCAGGAAGTTTACAGTTTATCTTCTTTTCTGAATCAGCTGGGGACTTGAACCCCTTTAAGGGAGTTAGAACTACTTCTAAAACACAATTCCTAGTGAGGTGGGTGCTATGATCAGTTTGAATGAATTCTATTGATTTGGGAGAGACATAGAAAGTTAGCAGAGGCTTGGTGATTAATCTAATAATTAAAATAAGACCTCCCAATTATCATCCTAAACTACAATAATGTAACCTTGTTTTGACATCAACATACTATAAAATGTATAGTATGGCATAGCATATAAATACATTTTTCTTTGAGAATTCATACAAACTGAACATTCCATAGATGCCGTTGTATACATGGCTTTAATATGAAAATATCTAGTTTGGAACACAGCTTTTGCAGATGTTTTTCCTATAAACTGAAAATTCTTTCTTTGCCCTTCTCCATATAGCAGGTTGCAATTCATCCTACAAAAAGCCATCTCAGATACCATCTGTTCTAGAAATCCTTTCCCTAGTCTTGCAGGCATAATTAGTTATTTCTTTCACTGTTAGGTGGAGAAGATTATGTTATAACTCAGGGAGTTAGTGGACACATGATGCGGAAATCCAACACTGCAGCAGGGCTTTGTCTAGCTAGAAGTGATATATTCCACATGTAGCAAGCCAAAGAAACAGAGACCCCTCTCAGCCCTGGTAGGAACAAAAAACAGAAACCCACCACTCCTGGGCTTCATCCCAAGACTAACACCATTACAGGATAAGCTCATATAGCTGCTATTCTTCCCTGAGTGGAAATGTTGAACAAGCATGTACTCTCCAGAATGTGTTTAGAGATAAAACCACCTGGCAGTCTGTGCAGTGATATTCTAAGTTAGTAGATGGCGCCCTCTCTGAATAATGGAGAAATGCTACTCTATGACCTAGACATTTAGCAAAGAGAAAAGAAAAAGAATTAAATTGCAGGGAGGGGTACTTCCTATCAATGAAGCATAGAGCAGTGCAAAGGTTTCTGTCTTCTACAATCACCATTAAGGTCATCGCCCCATTTTTATGAATGGGGATTTCTGATTCTGATCAATGGCAAACTATGGCCCTGATGATGCATGCTTCACTGGAAAAGCAAAATGATCACCTTTTTTTACACCTTCTAGAATCCTTAAGTCACAATCTAATTTCTGTTTTGTTCCAACTCTTTGATTGACTTTGCCTTCTCTTCCCTTTCTATGATCTTACTTAGTTGTGTAATAAAGGTGGAAGGAGTTTCTCTCTCTCTCCCTCCTTCACTTCCTCCCCTTTTCTCCCTCCCTCCCTCCCCTTTTCTTCCTCCCTGCCTTTGTCACTACCTCCCTTCTTTCTTTTTAATTGGAAAGAGATATCTATTTGTTTGAAAAATTTGTTTTGATATTTTACAAAGATTTTATTTATTATTTTTTAGAAAGAGGGGAAGGGAGAGAGGCAGAGAGGCAGAGGGGGAGAGAGACATCAATGTATGGTTGCCTTTCACCTGCCTCCAGCTACAGACCTGATTATGTGCACTGGCTGGGGAATTGAACCAGCGACCTTTGGGTTCGTAGGCCAGCACCTTATCCACTGTGCTATCAACCAGGGCTGTTTTGATTTTTTTTCATCCCTTTTCCCCATATGTTAAGGGAAAAATAAATCGAGGATGCAGACCCAGAATATAATGAGCATGAAAGGAAGATCTTAAGATTATTATTATTATTTTTAGTAAGTATAAAGGACTTCTCATAAGTAACATTAATAACATGACAATTTTCCAGCTGGAAGATGACAGATCTGACTTCAAAATAAGCAGGACTCACTTGCCTAGAGTGTCTCTCTAGCCATTAACTTATAACCACAAAGCAGCAGTTAATGTCTGATGGGGAATTTGGATTCAAATATCTTATCACTGAATTTAGCTTACTATTGGGTAACAAAGTGTTTGGGTAATATAATAGAAAAGATTTATCCAAAGAATATACTACATAGGTCACATCTCTGTATTTACAATATAAATAGTTAATAAGGAAATTATAAAATAACTATTTGGAAATTTAAAAAGATATTTCTAAATGAATGGACCAATAAGGAAATCAAAATACAATAACATATCCATTGGAAAGAAGAGATGACCTGAAAACTTCATGTGAACATATTCTAAATGTGTCTGAAAGCACAATGTATTAGTGATAATTCCACAGCTTTACAAATGTATGCTAGTGTTTGCACATCCACGTTGACATGCAGACAAACATACCCATAAGAATAAATGAATAAATAAAAGATTCAACACAAAATGTTAGGGGAAAAAACTGCAAAATAAAATTAGAAAAATATTTAAAGCTGTGAATATAATCATGAAAGGAGCTAACATATATGAAGCTTTAGTGGAGGCCATGGGGGAGGAAAATTCTACATGTAATTAAGTATAACATAAAGTAACTAATTTAGAAACAACTGAGATATGACTACACATAAAGAAGCAGATGATATTCTGTGTGAAAATTGGTTGCATGATCTACAGTAAAACAAATTCAAATATATCAATGGAAATTGTATGAGTTAATATAAAAATTAAACTAATCTAGGAAGAATAGAGTACATAGAAATAAGTAAGAAAAAAAGTAAGTATTATCAAATAGATGCCTCTACAAATGCCACTGTGTACCAATTGTTTTATAAGTGATTGCTTTAAAGTTCCTCATAATGGGTAATTCCCCTTCCAGAGAAATACTCTAAGGAAAGTAGACATTATCTAAGAAATATAGACAATTATGCACAAGACATCCATTGAGATGTTATTTTTATAGATAATTTGGAAATCTTATATATTATAAATCAAAGTCAAACAGGGGGTAGGGATCACTCCTAACTCTTTCTTTTATACATAACACACAATCTATTAGGAAATTCTAATTGGCTCTACCTTCAACTCTGACAAGGTGGCTCAGTTGGTTGGAGCATAGTTCTGTACACCAAAATGGTGTGGGTTTGATCTTTGGTCAGAATGTGTACGGGAGGCAAGCAATTGATGTTCCTCTTTCACACTGATGTTTATTCTCTACCTCTCTCTCTCTTCCCCTCCCCTTCATTTTCCTTCTCCCTCGCTTTGTCCCCCTTTCTCTTTATTGATATCAATTTTAAAACTTTTGCCAGCTTGCAGACCCAAAGGTCACTGGTTCGATTCCAATCAGGGCACATAACCAGGTGGCAAGCCAGGTCTCTAGCCAGGTCCATGACTGGAGGCAGGTGAAAGGCAACCATACACTGAAAAACAAACAAACAAAAAATAAAAAACAACAAAAAACCCAAAACATCTTTGTCTAAGTATTAAATAAATACAATAGAATACAAAAATATATCCAAAATAATCAAACTATTTACATCTTATCATTTACATATATACCAATACTATTTTGTTCTGAGTCACCATCTCCTCCTGTCAGTACCCTGCAGTAGCCTCTTAATTAGCCCCCTACTTATATTTTTGATCTCCCTACCCCAGATCCCCAGATAGTCTCCGTAGAGCCACCAGAGAAATCCTATTAAAATACATTTCTATCAACATCACTAGCCATCAGAGAAATGCAAATTAAAACCACAATAAGATACCACCTCACACCTGTCAGAATGGCAATCATCAACACATTGACAAACAACAAGTGTTGGCGAGGATGTGGGGAAAAGGGAACCCTGGTGCACTGTTGGTGGTAATGCAGGCTGGTTCAGCCACTGTGGAAAACAGTATGGACTTTCCTTAAAAAACTAAAAATGGAAGTGCCTTTTGATCCAGTAATTCCACTACTAGGATTATACCTGAAGAACCTATGTACCCCCATGTTCATAGCAGTGCTATTTACAACAGCCAAGTGCTGGAAACGGCCCAAGTGCCATCAGTGGATGACTGGATCAAAAAACTTTGGTACATTTACACAATGGAATACTATACAGCAGAAAGGAAGAATGAACTCCTACCCTTTGCAACAAATGGATGGAACTGGAAAGTATTATGTTTAGTGAAATAAGCCAGTCAGTGAAAGACAAATACCATATAATGTCACCACTATAGAACAATAATGAACAAAACAAATAAATAAGCAAAATAGAACCAGATACATGAATACAATAAATAGATCTCCAGTGGGTAGAAAGGAGTCGGGTAGGAGGAGGTGGGAGGAGGAGGCAAAGAAGGGGAGCAGTTTAGTCAAGGAACTAGCATGGAAGAACCATGGTCATGGACAACAAGTGGGATTGACTTTGGGGGGAAGTGGGTGGGTGGGGAAAGGGACCAAGGGGAGGAAAAATGGGATGGATATAATACAACAACAATAAAAATAAATTAAAAAATACATTTCTAATCGGATCATTTTTATAATAAAAATAATTCAATTACTTTCCTACAAACTCAAAGTGAAATGCAAAAATCAGAATGGCTTATAAAATCTGCTGTCTTCCTCTGATCCTTAACGTGATCCTCCTTACTCACTGGATTCCTCCACCAGCCTGGCTCTTCGGTGCCCCCTGAGCTGGCAGAGCACCTGCCTTGGGGATTTTCTTCGTACTTGCTGCTCCATCTGCCTGGAACTTTCTTCCCTCAAATGACTGGATGGCTTTACCCTTCACTTCATTCCATTTTCCCCTCAAACATTATTACCACATTAAAAAAAAAAAAAAAAAAAGACTCATGAAACTTTCTAAAGTACAGAATTATTCATCACTCTTTATCCTATAATCCTCCTTTATTTCTTCACAGTACTTAAATATTTATTGATTGATTATCTGTCTCTCCTCCCAACAGAAAACAAATTCTATGTGAACAGGGGTTATTTTTTGTTCTTGTAACCAGTGTCTAGAAGAGTAAACGAAATATAAGAGCTCAATAAATATCTCTGAATTAAAAATGCAGTTAACACCACAGAAAATGTGAAGTAAATTTACCCATATGATTGCCTTTTATTAAGTCATTAAAATAGATGTTAAGAGCATGAAGCATTTCATATTTGAATTGAAATATGAAATTCAATCTACAAATTTGCATCCAGTATGTTGTGTCAACAATCTACAAATTACACATGCATAGAAAAAGTGGAAGGAAATAAACCAAAAATTCCTATTAAAACTCACAGCGATAAACTTAGTATTTGTTATTTCATCTATATTTTCATTCATCTTTAATTTTTCAGGGTATCTTTTTAATTAGAAAAATTATTTTTAAAAATTAGTACTTACTGTGTTTATTCCATTAGCCTAGAATTGATGGATATGAAGTTAAAGAGATGCAAATAAAATAGAGCTAGGTTCATAGGCAGTCAGAAGGGGGATTAAAGAAGAAAGATATCTCTGAAGGTGTGGTTATTTTGCCTGGACTGGTGGTTCTGTTTTAGGAGCAAATCAAAAACAGTGTATGAGATGGGATAGAAGAAGTGTCTCTCAATCAGCCAACTGGAGGGAAAGGAGCAACACATACAACCAATCCAAAATACAACCAGACAGCCCAGGTTAACAACATAAAGGCCACCCCAACAGCAACAAGTGGAGGAAATCTAGGAGAGTGCAACACTGAACTTCACAAATCTCCTAACACAGAAGGGTGCTCCACAAAGGCAGGGAATCAAAGCAGATTAATCCAAGAAAAAAACAAGCAACAACAGACACCCAAAATGGGTGAAAAAAGAATCAGTCCATCACCAAAAGGAAAGGAGGAATCCCCAGAAAGATCACTAAATGAAACAGAGGCAAACAAACTATCAAATATGGAATTCAAAATAATGATGACAGAGAAGCTCAACAAGCTCAACCAGCTCAAAGAAAACTATAAACAACTCCAGGAGAACTACAAAGAACTCCAGGGAAGCTACAAGGAACTTACTGAGAGCTACACCAGCATTAAAAAGGACATAAAAACTATAGTAAGAGTCAGGAGGAAATGAAGAATACAATTTCTGAATTGAAGAATACAATAGAAGGAATCAACAGTAGGCTAGAGGAAGCAGAGTACCAGATCAGTGAGTTGGAGGACAATGTAGAAAAATATTCCAAGACAGTGGAACAGAATGAAAACGGTTGAGCAAGAATGAAGAGGTTTTAAGAGAGCTGCAGGACAACATGAAATGCAACAATATCCATATCATAGAGATACCAGAAGGAGAAGAGAAACAAGGAATGGAAAACCTGTTCAAAAAAGTAATGATAGAAAATTTTCCTAACATGATGAGTGAAAACATTACTCAAGTTCAAGAAGCACAAAAGGTCCCAATGAAGATCAACCCAGACTCACTCCAAGACACATTATAATTAAAATGGCAAATTTCAAAGACAAAGAGAGAATCCTAAAAGCATCAAGAGAGAATCCCAAAAGCATCAAGAGAGAAACAGCAAATAACATATAAGGGAGCTCCAATAAGGCTATCAAATGATTATTCAACAGAAACAATACAAGCCAGAAGGGAATGGCAAC
>PVIW01001215.1:66596-325950 GCA_004026585.1 Noctilio leporinus
TTTAAAAAAAAAAAAAAAAAAAAAAAGAAGAAACAAAGAGAGACAAAGAGGAACACAGGTACAAAGTGGAAAAATGGCAATAAATAAGTATCAATCAATTATAACCTTAAATGTAAATGGATTAAATGCACCAATCAAAAGACATAGGGTAGCAGAATGAAAAAGAAAACATGACCCACATATATGCTGTCTTCAAGAGACCCACCTCAAAATAAAAGACACAGATTGAAAGTGAAAGGATGGAAAAATATATATCAAGCAAATGGACATGAAAAAAAAGCTGGACTAGCAATACTTATTTCAGACAAAATAGATTTTACAATGTAGGCCACAAAAAGAGATAAAGAAGGACATTTCATAATACTTAAGAAAACAATCCATCAAGAAGAAATAACTCTGGAAAACATATATGCACCCAACATAGGAGCTCCCAAATATATAAGGAAAATCTTGGAGGATTTCAAGAAGGATATACACAACAACACACTAATAGTAGGGGATTTTAATATCCCATTATCAACAATAGGCAGATCTTCCAAACAAAAATCACTAAGGATGTTGTGGCATTGAACAACAATCTAGAGGAAATGGACCTAATTGATATATACAGAAATTTTCACCCCGAAGAAGCAAAATACACATTCTTTTTGAATGCACATGGAACATTCTCTAAGATAGACCACATGGTAGGTCAGAAGAAGACAAGCCTCCACAAATACAGGAAAATTGAAATCATACCAAGCATCTTCTCAGATCACAATGGCTTGAAACTAGAAACCAATCTCAAGGGAAAAAAACAAAAACATTCTAACTCATGGAATAACATAATTTTAAGTAATGAATGGGTTAACAATGGGATCAAAGATGAAATCAAAACTTTCTGGAAACAAATAACAATGAATACACAACAGCCCCAAACGTCTGGGACACAGTAAAGGCAGTCCTCAAAGGGAAATTCATAGCAATACAGGCCTACCTAAAAAGGTCAGAAGAAGCTTATACAAACAACCTACCATAAAGCTGCAAGAACTAGAGAAGCAACAACAAACAAAGCCCAGAGCAAGTAGAAAAAAGTAAATCATCAAGATCAGAGCAGAACTAAATAACTTAGAGACTCAAACTATGATTAGAAGAATCAACAAGTCCAGGTGCTGGTTCTTTGAAAAAAAATAAAGTTGACAGGCCTTTATCTAGACTTATCAAGAAAGAGAGAGGACCCAAATAAACAGAATCAGAAATGACAGAGGAGAAATCACAACTGATACTTTAGAAATACAAAGGATTGTAAGAAATTACTATGAACAACTAAATTACAAGAAATGGACAAATTTCTGGAAATATGTAATCTACCAAACCTGAATCCAGGAGAAGCAGAAAGCCTGAATAGGCCAACAACAACTAGTAAAATTGAAGAAGTAGTCAAAAATCTTCTAAAGCACAAGAGCCCCGGACCAGATGGCTACACAGGTGAATTCTACCAAACATTTAGAGAAGAACTAACTCCTATCTTTCTCAACCTATTCCAAAAAATCCAAGAAGAGGGAAGACTCCCAAACTCTTTCTATGAGGCCAATATTATTCTAATCCCAAAACCAGGTCAAGACACAGAAAACTACAGGCCAATCTCTCTGATGAACATAGATGCTAAGATTTGCAACAAAATATTGGCCAACCAGATCCAGCAATACATTAAAAAGATCATACACCATGATCAAGTGGGTTTCATCCCAAAGATGCAAGGATGGTACAACATTTGCAAATCAATAAATGTAATACACCAAATAAACAAAATGAAAGACGAAAACCATATGATCATATCAATAGATGCTGAAAGAGCATTTGATAAAGTACAGCAGCCATTTGTGATAAAAAAGAAAAAAACACTCAGCAAAATGGGAATAGAGGGAGCATACCCCAACATAATAAAGGCCATATATAAGAAACCTGAAGCCAACATCATATTCAATGGGCAAAAACTAAAAGTTTTCCCCCTAAGATCAGGAACAGGACAAGGCTGTCCACTTTCTTCATTTCTGTTCAACATCGTTTTGGAAGTTCTAGCCATAACCATCAGAGAAGCAAAAGAAATCAAAGGTATCCAAATTGGAAAGGAGGAAGTTAAACTGTCATTACTTGCAGATGACATGATAGTGTACATACAAAACCCGATAGACTCCACCAAAAACTTACTTGACCTAATAAGCAAATTTAGCAAAATAACTGGATATAAAGTTAATATCCAGAAGTCAAAAACATATTTGTATACCGATAATGAAACATCAGAGATAGAAGCTAGAAAACAGATCCCACTTACCATAGCAACAAGAAAAAAGTACTTAGGAATCAACCAAGGAGGTAAAAGATCTGTACTCAGAAAACTACAGAACATTGAAGAAAGAAATTAAGGAAGGTGCAAATAAATGGAGGCATATACCACGTTCATGGATGGGAAAAATTAACATCATTAAAATGTCTGTAGTACCTAAAGCAATCTATATATTCGACACAATCCCAATTAAAATACCAATGACATATTTCACAGATATAGAAAAAATACTTCAAAAATTTATATAGAGCCAAAAATTGCCCATGAATAGCCATAGCGATCCTGAGAAAGAAGAACAAGGTAGGAGGAATCATAATACCAGACATCAAACTATACTACAAGGCTACTGTAATCAAAGCAGTCTGGTACTGGCATAAAAAGAGATATATAGATCAATGGAACAGAATAGAGAGCCCAGAAATAATTCCAGGACTCTATGGTCAATTAATATTCAACAAAGTGGGAAGGAACATAAAATGGAGTATAAGCAGTCTCTTCAACAAGTCGTGTTGGAAGAACTGGACAGAGACATGAAAAAAGATAAAACTAGATCACCAACTTACACCATACACCAGAATAAACTCAAGATGAATAAAGGGTTTAAACATAAGCAGTGCCACCATAAAGGTCCTGGAGGAAAGTACAGACAGTAAAATTCTAGATATCCTACACAGAAATATGTTTATTGATACTTCCCCAAGAGCAACGGAAATCAAAGAACAAATAAACAAATGGGACTATATCAAATTGAAAAGTTTCTGTTCAGCTGAAGAAAACACCAGCAAAATTCAAAGGGAACCAACTTTATGGGAAAACATATTTGCCAATGGTACCTCAGACAAGGGTTTGATCTCCAAAATATATAAAGAACTTATGCAACTCAATACCAGGGAGACAGCCTGCCCAATTAAAAAATGGGCAAAGGACCTTCTCTGAGGAAGACATACAAAGGGCCCAAAGGCATATAAAAGAAGGCTCAACATCACTAGCCATCAGAGAGATTCAATTAAAACCACAATGAGATACCACCTCACACCTGTCAGAATGGCAATCATCAACAAATCAACAAACAACAAGTATTGGCAAGGATGTGGGGAAAAGGGAACCCTGGTGCACTGTTGGTGGGAACGTAGGCTGGTGTAGCCACTATGGAAAACAGTATGGGGTTTCCTTAAAAAATTAAAAATGGAACTGCCTTTTGACCCAGCAATTCCACTACTCAGACAATACCCAAAAACCCCTGAAACACCAATTCATAAGAACCTATGTGCCCCCATGTTCATAGCAGCACTATTTACAGTATCCAAGTGCTGGAAACAGTTTAAGTTCCCAACCATGGATGATTGGCTCAAAACACGTTGGTACATTTACACAATGGAATACTACATAGCAGAAAGAAAGAAGGAACTCCTACTCTTTGTAACAACATGGATGGAACTGGAGAGCATTATGCTTAGTGAAATAAGCCAGTTAGTGAAAGGCAAATACCATATGATTTTACCCTTTACAAGACAATAATGAACAAAACAAGCAACAAGCAAAACAGAACCAAATACATGAATACACTGAATAGACCTTCAGTGGCCAGGGGGAAGGAGGGTCGGGGGAGGAGGGAGGAAGAGGCAAAGAAGGGGAGCAGTTTAGTTAAGAAAGTGGTATGGAAGAACCATGGACGTGGATAACAAGTGGGATTGACTTTGGGGGGAAGTGGGTGGGTGGGGAATGGGACAGAGGGGAGTAAAAAGGGGATGGATGTAATACTACAACAATGAAATTTAAAAATAAATAAATAAATAAAACAGAAAATATGGCAAGCAATCCTACTCTGCTCATGAAAGTTAAAGAAGCAAAAATGTTTTATGAAAACACTAATTAATTATCACCACAGATAGGTTGATAAGAAAAGTTGCTGAATTTGTTTCATAGAATAACTTGGTCTTTTTTTTTTTTTAATAAAGATTTTATTCATTATTTTCAAAGAGAAAGGCAGGGAGGAAGGAAGAAAGGGAGAGAAGCATTAATGTATGGTTGCCTTTCAGCTGCATCCAGCTACAGACCTGGCTGGAGACCTGGCTTGCAACCTGGTTATGTGGCCTGACTGGGGAATCAAACCCATAATCTTTGGGTTTGCAGGCTGGTGCCTTATCCACTGAGCCACCAGCTGGGGCTAATGTTTGGTTTTGTCTATTTCTTCTAGCTCTGCACAAAAACTAGGTGAGTGAGAGTAAATCATCTCCAGCAATATAGCAGAATAGATACCATAAAATTATCCTATTCTAATAATGCCAGGAAATGTTGAATCTATTTGAAAAGAATAATTTAAAATGCTTATCTAGGCTGGCAATAAGGTCAGAGTAATCTTTAGAAGAAGAAAGTAAGAAGAAAGTATAAATCCACAGTAATAAGTGAAATAAAGTCCATAGCTTCCCTAGGGAAAAACTGTACATCTTTTATAGAGAGCTTTGATTTTAGTAACACATGTGCCCAGGGATCACACAAAGTGAAAGATCAAATCAAGGATCACACACAAAGCTGAGTGAGATTCATGGGTAACAATCTTAGTCAAAGAGTAAAATTGAAAAAAAAAAAAAGAAAAAAAAACCAGCAAAATAATCATTTTCTAAGATGGAAAGTTTGCAAGTTAGCCTATTTTAGCTTTTGGATTTCAGAATGCTCAACTACACGTTGGTGTTCATGTAGTTTTGTGCTTCAAGTTTATATTATCTAGGTAATCTGACAACTCCATGAGAAAATAGAGTTTAAAGTATCCCATGAAGTAATCATTGTTGCCACTGTTCTAGGCACCAAGCAAAACAACATTCTCTGAAATAACAAAACCAGTTTTGGTCACACAGATTTCCCACAAATTCAGTTGTTTTCAAACAAAAATTCCCAACAAAAATCATTACAAAGCAAACGAGGCACTAAGGTGATATAAGTGATAGTCATTTGATATTATAAGCAGTCAGATTTTAAAAATTGGATATGGACATTATTATTAACAGCCTGGTATTTAATGTATTTAAAATAACAAAGAGAATCTAAAGTATGCAATGGGAAAGAGAATAAAAGTAGATAATCCACAAGTGAAAAATGTCCAAATATAAATTTTAGAACTAAAAAATATACAAACATTAACATTTAAAGCTTGAAGCTTTAAAAAAAATTGTGACAAATCAAATTTAGCATAATTTTTTTACCATTTTAAACCATTCAAAGTGTGCCATCCAGTGATATTAAGTACATTTACATAGTTGTGCAAATATCACCACTATATAGTTCCTGATATCTTTCTCACCATCTCCAAAGGAAAAACCTTGCACACATTATGCAGGAAAGTGTTCCTTCTCTTTTTACTTATTTGTTTAAAGAATTTGAGGCATTGGTGTTTATTTTTCTCTGTATGTCCAGTACAATAACTAGTAAAATTATTTGGTCAGAAATTTTTGTTGTTGTATTGAAAGGTGTTTAATCATGAATTCATTGTTATAGTCATATTTAGATATCCTATTTCTTCTTGAGTCAGTGTTGTGAGTTTGTGCACTTCTAAAATTTTGTTCCTTTCATCCAGGTTATCCAATTCAGGGAATCTGATGAGCAGCCTTCCTTTCTCAGGATGGCTCCCAACCCACTAAACCACACCACTCAGGGCTGTATGTGTTATTAAAAGTGAGGGTAGGCCCTGGCTGGTGGCACAGTGGACAAGGCGCTGCTGGCCTGTGAACCCAAAGGTCACTGGTTTGATTCCCAGCCAGGGCATATGACCAGGTCTCCAGCCTGGTCCATAGCTGGAAGCAGGTGAAAGGCAACCATACATTGATTTCTCTCCCTCCCTGCCTTTCTCTCTTCCCCATTCTCTAAAAAATAATAAATAAAACCTTAAAAAAAAAAAAAAAAAAAAAAGCTGAGGGAAAAAGGGGGCGAAAACTGAGACCAGTGTAATAAAATAAATAAAAAAGTGAGGAATCAATGTCACTTGTATGTAAATATTCTGTAAATATTTGCTTCATATATTTGGGAGCTGTAATGATATATATTTATATGGTTATATCTCTATTTATCTATTCTCTAATGTCCTCATTATATTCATCATTATATAATGCCCTTCTTTTTCTCTTGTGACAGTTTTTTCTTTACATCTAATTTTTATGATGTAAGTATGACCACTCATCTTTACTTCAGTTGCTACTTATATGAAATATCTTTTGCCATTCTTTCACTTTCAACTTATGTGTCATTGGATCCAAAGTAATTTTCTTGCAAATAGTATAAAGTTGACTCATGTTTTTTAAAAATACATTTTGCTAATATTTAACCTTAAATTGGAAAGTTTAACCAATTTACTTTGTCATTCTCCAATGAGTTTTCTCTAAGTCTCTTTTGTTCTTCAATTTTCCCATTACAGCTCTTTATTAAAATAATTTTTGTATTAAACTGTACCAATTTGTTTCCCTTCTTAGTTCCTCTTATAAATAGTTTAAGTTATTTTATTATTGGCTTTCCTGGGTGTTACATGTAACTTAAGTGCATAACAATAGTTTAAATTAATACCAAGCTATCTTCAATAATATGCAAAAATTCTATTTCTATATAGGTCTTTTCTCCATCTTTATATTGTTATTTTTCTTAAACATGTATACCCATTAATGTAGAATTATAGCTTTATTCATTTGTATTTTAAAACATAAGAAAAGGATACAAACCAAAATGTAAAAATGCTGGTTTTTATATTTAGCTATATATTCACCTTTACCATACTTTTATTTTATCATATGGCTTTGTTACTATCAGATATCCTTTTATTTCAAACTGAAATACTCCCCAACATTTGTTGTAGGACAGGTTTACTAGTGACAGAATCCTTCAGCTTTTGTTGATCTGAGAATATCTTAATTTAACTTCATTTTCATGGATGGTTTTCCTGAATACAGAAATCTCAGTTGACAGCTTTTGTTTCTTTCAACACTTTAAATATGTCATCCTACTCCCTGTGGTCACCATGGTTTCTGATGACAAACTTTGAGTTGTATGTGTTAATTAGGTATATTTATATAATATATCATTGGCTAACACTTCTATCATGCTACAAAATATCATTTTTGTGGTAGTAATAATTCAGATCTAGTTTCTTAGCACATTTGATGTTTATAATAAATGTATTGTCTAAAATCACTAGACTATGAATTAGAGCTTCTGGACTCATTTACCTGCTACTTGCAAAGTTTGTACTCTTTAAACTATACCTATCCTATTCTTCTACCCCCAGACCCTGATAACTCCCATTTTTATTTTGTGTTTTTATAAGTTTCGCATTTTTAGATTCTAAATATAAATAATATTAAGTATTTGTTTATTTTTCCTCTATCTTAATTTCACTTAGCATAATGTCTTCAAGGTCTATATTGTTATAAAAAAGCAAACCATCTTTCTTTCATCATTGAGTAATAGTCTATTATGTATCTGTTACTGAACAGCAAATTGGGGTCCCCTGACCTGCCACCACCCTCCAGGCAAAATTCCAGAGGGAAAGGTTTGGTGATAAAGGAAAGGAGTCTTTATTCAAAAGCAGTCACTTCAGTCTATCAAGCCACAGGTTTAATTATTTAAGCTGATCAATTTAAACTAAACTCTCACACCTGGGTTCTCCTATTTTTTCCCTATTTAGTTTCTATAAGTTTAGTTACAAACTAATACAACATAATACACAAAAGCTACCCAATTTTGGAAGAACAGCAGTCTTCTGCCTCAGAAGCTGTTCCCTTTAGAATATCCAAACAATAAACCTGCCACCCTCTTCCAGCCAGCCTGATCCTAAACTCTGCCCAGAGTTCCTTCCCACACAAAATACTGCCAGTTGGGAAATGCAGGCAGCTATAGCAGGATCATCCAGGCACCCTCGAAGAAGAAGAGCCAGAGAGCCAAAGAGCCAGAAAGCCAGAGACTGAGACAGTCAGCCAAGGAGGCAGAAAATCTGAGCCAAAGGGCCAGCCCTCTTTCCATTCCCATTGGCTCTGGAGGGTTCAGTTTCTCAGCCAATCCCATTCTAAACTGCTTTCCATTGCCTCAGCAACCTCCTCCTATGGCCCCTCCTACTTATCCCCAGTGATCTTAATCAGATCTTTCTGTATCATATCTATACAACATCAATTATCCATTCATCCATTGAGCAGCATTTACATTGTTTACATATCTTGGCGATTGTGAATAGTACTGCAATAAATATAAGGCTGTATATATCTCTTTGATACTCTTTTTTCATTTTCTTTGGGCATATAACCAGAAGTAAAATTGCTATATTATATAGTAGTTCTATTTTTTTATTTTCTACTATTTCCCATCATGGCTGAACTAATCTGCTTTCCCACCAGCAGTGTACAAGGTTTTGCATTTCTCTGATAATTAGTTATATTATATAGTCTTTCCTGTACCTGCACTCATTTGGATGATATGATCTTATAAGTGAAAAAATGCTAAATATTACACACATAGAAAAACTGTCAGTACTATTAATAAAGTTTCAGTATATAAAATAAACATGCAAAATCAATTGCATTTCTATACACTAGCAGTAAATAATTTCTGAAGAGGAAATTATAAAAACAATTCCACTAAAATGCCATTAAAAAGAGTGTAGTAAATAGAAATTAAATGAACCAAGGATGTAAAAGGCTTATACATTGAAAACTACAAACATTTGTAAAAAAATGAAAAAGACATAAATGTAAAGAACTTATTTTTATGGCTTAAAAGTCTTTATTTTTTTTGTGATGTCAATACTATTCAAAGCAGTCTATAGGTTTAATGCAATCCTTATAAAAATGTCAATGGCACTTTTCCAGAATTTGAAAAATCCAGCCTAAAATTCATACAGAATCTCAAAAGACTTTGAATACCCAAAACAATCTTGGAAAAGTAGAACATTTTGGAGAACTCATCCTTCCCCATTTCATACATACTGCAAAATTACAGTAATCAAAACAGTGTGGTACTGACCTAAAGATAGACATATAGAACAATAGAATAGGATAGAGAGCCCTCCAAAAAAGATTCTAGATGATCAGATAATTTTCAACATGAGCCAAAAATCAACCAATGAAGAAAGAACTATCTTTTCTGTCAATGATGTTGAGAAAGTTAGAATTAAAAAAAAAAAAGAAAAAAAGCTCTGGCTGGTGGCTCAGTGGAATGGCACCGGCCTGTGAATCTAAAGGTCGCTGGTTCGATTCCCTAGTCAGGGCACATAACCAGGTTGCAAGCCGGGTCTCCAGCCAGCTCCGTAACTGGAGGCAGGTGAAAGGCAACCATATATTGATGTTTCCTTTCCTCTCTGCCTCTCTCCCTTCCCCTCTCTCTAAAAATAAAGAAATGAAATCTTTAAAAATATATATGGAAATGAAGTTGGACCCTTAGTTTATACTTGACACAAAAATTAACTTAAAATCAATTAAATCTCTACATGTTAAACTTAAAATTTTAAAATTCCTAAGAGAAGCATAGGATAAATCTTCATTACATTAGATATATCAATGAATTTTTGGATATAATCCCCAAAGCAGGAGCAACAAAAGCAAAAATAGACAAATGGAACTACATTAAGCTTTCAAACTTTTGTGCATTTAAAGAGAAAATCAACAGATAGAAAATGTAACCTATTGATAAGGAGAACATGTGAAAATCGTATGTTAGGTAATCGATTAATATGCAGAACATATGAAGAATTACAACTCAACAACAATACAATAACAATTAAAAATAAGCAAGAGACTTGAATAAAGGCTTCTTTAAAGATGATATACAAAGAGCCCACAAGTATATAAAATAATGTTTATATTGCTGATTGCTTGAGAAATGCAAATCAAAGTCAAGATGAAATCTATTACTTCACACCCATTAGGATAACTATTGTTAAAAAATTCAAAAATAACAAACATCAGTAAAAATATGGAGATATTTCAACTCCTGTGCATTGTGGCTATCAATGCAACATGCTGCAATTGCTATGAAAAACAGTATAATGCTTCCTCAAATAATTAAAAATAGGATTACCACATGATACAGTAATTTCACTTGTGGGTCTATTGCCAAAAGAATTGAAGGCAGAATCTCAATGAGATACATTCACACTCATGTTTATGGCAGTATTATTAACAATATATAAGAAGTAGAAGCAACCAAATATCACCAAATGAATAAGTAAAAGGTGGTATATACATACAATGGAATATATTATTCAGCCTTAAATAGAAGGGTGTATGTGCCATATACTACAATACAGACAAAACTTCAGGACACTTTGTAAGTGAAATAAGCCAGTTCAAAAATATAAATACTATACTATTCAATTGCTAAAGTTTCTATTTCACAGGAACAGAATATAGAATGGGAGAATGGGTGGAAGGAGAATTGGAGAGTCATTGTTTAATGGGCACAGAGTTTCTGTTTTGCTAGATGCATAGAACCCTGGAGACTGGTTGCACAAAAGTATGAAGGCACTTATCAATACTTAACAATGTATAGACATTTAAAAATGATAAAGATGGTTTTAAAAAATCAGCCAGAGATGAATACTTAGGGTTTTCTCAAGTCTTTTCAAGGAACCTGCCTTCATCATGTATGTAGTCTACATGCCCCGACATACATAGGAGCTTTACAAAGCTTTTATTCCCTAAAGCGTCATATTTTCAACCTTTTCCATTTCATGACACACATTAACTAATTACTAAAATTCTGCAGCACACCTAAAATATATTATCTGTTTTGCTGCTCTGACAAGACTGTTGACTGTGTTTAAGATGTTTGCTATGTATCAAAGTAGAAATACTGAAAACATATTTAGATATATGAATCTGGAATTCAGAAGAGAAGTCTGGTCTTGGGTATAAATTAGGTACTCTTTAGTGTATAGACATAATATAAAGCATAAATCTAGATTATATATATATCTCCTCCTTGACTGAATTATTCTCCCTCAAAATTCATGTATTGAAATCTTAACTCCTAGTATCTCAGAATATGAACCTTGTTTGGAAATAGGATCATTGTAGATGTAATTAATAAAGATGAGGTCATACTAGAGTAGGGTGGGTCCTTAATCTAATATACCTTTGTCCTTATCAAAAGGGGACACTTGGACACAGACATGACACAGGAAGAATGCTATGTGAAGATGAAAGTGGCGGTGGGGCAATGTGTCTGCTGACCGAAGAATGCCAGATTGCCAGCAGACCCCCAGAAACTGGGACAAAAGGCATGGGACACATTCTCTTTCATAACCCTTTGAAGGCACCAGCCCTATCAAAACCTGAATTTGAACTTCTAGCTTAAAGAAGTTTCAAGGAATGTTTTTTTTTTCTGTTATTTAAGTCACCCAGTGTGTGGTGTTTCCTTAACATGGAAGAAAAAAGAGCATGTTTGTGTACTCATATGAATAATCTAACAGGGAAGGATAAATTCATATTTAGAAAGGTACTGGACTCCAGTCATCAACAAGCCCAAAAGATGTAATAGTACAGAAATTGGGGAAGCTGCCCTTAAGAGTAAGGATGATTTATTCATAAAAGGAAAAAAAGGGAGGGCAGAAAGAAGGCATGTCGGGATGTAGATATGATGAGAGCCGGTAGAAATTTCTCTTACGTTTAATAAAAAAAGTTTTAAGTTAAATAAAACCTAAGTTTTCTATAATAAATAATATGCTGGCAAAATTCCACGAGAGGGGATAAGGTGTGAAATTCCAATGAGGAGAGTAAACAGATTAAAGAAATGTAAAATAAAAATTCAGCAACATCAAAGGCCTGTTTGAGATTAGTGACCATAAATGTACTGTGAGGACGTTTTGTATAATTATTAGTTTTCTCACTGGCCACGCTCTGCTGGTTTGTTTAGCTGGCCTTTTCCTCCAGGGCCAGGTGGAGGGAATGAGTCCACAGCAGCAGTCATTTGAATCTTACAGTGGGCCTAATAAGATGGAAACAGCTGGGAAACCAATTTAGAATGCATTTTCGGAAACCTCTTATTTGCCAACAGTGATATTAGTAGAATTCCTTTAATAAGAGTCTTCCCAGAAAGAATGTTACATAAATATTCCTCATTTTTCCTTTTATTATGGCAGATTTATCATGAGGAAATCACCGTATTAGAAGGCACATCTGTTTACATAATGATTAAAATGTTAAAAAAGATGTAAATCCACAGTATGGTAGTAACAAAACAGTTAACTATCAATCATACTGCAAATTACTGGTAATGATGCTATTTGCGCATACATTTTTTCATTTATTTTTTATATCTTCTCTGTGAAGTATTACCTTCCTGTTGCTCATAAGAAAACTGAGTTTAAGAAATATTGTTCTGAGTGATTTGGGACAATCATGCATATATCTTAATTGCTTCCTGACCTTTCAAATTTAAACGTGTTTATAGCAGTTGCTCAAAAATAGTTTATTTTTTGCCTAATTAGTTGCCTTAGTAGTATTTTATTTAATCTCCCCAAAATATGGAGTTAGCAAGTTACATATATGCACTGTATACAAAGAAGTGATTTGGAGACATTTTCCTTAAAGGACTGAATGATTATAAAGGACAATAAAAATGTGAACACATGATACACTTCTGAGAATTATGTCAGAACCAAATATTACGACTGTTAAGCCACATTTTTTAATTAAAATTGATTGATTATATTATATAAGTCAGAATTTAGTCAGAAGTTGAAATATTTTGGTAGACAGGATTTAATACAGTGTATTACAAAAGTACTGGAAACGCTGGGCGAGTGAAGGTCTGGGAGAACCACTGGTGGCTTTAGGTATCAGGGCAGCCTTGCTTGGAGAAGTCATATCCAATGCTATAGAATCAAGCAATGAGTTTATCTGGGGAATCAGGAAACAGGGAAACAGGAAAACCAGGAAGCAACAAGGGAAGAGACTTTTAAATAAGTCTAGGACTTGACATTAGCAGATTGGGTTTTTATCCTAGTTGCTATATGCAGTTACACAGGTAGACACCTCAAAGGAAAATTAGTTCATCAACCAAAAATCCATTAACCAGAAAGAGCTAAGTGGTGTTATCTGTTAGGCAACCTGTTTCATTACTGCCTCACCAGGGATCTCCGGACAGGCTAGCTTCATTAACTCTTTCCCAAGAGTTTCCCTGCCAGTTCCATTGTCACATTCCAGTCAAGCTAGGTATGTAAACATTGACTGTTACAGTTTTAACTAAAGGCCTGGTACAAAGTCCAAAGATATGTGCTGCCTCCATGTTAGCTGCCCCCACATCCTGACACGGGAAATCAGGAAATGCAAACTGTCTGTGAATTCAACTGTCTTATAAACTGTATGAAACTGTATATCTCTACAGCCCTAACATTAAAAAAGGACACAAATTCTTGTGAGTTATTATACCCATCTCTGCATGATAATTGTTGTACTTTTTGTTCAGTCACAAACTATTTTTATATTCTATAATTTAAAGAAAAAAATAGAAATCTATGTAAAAATTCTGTACATATACTTTGTGTAAAATAATGTGGGGAGAAGAGAAGAATAAAACACTAAATTAGTTAATATGTAAAAATCAAATAGAAATCTAGGAGTTGGTTCTCAAAGGGAAAATAGTTATTTGTGGAAGAGGGCAATGTTTTGCTTCAAATGAATGGTGATGGCATGTTGCATCCTGGTTGGATATTGTACTTTGAGCATCTTTGAATCTTCTGCTTCACAAGGTCCAACTGGCTCAGCACCTTGGCTCTACTACCTGCAGAGCATTTTCTTACTCTGATCCTCACTCAAATCCTGTGGCTTTGGGCTACTTGGTAAATGGTAAGGATTGGCATACTCAGACAGGCTAATACTTTGCAGAATTCCAAGAGCCCCTACACGTTTTATCAATTTTTCAGAGTAATTCGACTTTCATTTTAGAAGGACACTTGGATAATCCTTAGATGACTAATTACATTATCAAGGTGGCATGCCTCTGACTTCTGAATTTTTACAAGGACACCCATGTTTCCTACCAAGTCAGTTAGGGTGTTTGCTACTTCTACTTCCCTCATCCAGTCGACAGGATAAACTAATATGGTGGACCGAGACAAAGTTTGTTTATCAAATCCCTGCATTTTATTGTTTCTTCTTTTCTGGTATGTTCCCTCCAAATCCATCTTTATACCTATTCTCCAATTTTTCTTCGATATAAATTGGCAAAATCATTACAATAATTTGGGTTTATACACTCTCTTTTTACAGAGCAAGCTGGAGGGAAACATTTCTTTTGAATAAACTGGAATTTGACTTTAGTGTGTAGGCACTAAAATCATGGATCTGGAGGAGAATCAGGAGCCCTGTGAATGACGCAAATGGTCTCATCATAGCTTCTTGCAACAAGAAGAAACAGATCTAAGACAGATATAAAGGCTCTGATCCCACTGGCAGGGGAGACATGGTGAATATCCTAAGGTCCTTGTATTCATAATCACAAGAATTCACCAAAAGCACTCTTCCAAATTTCTGTGTCACACTGCCCTCCATTCAATGCTTTGGGTTTCATGTAAGAACCCTACAGTCTATGAATGACTCTGTAAACATCAACTAATTATAATTTTGGACCCTGGTATTATATCTAACATTAATCCTGAGGTTTCAGGAGAGGTTCTTTAAAAATGAGAGGTTCTTTAAAATATTCTTGTTGCTTTTTTATTGCTCTTGCCTTGAACCCCAAATTTGAAGCCTTGGATTTTTAAATTATTTTTGTAAGCTAATCACACAGACAAAAGTAGCCTTCTCATAGTACTTATGGGCCTTATTTTCACTATTAAGCTCTAATATTGCAGTAATCATCATGGTCTCCCAAAGCCAGAATTTGAAGAAGCATTTCTTTCTAGGCAACAAAAGGTATCCTAAAGTCTACTATTATTTCATTTACATTAGCAATAATCTCATTACTTTTTCTCAAGTAACACTGGATCAGATAAACCAATTCTACTTTTCCACTGAGACAAGCTAAACCTCTCCTGATAAGATTGGAATTTCTCTTGGCTACCCCTCAAATCCTGCAACCAATTAGCAACCAGAAAAAGCAAAGGCAGCAACCACAAGGTGCCCCTTGATCCATTTAGCAAAGACTTTCTCAATGCTAATGCATCAGCATGTGCAAGTTCAGCTCAAGATGGACACTGTGTGACCGTATACTCATTTTAATAATAAAAAACGCACCCCTGGGTGGACATTTAACATGCTAATGAGATATGTAATCCATGAAGAAACATGCAGTTGTACTGAGCAAACATCAAATGATCCCTGCCTCTACAAACTTGGACTTCCTGCCTCAACTTCTTTAAAAACTGTCCTCTGCCTTTGTTTGAGAGCGGCCTTTTCTTTCTCTCTTTGGGCGCTGTTTCTGAGCTATAATAAACCTCTAGCACGAGCATTATTTTGTGTGTGTGTGTGGTAAACTCCCTTGATTTTTGTCTTGGGTGTTCCCATGAACCCCGGGTGTGGGTAACACCACTGTGAGCTATTTATATCACAAGAATCTGCATATGGCCAAGGGCTTGGGCAGAAACAGAAATCCCTCCAGGCACCTCAGAGGGCATTAGAAGCTTCGGGCTGGACAGCTATCCCGAAACAGGCCGGGAGGAACCGCTACTGGGTTTTCATCAGCCAGGAAGTGCGTGTGTTGAAGGAAATCACTAATGATCTCAGGCTCCTGAAGCCTTGAAGTTCGAAAATCAAAGGAGGTTTTTTTTTTTTTTTAGGAAACTGATGAGGGCTTCATACTTGTAGTAGGTTAGCCTACTTTCTTGATGCCTCTAAAGTAACAATTTTCAGCCCATGTGCTGCAAAACAAACAAACAAACAAACAAAACAAAACAAAACAAAAAAAAAACCACACACACACATTTAAAACACGCAATACCTGTCTATTTAGTCTGGGGCACTGACCTCTTTTCCTTTAGATTGTCAGATAAAATGACAGCAGCCAATACAACAATAGCCATCCACTATGAATGAGTCAAAATTATACCGATTTTTTGTCAGATTGATAAAAAATATATTTTTGATGTGCTGCAGAGTTTTACTGATTATGTGTGCCACGAGACAAAAATGGTTGAAAATCACTGCTCTAAAGGTTATATATATATATATATATATATATATATATATATATATATGATTTTTGAATCTCAAAATATTACTTTCATTGTTGCAACATAAAGTAGAAATGTGCTGGCAAGGATTCTGGGAAATACTACAGTTTTTAGGTTTTCAGATTCTGTCAGGCAGGAGAGTTCAGGTAACTGATCATGGAAACACATATATAAAACCTACATAATTGCTTTTAACAAAGCTTAGCTTCAGTGTCATTTATATCAGTATTTTTCATATATCACCCCAGAAATAGTGGGTTTGAAAGGATAATCTTGTCCAGTCATCGTCCTGAAGTATCTTTTATATTGATACTTCATCCCACTCAGTGGCTCTAACTCTGTCCATCATCATCTTCACTTTGCTTTCCTACAATGGCTGCCTAAATTATTTTCTCTACCACAAACATCATTTGCCCCTAATCTATTCTCATTAAAGTCAGAATAATGTTTTAAATTACAAATCAGGTTATGCCACTTTGTTCAAAATGTTCAATTTTGAACATAATTCACTACATTTTATTATTTCGACTTTGCAACTTCTTTTTCAGCCCTATGGTTGCTCTTTATACTTATAATTTGCCATTCATAGCTACATGTAAAATTCTGGTTTCTGGGTCATCTTTCCTTTTCTACAATGTCATTCTTAATTTACTCTGCATTTCTTTCCCACTGATTACACCTTTCCATGTCTATGCAACCCTTTAAACATGCTTATTTTTTCAACATTTGGACTAAGCTACAATATGATTTTCCCCTGTGCCTGCCAGTTCCTTCTACAGATGATATTATTCATTTATTCCCACTCCATTTACCATGCTGTCATACTTGGATTCTGCTCTTTCTTAATTATCATTGCTACTTTCTGAGTATTGCTGTTTTTAGTTCATGAAAAACTCTCCTATCTTTACATTTTTGCCTATATCATCCTTTGATACTATTATCTCCTGAGGCACTTGGTCACATGGATCACACAGTATTTCTTTTATTTCAAATCCTAACAGACTCTATAATGATCTCAAAGAATGTATGTCTATTCTACAGGATACTTCTTCTCATAGGTGTTTGACTTCCTGGATTCCAGTTCTCTCAATTTCCACCCTACCTGAGACAGCCATTCCTTGGTCACAGCTGGATTTTATCATCACATACTTTTATTACCTCTAAGGTAAGAAAATACAAAATATGAATCTCTGACTACAACCTCCATTCTTTTCAGCTCCTCACTTCATTACTTTCAGTATGTACCATTATACATTTATCCTGTCTTTGGATAGTTCCTATAAATCCCATTCTGTGTGGTGAGTTTTATCAACATTTTATTTGTACCTTGCTCATTTGATTTGTTTGTTTGAATTGTTTTCTTGGCTTGTGTTAGGTCAGGTGAGAGTGAGAGAAGAAATGACAGAACAGGACATAAGTGTAAAAGATGTATTTGTCCAGCTGCAACAGGCGGGCTGAGACCCTAAGGTGTCAGCAGTGAATGAAAGAAAGGCAGAGGTTTTTAAAGGGAATAAGGTGGGAGGGGTTGAAGTTGAAGGGACTTTTCATAGATGGTTTGGCGAAGTTGGCTCTGGGAACAGAGAAGCTCACTAAAACAGAAAAGTTACTAAGATATCTTTGGAGTACACAGGCCTTGACAACAGGCTAAGGTATCTATCTTATAAGGACACAGGCAGTACTGACCTCAGCAGTTACTGATAGGGTGGAAGATTTAATGGGGCTTGCTAAAATCATGCCAGAGTTCCTGGGACCCAGGTCTTATATCTAAGAGCTTGTTTATGTGACTTTTGGCCTGCATACCATAAAAATCTTTCTAATTTACTCAATCAAACCATCTACCTCCTTTTGTTAGCGTTTTCTGAGAGGTTCTAGACAAAATCAGGATCTTTGCAGATCGGTGATTCTGCACATTTATTTTCTTCATAATCACTGGACACCCATTTCTACAAGCAAACATTTTACTTGTTCTTGCCCACCTTCTTGTCAATTCTTAAAATATCTCTTACAAATAGTCATTATCATCTTACCATAAGTCCCCCAATTTCTCAGTTATCAAAGTATTATGCCTGTTTTTCTATGAGAACTTTTAGACTATCAGGTATGAAACAGGTGCCTTACCTCTTGTGCTCCACAAATATGTGTTTCAGTGTCTACCTAGAGTCATTGTTTAACCCTTTCAGGAGTGGAAGAGATGGTTCTTTTGTGTTTAAAAGTTAATTTCCAGTCCTGGTTCTGAATACTACCTTATCTATTTTTGCTAGGTAATCTATTATCTAAAATTATTCTTTAAAACCTGTGTTGCCCTCTAATTCCAACACTATCCTCTTTTTCCAGCTTCTCCATGCAAGTTTATTGAAGAAAAACTAACTTTAATAAACTTAAACCTCCTTTCACTCTTTGAAATTGAAATTTGAATTCCATCATCATTGTTAGATATTTTATATACCAATTTGATAAGAATTACTTAAAATTGCTAGATAAAATGGCAGTTCTTTCTCTCATCTAATTTAAGCCCTTATAACATTGACTCTGGTGCCCAATCTACTCCATCTGATTTTTTGTTTTTTGTTTTTTTTTTCCTGATTGGCTTTATAGACAACTTCTCTAGTTTTCTCTTTCTTTAACTCAGGGTTCTTTCTTTTTCTTTTTGTTTTTAAATATATTTTATTTATTTTGCCATTACAGTTGTCCAAAATTTCCCCCCTTTGCCTCCCTCCACCCAGTACCCCATTTCCTCCAGCAATGCCCCGCTTAGTTCATGTCCATGAGTCATGCATATAAGTTCTTTGGCTTCTCTTTTCCTTTGTTCTTCTTAACTTCCCCCTGTCTATTCTGCAATCAGCAATGTATACTTTTATTTTTTCCTTTCACATCCAGACAGTTCACTATTTAATTATTGCCTTCTGTCAGCTTCTCAAATCATATAAATACAAAGTTTTTTCCCATTATTTCAAAATGCCTATGTTAATTCATTTATTTTAAAAAATTAAGTAATATGAATTGCAGTATTATCAAACACATGCAAAAATACATTTACTCCCATACTTTTACACATATTTAAAGTACATACTGGATTTTGAAGAGTTAATACAAAAAGTGTTAAATAAGCCAATAGCTTACATAATTATTACATATTAAATGATAGTATTTTAGATATATTATAGCAAAATCAAGCAGATTTTTTCTTCTTTATTACTTATTTTACTCTGGAATGGTACCTTTATGAAATATATCACAGAAATGGTGTATTGCAGAACTCACTTTATGAAAGTTGTCCTAGAGACAGTGCTAAATCCATAGTACAAAAATGAATTTGGTTTTTGAGTCAGATCTTCCCCACTCCAATAATACAACTCAACTTTATTTTAAGCTATTGGAACTACAACTTATTCTTTTTGGAGTTTTCCATCTTAAATAGTAGTTTTATTTATTTATTTATTTATTTATTTATTTATTTATTTGGGCTCTGCACAGGTGTTACTTCTTTCAATACCCTGTTTTTCCTCTACATGTGTTTTACCAGTTGAAGCCTTCAGAAATAATGGCACTTGCAGTGCTTAGCCGGTCCCCATTGTAGAAATTATGTCTACTAAGTTGAGGTAAAGATTAAAAATCCCTAGGATTTAAATAATTTTGTAGAATAATATTCTAGCTATTTTTTGAACTTGTAGTTGACTTTCTATATGGTCCTAAACTAACCCCTGAACTATTTAAGAGTCTGTTGAGGTAGAGGTTAGGTATGTTCACATTTCAATAATAAAGTTTACTATAGCATTTATTCCTTTTCCCAAGCATCCCCAGTTTGGGGGCCTTCATAATTGGAAATGTATATTTCCACGATTTAGTTGAAAGGAATCTCATCTAATTTACATGTTACTATGAGAATATTTATTGGCTATGTACATGAATCATATAGTTTAGTAGTTTGCAACTTCCATCCAAATTGGTCTTTATTCTCAGCATCTTTTCTAACCTAAAGATTGACTGTTTCCTAAAAGCAGCAAGATAGAAACAGCTAATAACATACAAAGTGGCTCCGATAAAGTTATCAGCTGATTTCTCAATAGAAACACAACAAGCCAGAAGGAAATGGCAAAAATATTTCAAGCAATGAAAAACAAAGGCCTGCAACCAAGAATACTCTACTCAGCAAGATGGAAGGTGAAATAAAGAGCTTCCCAGACAAAAGAAGTTTAAAAGAATACATCTCCACCAAACCAGCATTGCAAGAGATGCTAAAGGGTCTGCTTTAAGAAAATGAAGAAACAGAGTCAGACAGGAACACAGGTACAAAGGTAAATGGATTAAATGCACCAATCAAAAGACATAGGACAGCTGAATGGATAAGAACCAACTTTAACTTACGAGTGCTTTAAAGTGAACTTGTTATAGATTTTACTAAATAAGGGACAATTTTGTATATTACTTGTATCTGCATTACTGCAGGCTAAGTTTTCTTAGATTGGAATCATTTCACAATATGAGAAAATCAGGTTACTTGCAATAACTCAGAAAAATTGAATGCAGTTAAGGAAGCAGATAAAAGTAAGAAAATGTGGATGTATATTACATAGAAGACATGCTACCTTTCTTATTCGCTGTCATAAAATATGCTTATTTTTGGGTAATATATAGATTTTGTTAGCAATTTTATGTCTTAAATAGCAACCAACTGGTCATTGGTGTGTTGTGAAATCAGGGTTCTTTCTTAATCACTTATGTGGATTTTGTTTTTCCAGACCCCAAAATATTAGAATGCGTCAGTGTTTCCCCATCCATCTGCTTCTTACCCCTTATTCTGAGTGATAGTATCTTTTCCCACTATTTTAATTAGTACCTGTATGCTGATGACTTTCAAATGTGTATCTTTAGTCCTGACTTCTTTATTGGGATTCAGGTAGATGTTCAATTATTTATTAGGTACAATTTTATGCCCTACCTTCAAATCAATGTGTCCTAAGCTTAAATGATTTTACCTTATACAATCTATAATGTCTCTGGTGTTCCCATCTTTATGAATAGTACAACAATCTAGAATGGCCAAGCCCCAATCTCTTGGCCATTCTTTCATTTCCCTTACTATTGAACTTCCTTTCTTCTATTTCTTGATTCTGTTTCTTCAACACCTGTGTTACTTCCTTATTTTAGATTTTATCATTTCCATACATTTCTGAAACATTCTTTTTCCTGCTATCTATTTTCAAGCTTGTCTAATGCTTACTTATTTTCTATAGTTATTGGAATTTATCATCTTAAATACAAATCTCATGGTGTTGTTTCCTTGCTTCAAATCTTTTATTGGCTCTCAGGATCCACAGATCAATGCCTATGTTTCCTGAAATGAAGCAAACAGTTCTTCATTAACTGGTCCTTACTCTCCTAGTCTTATCTCTCCCCACATCTCTTACTTTTATTTTACCACTAATTTTCTAGGAATTGCACATTCTATTGTGACTCAAGGATTTTGTACATGTGGAGTTATAGATCTGAAACGTCCTAACTGCTCCAATAGTATCTTGTATTTCTGTCTTTCATAGCACTTTTTATTATAATCATCTATTTATTGGTATGTTATTTTTTCATCACATCCTAAACACTTGAGAAAAAACTATTTTTCAAATACTTTGTACAATTTAGAACAGAGTAGCCTTCCAATTGAATAAATGAGTTTAATAAAAAATTAAATGAACAAATCCAAGATATAAGATTTTACTCCAATCTTGTCAATAAGAGCCACTTCATTTTCTGTCTTTTTTGTTAACATTTTGATACCTATTATCAAAATGTTTATATTATAGTGGCATTGCTTTGTACAAGACCATGTTTAATTTTTGGTATGTATTTAGTTTTACCAAAATATAAATTTAAAATGTTCAGTAGTATAAATCAGTTCCACTAGATCAACTTGCACATATGACATAATTTACCCTCTTTGATATAGATGAATTAATAAAACTGAATTATTCATGAGTGCCAGCTGATCCTGTGCTCAACTTACAGTATACAGCTAGGTATATAAGAAAGTGAAAATGTATGAGTTTATATAATATCTGATCACAGTAAAACTTGAAGGTGATTATAGCTAAAAATCTATTTGAACTCCCTGATACTAAGGGCAAAAAACTAGGCTATAGTAGAAATATAAAGTGTTTCCTATGCTTCTCATCCTCTTTTGTCTGGTGATTTATAGATGAACAGGTGTCATAATATATTTCCTCTCAATGGCTCTGGATCTGAATCCTAGAGGATTTATTATGATTTGTGGTGTTGATAGTTTAATATTTCTTTTTCATTATAGCATCCAATTAATTATATTGACTTAATTTGCATTATTTGATTGAGAACATAGCACTCTGTCCCTGTGCCATACAGATGTCATGTACCCAGGTACTGTTGTGGGGGTCATGGATAAACTTTTCTAAATATCAATGCACATGGACTGTTCTATGTTGTATTTTATGCCATAAGTCAAATATGTGTGTGTCTAAAGAGGAGGAAGCCTGAAAATACTGCAAGAGCTCAGCTTTTCCATTCTTTCTTCCCAAGACTACAGATGAGTTTAATCTTGGAAACTCTAAATACACTCGCTGATAGCCATTTATCACACTAAATCAAGTCCTGGGTCCAACAGTTTAACAGAATCTCATTTTAATAATGCAATGGGGTTCTCCCTTAGCACATACACCAAATTTGTTATTGATTTTTTTCCTGCTGATCCTCCAGGCACTTCTTCCACTTTGGGTCTCCCTTTGTTTTTTAACCATATGGGTGATACATTCACAATAGAGATTAGGTCATTCTCTTGTTTGGTTCTTCTTAGCTTTGGCTGAAAAAAAATTTTTTTTTTCACTATACATATTCAGCTGCTTTTATGCTTTGTTCAATTGATTGCAAACACTATCTACTTCCCTCAGCACCAGCCCCCTATGGTTCAAAGTACATTTCCCATTCCAAGTACATCTCTTCCTGTAGTAAACTTTTACTAAGACTGTTTCCATTGTTTTTACCTTATTCACTTAGATCACTTTAATAGCTCTCATTTTACATGCTCTTGTTTTCATTAACTAGATAAAAATGGTTTTAATAACCTATGGACTCAAAAGATAATTCATTTATGAGGTTCTTTTTTCTTAATTTTAACATTTTTTCAATTACAGTTTATATTCAATGTTATTTTGTATTAGTCTCAGATGTACAGCATAGTGGTTAGATAATCATATGCTTTACAAAATGCTCTCATATTTCCAGTACCCACCTGACACCAAACATAGGCATTAAAATATTACCAACCATATTTCTTATGCTGTATCATTCATGAGATGCTTAAATGTATCTTTTTTTTAAACATGTCTTTTTATATCTAATTTATCTTGTTCATGATTAAAGACTATCATGATAAAGAGCCAGAAAACTCCTAAAATAGCTTTCATCTTCCATCTTTAGAAAGCAATTGCGGGACACTCCTTTTTAATGATCAGTTGAATTCTTCTCCTCTTAATGCTGGGAGTAGGAGGTCTGTCCTGAAAGTATCAATCCAATGTCAGTACAATTAAAACAGTTTGCGCCACCGATATTTTTAGGACCAACCTCGCATGTATGTCATTCTGAAAGTCTGAAATAATTTTGGTCAATTTTCAGCACTGAGATTTTGTTTCTGTCAAAGCTATATACAACTCTGACATTTGGGTTCTCAAATCTATGCAGAATTATGGAACCCACCATGGCATTCAATATTTCATGAAAACAGACACAATTTAGTGGTACTAGACTACAGAGTCAGGAGGATTGGCAATTCCATATCTAGTAAAATTCCATGGGTAACTTAACTTCATATAACAAAGGAGAAAGTCAGGATTTATTGTCCAACACTTTGAAGACAAATATAACATAGATGGAGGAGGGAGAAAGCACCATAGACAGCATTTTAATTGTATGTTCTCTTTTCCCTCTATAGGATTTCTTAGGCTGGCTTATAAACCAGAAAGTAATTCGATATTCACCCTCACCCCTTAAATGATTTAATTATTGATTCTCTTTTTATCTAACAGAGGCCCCAAAAGATACTTCTGATAAGTTAAGTTCCTCCTTTATTACTTCACCTCTTGTCCCCAATGCATACACTCAGACAGGCAAGTTTGCAGTTGTCTATAGTAGTGAAAACTTTGTAGAAATGACCTAAATATCACCCAGGAAGAGTCTGCAATCTTTATGTTATTATATAGATACCATTGCCACTGTCAGCACAGAAAAATGAATAAAATGTAAAACAAATCCAAGAGGCATTCAAAAACCCCAAGCAGAGGTCACCGCAGGTCTAATTTGAGTGCATTTTACATAAAAGACAGTGCAGACAAATGATGAAGCTATTGTCATCTTTAATAGCATTTAGTGTCATATTCTTATCCAGACATGTGCTTTCACATTTTATTCTTGCCCTCTTATATTTACATTTCTGTCAATCACTCATTTTCATTTTCTTTGTGCTCATTTTCGGAGAAAGACTGTCATATGCACTATGTCCATTAAATCTTCATCCTAGTAAGTGTTAGGTAAGAATGGTTTCCTTAGAAAACTGAAGAAAGTAGAGGAATAATAGACTATGTTCTGTGAAAAATTCTCTTGAGTTTCCCTGAGTTGTAATTTGTATGTTGAAACAGTTGTTCTTTCTAAGACCCTTAACTAAAAGTCTTACCTAAAGAATTAGAAAGTTTTATTGAAAAATTATTTGAAACTGAAATGAAACCTAGAAGACATGAAATTTATGAAGGGAAAATAAAAAAATAACCTTTAACTTATTTTTATTCATATATAGTAAATATTTATTAAACTTCTACAAAAGTCTTATTTATCATATATTTTAAATAATGGGGACAAAAGCATTCTAAAAAATCATGTTTGCTGACCTCATGGAGCTTTATTTCTCATTAGAGAGATAAATATTAATAATAAGTATACATATAAATGTATTAGAACTCAGAATTATAAATATATGTGTATATATACATATATACACGTGTGTGTGTGTGTGTGTGTGTGTAGAGTTTCTAAAGGATGTCAGTGGGCTCTAACCTATTTTGAGGCTCCAAGTATGATTTCCCTGAGGAAGTGAAATGTAATCTGTTATTTGAGCTTAAAATAGAGGTGTGATAAGGAAAAAGTCCACATAGGTTGAATAGCACATACTGAGCGTCTGTTTGGAGGAACATGGAAGTGGAAAGAGGAAAGTGTGGTGTAAAGCAGAGGTGGACAGAGTCAGCATCATACAATATGGCCAGGCCAGCAGTATAGCTCCAGACCATGTCAAGCCTTGATGGTCATGTGAAGGATCTCTATCCCAAAAGATATTTAAAGCTATTGAAAAGGGTTTAATGAGAGAAATGTCCTTCTTATATTAATGTTTTGAAATAACCAACTGAGTTACATAGTTAGGAATAAATTGGAGAATGGCCCAGTGAAAGAAGAAAATCTATGTTGGGGCTATTTTTTCCCAAATTGGTAGCGTGAAGGTTGGGTCGGGGGACATAGCTTGCTCTGGGGTCATGTCATTGAGATGGCAATATGTGAATAAATTTGAGACTTAGAAAGTAAAAGTTATAGGATGTTGTGATAGACTGGAAGATGGGCTTGGAAGATAGGGTGACTTGTGGGTCTGGGTTGCACAATATGTTAATAAAAATCTCATTCATTGATTTAGGGGACATTACAGATCAGTGATAACATGGTACCCAGTGTTAACGACTGAAGATATAAATTTGGTGTTACTGCAGTATCAGTGACAAGAGGAGCTCTGAGAAAGGGTAAAATTTCCTAGAAAGAGTTTATATTGGAAAAACACATGGGATAAGATTTTAATATATCCTTATGTTTAGTGTTTGTGGTTAGGTAAGAGACGAGCATACTTAAATGTTAATCTGAAAGATGCTGTTAAAATAGAAATTTTATATAAAAGAAACAAGAAACAAGGACCTTGAGACAGTGGAAGGAGTTAGAAATCAAAGTATAGATAGAAGGATCAATAAATGTATCTGCCAATAATGAAACATATTAATTAGAAATTTGTCTGAAGCATAAAAATGGTTGTTTTTCCCACTTTTTAGTTCTGTGATCTTCGCCAATTTACTTAAATTTGCCATGTAACTTTTCCCTGTAACATTATATGAGATTAAATGAATTAGTACATGAAAAATGATAAGAACAGTCCCAGGCACAGAGTGAGAATCCAATAAATAACACCTGTTTTATAATAATTTAAATATTGTTATTAAAATGTTCTGCATAATTTTTGCTGTCTAAGGTACAGACCGATCTAGTAGAAAATATCTGTTTACTCATGTACCTATGTATCCCAGCTCAATGCTTAAAACAGAGTCCTTGACTGATGTCTTGTGATCAGAATTTAAATACATTTCTCAATCTGCGGGTGAGGGGTCTGGTTTTGAGATACAAGTGGAAGAGATACATATAGCAAGTGGACATCCAGTTCTAGGCAATGGGCTAGTATGCTTTAAAATAAAGAAGTTAGTATGCGCTAAAATAAAGGAGAAAAATGTCCCCAGTAAAAAACTGTGAAAGATATAATCAAATATCTTTTTACATTGGCTTTCAATGTTGAAAGTAGAAAGATAAAGTATCATCATGCATTTAATAGAATTATATGCAAAATTTCCCAACTGATATATGCAAAACTCTCCTAAACCATCAAAATGTAGTTTTCTTGGAGCCTTTTTAATTAAGCATTATGACTGAATCATTCTGGAAACAAGGCTTCAATTGACTGTGTATTTGATGGGGCCAAAAAGGTGCAAACAATCTCTAGCAAAGGGAAGGTCTGATTTGGTGCAATGGAGATATGAGTATGATTAGGTTTGACTAAATTAAATTGTCACCTTCCTCTTCTTTTTTTTTTTCTCATGAGGACTTGCTTGTTTAGGATAGAGGCTTGTTTATTAAATTCTGTCCTTCCTCTCTAGGTTCCAAGGGTATTTTGCGGAAGCCATTTATAGGAAGAAATCAACCATGTTATCAGAAAGTAGACATGTTTCAATAGGGAAAAATCTTATTCAGATATTCTGACTTACTTTTAATATAGTTAATAAGACCTGAATGTTTCAGGCAGGGAGATTTTCGGTTCAATCATTTTCTGTTTTAGGAAATGAGCATGTAGGGTCTTCTTTTCTAAAATAGCCTCCTTTTTCTCAGATTATCAAAGTATTCAAGGAATAGGAGAATATGAAGAAGTAGTAATTTTCTAGGAGTCCTAATATACATTGTAGGTGGTAGAAGCCTTGCTGATATATATGTTTTGGGGGGATCCCTTAAAACCAGAATTGTTTTCTGGATGGCGGGCCCCTTATATTACAGGCTTCCCCACTAGATGAGTGTTCTAGGAACCCATCTGCATCAGTGTATCAGCTGGTGCTATTGTGAGAGACAGCGCTTGGCTTAGGTGAGCATTATTTGAAGAAGCAGTGCATTTGCCCATTTCATGATGAGTGACTTAGGAGTGTGCCTGCACACACCAAACAGAGTTCAGCAGTTTTTGACCAAAAATGGCATGACCTCTGTGCCCTACCCTCTCTGTATTACCCAATCTCAACCTGAGCAACTTTTTTTTGTTTGTTTGTTTCCCCCGATGAAAAAAAGTCCTCAAAGGGAAATGTTTTGCTGAGGTGGAAGAGGTGAAATTAAAAAATGGCAAAAGCACTTAAAAGGCATCAGAATCATGAGGTGAAAAGCTGTTTTGACCAGTGGGAAAATGTATCCATATAGTGTAGCATAAAATGGAGAGTACTTGGAAGGTGACTGAAATTTAGACATAAGAATAAATACACCATTTTTAATAAATAAATTCTGTTTTTTGGGTCCTCCTTAATATATTTAGCAACAGATTCATTTATGCAGAATATAAAATCAATTATGTTAGGATAAATACAGTATTTATAACATTTTCCCTACAAGTGGGAGTTCTCTAATATCTAACACCCTTGTTAGATATTAGGGGTATGGTTTAGTATTACATTGGGTGAGTTTTACCTTTAATTATACTATTATACAAGATTTTTCAGAAAACTTTAGAGATCCAGAATTAATAGGTTAAATTAGGGCTACTTCTACCCTTAAATTTATCCTACTTTTTTAACCAGCTGCATCTGAATGTCAAAAGTTAATGCAAAAGCAAGGTTACATTGTCTAATCACAGGAAAATATATATTTCTCTTTTGGGGGTATTAGGTTATGTTTTATGGGTGAATAAATGAAGGTATAATTAACATGATTCTCAGAAAATTGGAATAGTTGATTTCATATTACAGATTAAAAAAATATAACAGAAGCATAGACAAATGCTCTTTAATTAGTTAACCCTTAGTCATCTTTTATCACAATTTAGATATTACTTCCTCAAGAACTCCAATTATCAAGCTTGGGTCAGGTCCACCTGATAAATTGAACCCAATATACGTGTTCATAGCACCTGTTCCTCTGGTTGGTTCCCCATATCTCATATATGACTTGATAGTGTTTAGTAGTTGTCATATGCTTGGACTCTTTTATTAGACTGCAAAACTGTAAGGTAATCCATGAATTTGGGACTCTACCTATATCTATTAACATCAGTGATAAGTTTGGATGAAGTCCCAAATCTTTCACTATGTGAATAGATGGTAGAACAAATATCAAGGCATCTTTCACTTAAAGACAAATTCTGTATTATGTATTTCCCAGAAATTTAATAAATTGTCTCACATTAATAAATGGATGCATATTGCTGCATTTCAAATAGAGTTTCTGTGACTACCAATAAATTACAGATGACAAATTTTGTGAGTAGAAGAGTGGCGCCTTAAAAAATTCACATCTACCTAGTCCTCAGAATGTGAATTTATTTGAAAATAAAGTCTTTGCAGATGTAGTAGTAAAGGCCATAATATGATATATTGAACTTAGAGTAGACTACAGACCTAATGACCAGTTAGTTACCTTGTGGGAAGGGGAGAGGACACAGAGGCACAGAAGATGGCCGTGGATGGGCAGAGGCAAACTGGAGTTAAGACACCACAAACCAAGAAGTAACGCCAACAGAAGCTGGAAGAAGCAAGTCAAGATTCCTCTGTAGAGCCTTCATAGGGAGTATAACCCTGCAGACACCTTGCTTTCAGACTTCCAGCATTCTGAACTATGAGAGAATGTGCTGTTTAATGAATAAATAAATAAATCCCACTTGTTTTCCTTTCCCAAAATCAATATGCAGCTGATAAATAAATGGCAAAATGTGCATTTCTTTAATTAAGTCAATTATTGCTTATTTCTTACTGCACTAAAATGTGCTTTCTTTTCCCATAGTATAATGCTGTATATCAATAGGGAACTTGGCCTTAAAGATCAGATTATAATAGAAGTTCACATCTTAACTTGGAACAATTTTTATTAATATAATGTCTTAAAAGTGTTTAATGTAATTCTTTCCATATGATATGCTTTCAATAAATGATGATATTATGGTTCTAATAATACTGTGAATTTCTTAAGACAAAGAGTGTGCTTAATTTGTGTATGTTGGTATTAATGCATAATGTGTTCAATAAATATTTAACAAATATGTGAAAGGGATGTAATAATCATCTAACAATAAATTTGAAAACTGTAAACAAGTGATCCAGCTACACCCATGTAAAAAGCATATGCAAAATCATAGCTACTACTTGTGCATACGGTATTTGCTAGGAGTTATTAGATGCTTTGGATACACTATCCTATCTGATCATTCTAAGAAATCTATAAAATATATAAGGTATATTTTTCTATATTCTTTATCTTAGGGAAAAATAAATATAGCTTCAGAGAGTTGAAATGGTTTGCTTTGATTCTAACAGCTAAATATGGAACAACTGGTGTCTGAAGTCATCAATATGGTGAAAACATACCTTTCCTTATATGCTATATAAATAAAAACTACTCAGAAGTTTTCAATGTTCTGTTCAATAATTAACAAGTTTTCTGGAGGAGGATACAACTGACCTAATAAGCAATGGCTATACAGACAAATGTACGTGAAGGATATTGGTGTCTCTGACCATTGTACCATAGGGAGAATCCAGGTTTCTAACTCTCCTCTCACCCTCCACCCCCCCAAAAAAAGAAGAAGAAGAAAAAGATAAAGAAACCCAGAAACAAAAAACAAAGACAACACTTTTAAAAACCTGCAATTCTAAGAGTTTGGATATCTTGACTGAATATTGTTTCTGTGCTAATACTAGCTTTTTGTTTGGCCTTGTGCTAATCTCACTTAAGACATTTAATTATTGTTCAAATTAATAATGGCTATTATTTGAAGTTCTTCTTGGACTAAGCTAATAATTATTCCAAATTGAAGATGGGTTTATTTGTAGAAACTGTTGATCATCTAGAATAATCTTCCAGTCAAGAATAATTAAAACACTATGCCAAAATGAAGTCTCTAAATACTATTTAAACATAGTAATTAGCTTTGTGTTTGGTTAAGAAATAAATATCCCATAGTGGCAAAATATTAATGTTTCCCAGGAAAAGCTTTGCCTCTCAGAAAACCTGAGAACATTCATGTTGCATGTTTATATTACTAGCAAATAAAAATATTCTGGGATATTTTATTTTTAGATGGCACAAGTGACTCAGACACATTGAATTACATGTAAAACATTGCAAAAATCATTGTTGGTTAAATGATGAAAGAAACTGAAAAATCATTTTGTGATTTCATTAGGAACAGCATTTTGATGGATCAAGGCGAAAGGGTTGACTTAATAAATTATAGTAATAATTCAACAGCATTAATGTGGCCTTATTTTTGTATTTCAACATAATTCCATGGAAGGCTTTAATGAAAAAGTTCCAAAGGCTTTATTTCATGTCTAGTGTGATAAAAAGAAAAAAAAATAAGCCATATGACTTAAAGGTTCTTTCCTTTGGCATTACTAAAATACCTATTACACAAAAATAAAATATAAACATCAATATAGCGTATTTTGTGAGAAAAGATAATAGAAGGTTAATGAAAAATCAATATTTAAACTTGTATTCAAGTGTCTTTGAAAAAGAATAAACATGCAAGTGACTTTGAAAAAGAATTGCAAAACTCTTGCAGGCTCCAACTCACCAGGGTCTTTTGGGGATCCTAGTGCTGTACAGGGGTGGGAAAGAACATCTCAAGTGGTCTAAGTGCAGGCAAAAGATTACAATGTCTAATATGAGGGTGTCTTGATTTGGGTCCTAGTTCTAACACCTATTGACTGCATAATCATGAGCTCTGTGATGCATATTTTCACAGTTTCGAGTTTTCAGATGCAAAGCAAGTGTAACATCAAACTCTACCTCTCTAGGGTAGTGGGAGGAGCAAAGAGGACCTAGATAACAAAGACTTGGAATAAACTGTGAATGTCATGCAAATGTGGATGGTTTGTGGGGTTACAACTGAATATCTATTGCTCAGAGTTTTGCTTTCTTTCTTTCTTTCATTTTTTTTTTTTTTTTTTTTTTGGTTTTTCTGTTTGTTCCTATTATAATGAAGTACTGTGATGAGAAAGAAAAACTTATCCTATGACCTGAAATCTGGCCACTGAATGAACAACTGGAAATGAGAAAGGACTATTTATAGATAAAACTTTGTTTCCTATTGGATAAGAAAAGAGCCAACACTAAAATGCTCTTATTGGTTGCACCCAGCTACTGACCATGTCCTTCTGGAGCAAGATGGGAAATGAGTGAGGCACCCACTGGAGGATGCTGAGCCCATCAACATTTGTATATCTCAGCACTCCTCCTTCAGACTACCAGGCATGTTGTAAATTATATCACTGTAATATGTGAACTAAAAATACAATTTAAAGTCATTTAAATCAATCTTTCTTCAGAAAAACCACTTTTATTAAGCTTTATAGATATTAAATGTAAGCCTTACTTTGAAGGAAAAGGTGCTAATTTGTTTCATATGCTAAAATATAAATAAAACAGAAACAAAAACCTACTTTTCATCTCTGAGCACAGTTGCCAGATGGTGTTTTCTGGGATTTCAAGCTCTATATGACATCATTTGGTCCATTTCTTCAATAAAAAAGAAAAATTCCTTAAAACAGCTATAATTGCACTTTTCAGATCTGACACTTTTTCTTTTCACATCGTCTTTATGAAACCGTTCTGACCTTGAAAGCTTCTATCCTATTACTGAAATGTTACAGCAAAAATTTAGGAACACTATGGTTAATGTAAAATATACAAAGTAACATTCAGGTGGAACATGTTCCAACATTTCCTGCATGCAAAGTAACATGCAGGTAAATGTTGGAACATTCTACATGATCTTCCTTTATGTTTTTAAAAATAAATCTCAGTTTTGAAGATCAATAGGATCAAAATTTAAATACAAATGAACTAAGAAGGAACATATATTAGCCAAAACCAGAATCTGACTTTTTCTGTAAGAGAGAGAGAGCTCTCTGTTTCTGTAGTCAGTGTGTGGAGAATGCAGAATAGAAAACTATACTTGAGTTCCATTAAAAGTGACTCAATCAAATGAAAATCAGGTGATATCCATACTAAACTCATCTGGAATCTGTTGGGGAAACTTCATATAATGTTCTTCCTTTTTTTGCATGGTATAGGGAAACATCAGGAGTATATATAGACCCCAGCTGGGATTAAGGGCCCATAATGAGGAGTTGGGCTAATAAATCCACTAGCCTTGTTTCTTTTGGTTGATGACCAGCTAAGAAAACCTGGATATTTTTAATAGACATCAACCTTTAAACTGCTTATTGCATTCATATTATGCTTGTAGAATGTTGTTCAACTCACAATAATCTCTTTCTTTATGAATGTCTAATTCAACTACATTTCCAGGATGGATTTAAATTTTTTCATGACTCTGTGTAACCTCTGGAAAATTAAATGAGTACTGAATAATCCTCAATACCATTTAATGATTCCTAACAAATGCTTAATGGAACTCAAACTTTCATTTACAACAAATAACTCAATTATACTGTTATTTCTATCTCTTCTGCCTATTCTGTTCTTTTTTTCCCCAATCTTTTATTCTGAAAGGACTACAGGACACCTACTACATTAGGTCATGCTACCAAGACAGGAAGTCATAGCAGCTCTACCTAACACTTAGACACAAACACAAGGAAGCTGCCAAAATGAGGAGATAAGAAACATAGCCAAATGAAAGAACAGATTGAAACTCCAGAAAAAGAACTAAAATAAAATGGAGATAAGCAAACTAGCAGATGTAGGGTTCAAAACACTGGTTATAAGGATGCTCAAGGAACTTGGTGAGGACCTCAACAGCATAAGAATGATCCAGTTAGAAATGAAGTACACAGTAATTGAAATAAAAACCAATTTACAGGGAAACTGTAGAGTAAATAAGGCTGATAATCATAAGGAAGAAAAAATAATCAGAACAACAATAAGAAATAAAATCCAAAAAGACAAGGATAGTTTAAAGAGCCTCTGAGACAAACTTAAAGTATTCCAACTTCATAGGGGTGGCAGAAGGAGAAGAGAAAGAGCAAGTAATTGGAAATCTATTTGAAAAAATAATGACAGAAAACTTCCCTAATTTGGTGAAGGAAATTGACATGCAAGTCCAGGAAGCACAGAGAGTGCCAAACAAGATAGAGGCAAAGAGACTACTCCAAGATATACAATAATTAAAATGCCCAAGGTTAAAGGTAAAGAAAGAATCTTAAAATCAGTAAGAAAAAAGCGGTTAGTTGCCTACAGGGGAATTTCCATAAGACTGTCAGATGATTTCTCAAGAGAAACATTGCAGGTCAGAAGGGATGACAAGAAATATTCAAAGTTATGAAAAGCAGAGATTTACAGACAAGATTACTCTGACCAGCACAGATATCATTTGGAATTGAAGAGCAAATAAAGAGCTTCCCAGCCAAGAAACAAACTAAAGGAGTTCATTATCACCAAAACATTCTTTTATGTAATGTTAAAGGGACTTATTTAAGAAAAAGAAGATCAAAACTATGAACAATAATGGGGCATTAAATACATATCAACAAATACAATTGTTGAAATTATTCCAACACTTGAATCTAAAACAAATGAACAAACAAACAAAGCAAACAAGAACAGACTCAGAATCATGGATATGGAGAGCATTTTGATGATTGCTAGACGGGAGGATGGTGTGGGGGAATGGGTGAACAGGTGGGAAGATTAAGAAGTACAAATAAGTAGTAACAGAATAACCATGGGATGTGAAGTGCAGTAGAAAATGGAGTAACTAAAGCCTTATATGCATGACCCATGAACATGAACAAAAGTGTGGGTATTAAATGAGGGGGTGGAGGTTGCTGGGTGGAAGGTAGAAAAGGGGGAAAATTTGGAATCAATAAAATAGAATTTAAAAAGAAAATGAGATTAAATAATTATTTAAAAATCACAAGTTAGAAGAGTTTCCTTTAACAATAACATAAATGTCACTAATCCAAATAATTCTCCTCCTGTTTTTGGTGGTAAAAATAGAAACTTATAAAGAGGAACAAAACTGGTAAAAAATAAAGAACATATAGACATCTACGGGGTACTGAATTCATTCATATAACAAAGTATATATATTCATATATCAAGGAAAAAGTTTAAAAATTGTGTATTTCAAAGGCACCTCTATGTAATACACCAGTGTCTTAAGGTTGCTTCAATGTTTAAAGCACAGTATGCTATAGCTGACCATATAAAACTGATAAGTGTGTTTCAGATGGGCAGTAAATCAAGGTCATGCTTCTTTAGTTCCACAGAGTCCAACCTTCTTCCTCTTTCATTGCCTCTTCATAAGAATGAAATAGTGAAAAATCATATTACCACAATACCTATAAAAACTGTGAATGCAATGAGATTTTGCTGGAAGAATATAAAGTATGTCACAATTGCAAACAGCATTGCCAGGCATGAGATTTCCAGCCATATGGATATATGCTGTTGTTTCAGGAATTTTATCCCATACCTTTCAGGGGCATTTTTGAGGTATTGTAAACTTCTCTGAATGCCAAAATTCATATAGGGCATTCTCATAAAAACTTGAAATCTGTCTACCTGTGTAGAACAATAAAGTCAGGCATTCTAAGGAATATAGTTAAAGTGGGGATACAGGTTATCTTTCAAGTTGTGGAAAATATGAATAGGAATTTCCATTTTGTTATATTTCTCATATAAGCATACTCATTATGCTTATCAGTGTCTAAAGTTTCATGGTGATAACATGGGAGATTATCTCCTGTAGTCATTTTCTTTCCAATTTAAGTGCTTTCAAAAAATAATTACAATCACCCTGGCCTGTGTGGCGCAGTAGCTGGAGTGTCTCTCATGACTGAAGGGTTATGGGTTCAATCCCTGGTCTGGATGCAATATAGGAAGCAACAAATTGATACTTCCTTTTCCTATGAATGTTTCTCTCCTTTCTTCTCTCTCTAAAAGCAAAGAGAAAACACCCTTAGGTAAAAATAAAAAATAATTATAATTTCACCCCATCATACTGTTATCTTTCTTTACAGTATCTATATGATAGATTAAGTTAAGGCTTTAAGGGATTCTTTTAAAAGAAGTTCCAAATCTCTTTTCATGATCAATATGCTGCTGCCCTTCCCTCAGGTAGCAATTTCTGTCAATCCATTTCTGAAAAACATTATGGCACTGCTTTATTGGTATTAAATTGCATTTCGTTTCAGTATCCCAGAAGAATGTTAACATTTTAGTTTTGGTCTGGACATAAAGGTACATAGCACATTAATTCAAATCACAAATGAGAATAAATTGGTTGATGATATGAACACTAGTGAACACAAACAGGTAATAAAAAGAGATCCAGAATGAAATAACCAATACTGTTTATACCTCTTAATGACATTTAGGATAGTACAGTGTGAGGCAAAAGTAGTTTTACACTTGTGAGTATGCAAGACAGAGTTTATTCTTATATTATTATTATTAATTACTGTGTTATTTTCCACCCCAATGACTGCAAACTTTTGTTTGCCCACCCTATATATGGACAGACACTTCTTTTTAAATTAATTAGTTAATTAATTTTTAATCTTTACCCACAGATCTGCTTGTTGATTTTAGAGGGAAAGAAAAGGAGAGAGAGCAAGGGAAAGGAACATCCATGTGAGAGTGAAATATCTCAGTTGGGATTGGTTGCCTCTTGTAAACGCCCTGATTGGGACCGAGCTGCAACTGCAATGCAGACAGGTGCCCTGACTGGGAATTGAACCTATGATTCCTAAGTTATGGGATGACACTCCAAACAGCTGAGCCACACTGGCGGGGACCAAACACTGACTTTTAATAGCTGGGAAATATTTTCTGCATGCCTACCTTACAAAGAACCTTACAGCTGATAGAAATAGAAACAAAATTGGTATCAGGTTATAGTAAACATTATCAAGAAGTAACATTTCCTTGCAAAATAGTAGTATTTTCTAAACATAGTCCATTGGTTTAATCAAGTCCTTGTAATGAGGCAGAAAGATGAGTGTATGGGGAAAAACAGTCATTTGATAAAACAAACTTTTAGCACTGTCATAAGTAAGACTGAGAAATGCCCGGGAAAGAGTGTGGTAACATTTAAGTGTATAAATGTAAGAAAGACAAAGGCAATCCAAAGCAAGAAAGGGATGCTCATCACAAAACTGTTATAAAAGTGAGTAAAAGCATATTATAAAGGGAACCTAATAGACTGTATGAAATATTATCACTGGGAAGTGATAATATCTGTAGTTTAATAACCAGTTTAAATGGCAATTTCCAACTCTCAATCATTGATTTTTTAATCTATATTTTAGTTTGGATACTTAAAAAAAGTATCGTGTTCTGTTACAGTTGTCTCATTTTCCTCCATTGCTCTTCCCTGCCCTGCCCACCCCATCTGTAAGTTGTAATTTTGAAATGAAATTATTATAGACTCTAATTAGAATTTGTCCGTTAGTATTGTAAAATCCCAAAGGGCCCCCATACTTTCTGTAGTGACCATTTCTTCTTGCTTCTCACTTCTTTGTAAAATGAAAAAAAATGAATGTGCATCACCACACTTAGATTCAGGCTTTAAGAATTAGACAAAGGCCTTTTGGAATGGATAAAATAGTGAAGTTAGAAAATTCAGGGGCTCAGATGGGTCATTCAAATTAATCTCTACTTAAAGTTTACTTTCTCTCCATACTCTCTGAAAGCCCAGTAACTCAACCCATAATTATGAAATGCATTTTTTTCTTCCTACAGTCAAACACTTACAGGAACAACAAAGAAAAACAAGATAAACTATATTTTTAAAGGTTAAAAATTTCTTTAGCATACGTCATAATAAAATAAAGAAAAAAAAAGAAAGGGAGTGGTCTATTCCTTTGTTTGGAAGGTAGGACTGAACCTAAAACACAACTACCCATTACTCATATGTTTTCTTGTAGTTACACACACACACACACACACACACACACACAGACACACACACATCAACTAAAAGAGAAAGTACTTAAAAACATTAGACCCTGTCTCACCTTAAATTTATTTTTCACCTTAAATTTTATTTACTGTTTCCTAGCTAGTGAATATTTGAATATTTGTGATCCTTTTGGTTTTCTTCCTTCCCCTCCTTTCCCTTTGCCTCCCATCTCCCTCCCTCCTTTTCCTTTCTCTTTCCCTTCCATTCCCTTCTTCTCACTCTTTATATCTGCATCATCTATATTTATATTTATATATAATTATATTTATATCATCTATATCTATACCTATACCTAAGATATCTATATCTATGTCTAAATCTATATCTATTCCCTATCAATCTATTATCTATCTATCCCTCTTTTTAGAAATGAGGAAATGAGCTGATAATCATGTTGAGGGGGAATTAAATAGAATATTCATTCAGAACTGAGGAAGCTACACTGAATCTTCCAATTAAGCACAAAGAACACAAATAAGGTATTGGAGTCATACCACCCCACCACCTTGTTCTCTGGAATTATACTCAATCACAGATTTCTTCCATTCAGGCATTTCATTACTTAAGGCTAGCTAATGTTAACGATACCTCCTTTAGATTTTGAAAAATACTGCCTTCCATATTTTTTCTCATGGATATATAAGATTAATAAACTTTTTGATTCATAAAAGACCTTATTTCTATCTACACTGGCTAATGTAAATCACACTTGTGAAATCAAGTTTTTGAAGGCACAGATTTAGAAAATTTTTAATGAGTTATAAAATGCCAATGGATTTTCAAAAGAAAACAATGAAAGCAAAGCAAAACAAAATGATTACTGTATAAAACAATTTAATATAAATAGTTCCAAACTGAGGACCTGGGAAGTTTGGGCAAACTGGCTCAGCCATTCTCTCCTGATAATGAATTTAGTACGTGTAATGGGATAGAATTTGTTAGGTGATTGAAATTAGAGTCAAGTCATTACATTCCCCCAACCCTATTCAGTTAATCTACATCATGTGTCTTGGATCCATTTCACATCTCTCTACTGTAAGCTTCTTCAATGATTTTCACACTTCTAATTTCTTTCATCTCACATTGGTGTTCTAAGCATCTTTCTGATTTTAAAATATGAATTGGATCATATCACTTCTCTGTTCAACATTTTTAAAGATGCTTCTATTGTCCAAGTATTAACTCAGAATTCCTTAGGTTAGAAACATCCTGCCTTATCTTCCCTCTGCATCCTCTACCGTCTTTATCCTTACGTCGAGTCTATCCCATTCTTCCTTGGCTCCCACCACACTGGCCTTTCGTCAGTATCAAAAGTACCTGAAGGATTTTGTAAGAGAGGATTTTGTATACTTCTTCTGGTAGAATAGGCTTTCACCCCACCCTATGTCTGACCTGATCCTTTCATCCCCTTCTTGTGCATATATGGCACTAGAATCATTCCATTAACATGCCTTATAACCCTCTGCATTTTTTAGAGTACTGAGTGGTTGATGACTATGTACTTATTCCTTTCAATATTCATGCCATAATTATTCTCCATCTCTTTGAGTTGTAGAAGGGCAGCAACCCCTTTATTCTTACTATGTTTGTCTTTCCAGTGTCCAAAATCAATGCTTGATACATAGTTAGATGTCCATGACATTGTAGGGCATTATGAATTCAAAACAATTTCCTAAGTTTGGGAGTGGGTAGATAGCAGATTGGTATCTGCTTCTTCTACCTTGACCAGAGAGAATAGAAATAGAAATGCTATCCTGGTTTTAATGAAAAATAATGGATACTCATTTTAACAGAAAATAAATCTTTTAGAAACTGAAAGCATTAATAAAAATGACTGGCAATTTCCAACTATTTTTTCATATTATAATTCATACAGGAGACAACAATTATCCAGAGGACCGGATTAATGAGTGACATAGTTCAGATGAAGGGATGTTGGGTACGCCTAAAACCCATAAATATAGAGGAGTCAGAATCACTAAGTTCTATTAACTCCATGCCTTAAATATTTTTCTCCTTTTTCCCTAACCCATTACCATTGCCCCAGTTCAGGCTTTTATAATTTCTCACCTGTAATTTTTCAATTATCTCTTCAATAATGTTACTGCATTTAATATTTCCATATCTCATTCTTCCTTTGTACTTTCATCAAGTCATCTTTTTATAGCAAATTTCATTAAGTCACTCTCTGACTCAAAATTGCCTAGCTGCTTCCCTTCAGCTTTAGCATAAAATCTAGAATTCCTTCATAGGCACATTAAAGACTATTACTGATCCGGGGCCTGCTTGTGTGTTTACTTACTAACATCATTATGCATACTATACTACTGCTCTATTAAGCTAGAATCCTCCAAGTCTTCAGACATTTCATAATTTGTTCCCACTGATCAGATTTATTTCATTTTGTTTTATAAATGCTTATTTAACTTCCCAGTCTCAAATAAATTATCTGTGTATCGTTCGGAAACAGGATCATTTCTACCTTTCTACATTTACAATGCACACGTTGTGCATTGTTGTTTCATGAAGCAACTATACTGTTATAATTGTTTCTTGAGCAAACATATCTTTTCATCTTTGCATCCAAAGTCTTCCCTAATGCTTGAACAAAGTAGGCATGAGGCAGTTGTAGAAAAAAAATAAACTTAAGTATTGGTCTCTTTAAAGTTTCCCTATTTTAAACTTTATTTTATTCCCTAAAAATGATCCATATAAAATGGAAAAAATTCTAATTATTTGTTGGCTTTCTGTTGTTGCCTGACTTTTATTATAGGATAAGTCTGACTTTAGTTTTCTAAATTCTCTTCTATTGTCTCATTCATTGGCTTTGAGATCCTTTAAATTTCCTTTCATTTTTAACTCACTCCAACTTTCCTCTTTGTATCCTGGTATCTTGCATCCTGGTGCCTTGACTGTGTTACCTCACTCCTGTCACCACTTTCTGCCCAGCAACTGCCCTTTCCACCATGGGCATGAGGTAGATTTTTCCTTCTCCTGTCTTTCATTCATTTTAGTTTTACCAGTGTTATCAGAAATTTTCTCAGAAAGCAAATTTTTGTGAAAGAACCTCTTTATTGTTACTTAGGTCTTTTCAAATTCCCACTTCATTTTCTATTTTTGAAAAATTCATTTTATTTAATTGATTTCACAGTGACTGGAATAAGTTCTGTGTTAAGTTACTTAAAAATACATTCTTGATATTTTATGTGTATAGTATGTATAACCATTCTAAAGAGTTTGAAGATAACAAAATAATCCACTTTTTTGAGTAACCAATTAGAACTGTTGTTAGTAAATGGCTGCCCAGCAAAAATAGCAGACATTAAAAATTACAAATCAATATACTAAAACCCCAACAATTACTCACCTATTAAAAGCATCAAACCACCTTTTACTTTAGACACAGCAATTGCAAAGAATGTCAAATATTTCATTTGAAAATTCTTGATGTGAATTACTCAGATGTTTGTAATCATGTACAGAAAAAGCCTCCTAAAGGGCAATAATTTGGTTTTATGTAGGCATCATTTAAAAGCAACAGCTTTGGTGAGAAGAAAATATTTCAGTATTCATAATTTGGTGAGCGATGACTTTTTGACAAAGACTTCAGTACTAATGAGGCACAGGCAATCAGTTTTGTCCCACTATTGACCCCTTTGATTTTGTTAGTTTTAATTAAGATTTCCATTTAACCTCAGCGAGTTTTTGCAACTACATGACTTTAGTTACAAAAAGGATTTTGCCAAATGAATGATTTTTGAACATGCTGTCATTATTATATAACATAATGCAGCCCTGGCTGGTGGCTCAGTGGATAAGGCACCAGCCTGAGAACCCAAAGGTCGCTGGTTCAATTCCCAGCCAGGACATAAAACCAGGTTGCAAGCCAGGTCTCCAGCCAGGTCCTTAGATGGAGGCAGGTGAAAGGAAACCATACATTGATGTTGCTCTCCCTCTCTGCCTTGCTCCCTTCCTTTCTTTCTGGAAATAATAAATAAAATCTTTTAAAAAACAATAATATAATGCATACTGATGCCAAAGGGTCTTTATAGAAATGATGATGTTTTAATAATAAGTAATTTTTTTCATATCAGCTAAGTCTTCCAAAGGAATTATTTGACCTATAGTCATTTACTAACAACCCATTTTATATACTGCAAATAGATCAACAGATGGAATGGATGCTTTATTTACATGAGTACTAATTAAATATAGAGTTAAGTCACTAGTTCATTATTTAGCTTCAATAATAATTAAAAATAAGTTATTTGCATTTAGATTGTATTATTATTCATTTCTAACAAATCATCATAGATATTTCTATTACATTTCTCCAGCATTCCTTTTTTGCATTTATTTTAGCAACATCAATACCATAAACAGAATTAGTGCCCACTACATGTGTTGGCCCATCGGTCACTGGCCTGAGGTAATAATAACCTAACACATATTTAAAGTTAACCTTTGTACAGTGTGAAATAATGATCAGATATGTGTAGGCACAATGCATTTCAATATACTTCTTAAGCTTCATGAAGCAATCATAATACCACTAGTTTGTATCAAGAAACCAGGCAAAAATGTGAATTTGTCCAAATGGGGACTAGGAAACTGATGGGCTACAATAATTGGCTACCCAAAGAGATTAGAAACTAGCAGTTAAACCCTGAACCCAGGTGATCTGACCTCAAAAATATTTTAAATTATGTCAAAAACTCTTTCTTAGATACTGTATGAGTCATAAATGATTTATTTCTGAATCATAAATAAGACATACAAATTCTGAGCTTTACAAATACAAAAGGTGTCTTTGTATCATTGAAGCAGTTATATTAGCAAAATTAAGTCACAGGATTTTGTTCCTGTAGGATAAATGTGGAGCAACTTAAACTGATTTTAAGAAATATTGCCAACATTTTAATATGTAGGAGGTGGTAAATACTGACTGAAGGAGAACTGACCTGGGGTAGTGAATACACAGTACAGTGTACAGATGATGTGTTGTGGAATTGTGCATCTAAACTTGTATAACTTATTGTTAAACATTATTATACCAATAAATTCGATAAAAAATACAGTTCAGTAAAAACAATAATATGGAAGCATATTTTATTGCAGTCTACTATTTAGCATATCACATCAGAAATTCATCACGTTGAAATGTTCAGCTTTCTGCTGTTTGCAGATGCGGATAAATTAGACTGTTTCATTTCCATTCTTGAATGTTTCAAACCATTTTTCACAAACACTAATAGCTCCAGGGTATCCAAGAAGTGTTGGCCATTATCACACAGGTAAATGATCCAAGCAGGAAAACCAACCTTTTATAATGGTTAGCTTTTGTAAATGAGAGTTGACCTTCATTTGGAGACAACAAAGTTCTGTGTTCAAAGTCTAAGAGAGACAAAGGTAGAATTCATTTTTCTTTCTTAGTAATATCATTGTCATTGCTCAATTTTGGCTTCTAGTGAATCATGTCTTTCTTAACTTCAGGTAGATCTTTAGTCATTTAAAATCCCTTCATCCCCTAATATATGCTGTTGTATACACAGAAGTTGGATATACAAAGACAAAGGATACAGCTCTTTCCTCAAATAATTTGCAATGTATTTGTAACAAGAATATTACAATCCAGCATGACGCATGCTACGATAAGACCCTTGGGTGGTAGGTTAACACTGTACAAAGTAGGAGAATCCTAACCAGAATAGTGGGAAAGGGTACAGTTTAAAGAAGTGATATTTAGTCTGGATCTTTTAAAGTACATTTACCAAGTCTAAGAACTGCTGGGAAAGATTATGAATGACACTTTACAATGGGCTAAATGGTATCCTATTTACAAATGATTCTTGAAGTACAATGAAAAGAAGGTATATAGATAAATATAAATTTTTTAAACCTAAGAACTATTTCAACATGAAATTATAATAAATAATACAATAAACATCTATACACATATTCACAACCTAGCTTTTTCAAATTATAAAATTTTATAACATTTGCTTTAGATTTCTTCTTAATTTTAGTAATAAAATAGTGTACATATTTTTGAAACTGCCTATGCTACCATCCCCAATCTCATTAATTTCCCTCCCTTATGGTAACTCATAATCCTTGATTTAATGGATTGATTTTTAAAACTTCTATGCATATTATATTTGAGGCAAATATAGTCTCAAACGCAGATCATCTTGCAAAGCATATAAAGCATTAATAATATTTTTGTTTATTCCTTTTGCCACATGCCTTTTCTCTATTTCTTTTGTCACACTTTCCCGGCTAGGATCTTCACTGTCATGGTAAGTAGAAGGGATATTAACATTCATTTGTGCAACCATCCTGATTCTTAATAAGCTGTTTTAAGGTACCAACATTAAGAACGTTATCGACTACAAGTTTTTGATCCTATATTAGGGGAGGAAAAATTTCCTCCTATTTCTAGTGCACTGAGCACATTTTTCTAAAGTACATGAATTATTTTTCTCTCTCTGTGAGGTGATCACATGGTTTTTCTCCTTTAATCTGTTAATGGGTTGATGTTATCCTTCCTGCTGTGGCTTCTTGCTACCAAGATGATGATAATCATGCTGCTTATCATCAGGAATGTACAAGGGGTGCGCAGAGTGCCACAAGGTCCTGACGACATTACCCTTCTTCCCCGAATGCCGTCATTGGCAGAAATAAAGAGGATGCCACGAAAACTTCCAATCCTCCTTAGAGCCCCTGCTACTTAAAATATTCCATTTCTTACCACCACAATCTGCCAGAGTCAGATGTCAAAGGAAAGCTCTAATTAAACTAATTATCCACTTCCCCTTCAGAAAGTACCCATCAAGGTGAGTCCATTGATATCCTATGTTCCTCTCCGTCTCTGTCACCACCAAGCTCAAGATTGCAAGGCCACCACACATCTCCTGAACACTTACTTTAACAGTTCTGTGCATCTCTCTGTCTGACATACTTTTCCTAACACCTATGCATCCTTAAACATCTCCACTCTGAAACTCAGTATCTGTCACCACCAAAATTTCTTATTATAGCCCTTTTTTCTGGAGGATTGTTTCTCCTTCCTCTGTATGACACCAATTCTCCTTTTTAAAAAATATTTTATTTATTATTTTTAGAGAGAGGGGAAGAGAGAGAGGCAGAGAGGGAGAGAGAGATCAGTGTATGGTTGCCTTTCACCTGCCTCCAGCTACAGATCAAGCTGGAGACCTGGCTTGCAACCTGGTTATGTGCCCTAGCTGGGAATCAAACCAGCAATCTTTGGGTTCACATGCCTGTGCCATATCCACTGTGCCACCAGCCAGGGCCAATTCTCCTCTTATAGCACTGCAAATCTCTTGGCATGGGCTTCTCTCTGCCACTGATCTTGGAAGTTAGTGTAGTATCCTCTTCACTCCCTCCTTTGCTGCTGCTAATGTATTATTTTTAACCTATTCTCCAAATCTTTATTCTAGTTCTCCAAAAATTTAAGACATCAAATGTCTTACCTTTCACACTGCTCATTGTTTGGTCCTATACCAATATCCAAGTTATTATCTTTCTAGTCTTGAAAATGTTGGTATTTCTCTCAATTACATTACTTCTTTCATGGTGATTTGAACATTTGCAATATTCTAGCATCTTGACTCCCAGTTCCTTAACTTCCTCACCTTTAATGATCTTGTGCTTCCTCATGTCCTGGTCACTGTACTTGTTCATTCACTATCAAGATTGGGTAGAGATTCACCCACAGGTGCTCTAGATCAACTGGTTAACAAGTATATTCTTCTTTGCCTCCCATTGTATAATCATATCTGAACTTGAAGAGGCAGAATGTAACTTTTTCCTTGCTTCAGTGCATATGAAACTTGAGATGGTCAGATGGTATTTGTGGCATTCCCTCTCAGGAGCCAGTATTTCTGAACCTGCCTTATTTCCTACCTATTGCAGACACAGTGCCACATAAGGATCACCGACTTAGAGTATAATGTTATGTATAGTGATTCCCCATTCCTGTGGGTGTATGCTATAAACACACTATGTTTTTTTTAAAGTGCTGTGATAATACTCTAGCAAGACAGAATGTAACTGGGCTACTGAGTTTTACAGTTCAATACTCCTTTTTTGCTGTAATGTGAGTTTCTTGTTGCAACGCAATGTTATGTGGTCTTCTATGTTAGTGGGTTAAATACTCTGCAGGCCTTTGAATAGGAAGGGAAAACCACATGCACAATATTATATATGCTAGTTAAGATAAATTGCTGCCTCTTACATAGGGAAAGTAATTAAAGTATCACTGTGTGGTTATTGGGTCTTTGAGAGATGGTTCCATATATAGGGCTTAGCAATTGTTTCTGTTACTAGCAATTGGGGCATTTGAAAGCAGCAGTGTAGGCTCATGAATAACATTGATCCTTCTCACATGATTATTCCATTCATACTCCTACTGTGCTAGCACTGGTGAGGGAAGAGTGGTGAGGGAAAACAATGATAAAGGCTGGCTGATGTCAACTGAAAGAGTCATTCTGTGACTATTCTGTTTGCCATTAATATTACATACAAAAATCTTCATATTTCCTAGCCTTTTCCATCAATCTATTCATAAACTTCCTTGAATCTCCTTGCTACCAATCTTATAATTTTTCTTTACTAGACTGACAGGCCACTTGCCGCCTCCCCATAAACTTTATACCTGATTCTCTTTCCAAATAAGGCATAGATGACTCAGTGGAGAGATTTTCCTTCTGTCTTTTGAGACTACCCTTGAAGGTATTACAATCATATTCCACTTTTGGCTTATGCTCACACACTCAGCTAAATTATCCATGAATTAAGTTTGACATTTTTACCTCTAATAGCTGGCCATAAAGGGTTTCATCACATGGCCATATGACCTCTGGATGAGGCATTAGTGCAGATATGGTGGATATCATGGGAGTCTGGACTAGCTGCTCTTAAGATGTAATTGTGTCCCTTAGCCTTGGTCATGCCTAATTATGAACATAATACATCTATGTTAGAGTGGATTCCTCCCCGGTCTGCTTGAATCTATGACAAAGTAGGTTTTTAGCACATTGTCACTTCATGACCCCTAGACAAGCACTCCATATAAATCAGAACCTAATAACATGACAACTAATTATCTACTGCCAATGGTATGGTCTTGCTCTCCATCAATAAGAACCAATTTTTTGCTTCTCCAATTAGAGCTTACCACAGATTCCACACTATTCCTTTTCTGCAATAGGTACCTCTAATACCATAGGTTCTACCAAAGTGTATGGCAAAAGTTGCAGAATGGTTTTTGCACCACAGACTACATTCAATGGATACCACTCAAGTCTGGCAAACTTCCATGTCACTCAAGGAAATAATCACAAACATGAAGCCCAAGTCACAACCAGAATCAAATGATAATTATTCAACTCTGTGCTTTTTGTCAAGCACAAGTATAAATTTCAGCAATGAGTTCTTTATTTTGGAGGAAATACCTTACCATACCTCTGGACCCTTGGGAACTTTATTCATTTGGTAGGTCCTTGAATATTTACGGAATTTATTTCCTACTTTTTGGAATTCATGTGTCTTATCAAAGTTTTCATTGTACTCACAACTTCCTTCTTACATGGTCTGATTAATATTTATTTCATCAAAATAAAGAACCTGTATGATGTTTTCCAGAATGTCCAGATAGGCCATTTCCATGGCCCTTTGAACTATATTATAATAGTTGGTACAAATGTTAACACAGCCCACATACAAAACCATACATGTATATCATTACTCATGCCAAGTGAATGTGAATAATTTCTATTTCTTCTTCCAGACTTGGACAGAAATTAAAAAGCTTAGTTATATATATCATGCATCTGAGTCTATACTAACCTGTTCTAGCAAACACATCACAGTTGGTACAACAGCTAGCTATAATTTAAACTACTAGTTAGTTGTATTTCCACTAGTCCACACTGTCCTCTAGAATCTATTTGGTATTTTCAGGAATCAGACCAGCGAATGAAATAGGGATCTGATAAATATCATCAGCCAGGAATATCTAGGTATTTGGGAAAGGTAACAATTCCCACCATTGCCACAAGAATGAAATAATTGCTTTTAAATTACTTCTTGCTTTGTTGTGAGGACAGTTTCTTATGTTTCTACATGCCCTTCCCCAACTATAACTTACTCTAAAGGCAAGGAGTAGATGTAGTTTTGTCAACAAGTATGTGTAATTCAGTTGTAAATTTAAGGATCGGGATAATGACCACCTGATGGTTTCATGGACCTAGTAAATCCAATGTGAACTACATGTGTCAATAATTCATGTATTAGTTGGCTTATATGTGTTTCTGCTTTTAACATAGGCCCCATGATATTTCTTTGCCTCTCTCACTAGCAATAGGAATTCAACCCCTCTGTCAAACAGTCATTGGTATCCCCCACCCTGTAGTATACAGTAACTTAAATAACTGACCATAGTTCCCTTTAGGGGGTCATACCATATTCACTTACTGTAGTATCACCAGGTCCTTTCTGTGAACATTACAGAGCCCTGTGATCCTAGAAAATGGTGATGGTTAAAGAAAGACCCTAGCTCTTGTATTTCGGAAATTGGTTACTTCAAACAATCACCCTTCTCCATATGCCTTAGATAAAGCTCCTGGATAACTCTCATGTTTACCTACAATGAGCCAGATGCAGATCCTTCAAATTCCTAGACTTTGTCTCATAAATGACTGGTAAACTGTTTGTTTATATTGATCAGAGCAAAATGCTTAAGTTGACCAAATTCTTTCCTTCTCACAGGGCCCTAAACTTTCACTCACCCCTAAGGCTAACTGAGCCTTGAAACATGGACCCCCTATCCCCTTCCCACTGATCTCAGGGTCAAGCATCAACTTTTTGATATGAGTACCCCCACTTATCCTATGTCCCCCACAAACAGCTTTTTTCCTAACCTTGTTTACTCCTTCTCATAAAAGAAACATTCTTTTCTGCTTGGACTTTGGAATACTTGTAGCTGCTATATTTGGAACTCTCTAAACATAAGCTCCTATCTCCCTAATGCAATAGTTCCACTCCCTATACTGCAATATTTTTGTTGAATCAAGTCTCTTTTGACTACAGCTGGATTTTTCATTTGATTGTTTATTTAGTTGTTTGTTTGACACTCTTGGTTTTCAAACTGTTCCAAGGAGAAGTAACTACTTAGGCAGGCACAGCAAGTTCAAGGATATCTGCTCATTCAAATTTCCCAGTGCGTGAACCCAGATGTTACCATTCCAAATGGCATCAGTCCAGCCTACTTTTTTCAAATTCTGATTTTAGTGGAGCACCCTTGCCCAGGTTGAGAGTTTAGGCTTCTCTGGAGATGTTACTCTTTAAAAGAACTTAAAAGTCAGACCCTTGGCTTTCTATTTTCTGTCTTCCAGCTGCAAGGAACAAAAGTTTTATTTTAAGTTTCCAGTGGGGCCTTTTGGCTTTTACAATTTGTCTCAAATTGATGATTAATTACTTTCAGCCTTTCTTTGTCTCTCCCCCATCAATAACTCTGAGTGATGAACACCTAATTTCATAGTTCTTGTAATGACTACATTCCCCAAATCTCTCACATGCCTGAATAGCAAACCCTCAAGTGGACTGCAAAAGCATACCATTCTAATTCACTGCCAGGGAAAGATTTAATAGCTGCACAGTTACATCATGTCAGAGGCTATTGATACTCCATCAACCAACAGTGATGGCCTTCTCCCTACTAGCTGGTGCTGACTTTTCATCTCCAGAGTCTTATTTTTTTTTTAAAGATTTTATTTGTTATTTTTAGAGAGAGGGAGGGAGACATCACTGTATGGTTGCCTTTCACCTGCCTCCAGCTATGGATCTGGCTGGAGAACTGGCTTGCAACCTAGTTATGTTCTCTGGCTGGGAATTGAACCAGCAACCTTTGGGTTGCAGGCCAACACCTTACCCATCGTGCTACCAGCCAGGGCCAAAGTCTTATTTTAAAGTACATTATTTTTTGTCAAAATTTTCACAGGCTTGAGTCTTTGAAAAACAAAGGGTACAGATTAATTTCATAATTTCTTATATAACACATTGCCAAATTAAAAAACATAGAATTCATACAAAATACATGTTCTCAGGGGACAAAGGCAGTAAACTAAAAATTATTAACAAAAGGATATCTGGGAAATATACAAACAACACATTTCCAAATATTGCATAGCTCAAAAAGTCTCAAGAGAAATTAAATATAAGTTTAACTAAATCTGTCACATGCAGAGCTTAGAGAGAATTTTATAGCATTAAATGCATATATTAGAAAGCAATAGGCCCTGGCTGGTAGATAAGGCATTGGCCTGCGAACCCAAAGGTTACTGATTCAATTCCCCAGCTAGGGCACATAACAAGGTTGAAAGCCAGGTCTCCAGCCAGGTCTGTGGCTGGAGGCAGGTGAAAGGCAACCATACATTGATGTCTCTCTCCCTCTCTGCCTCTCTCTTTTTCCCTCTCTCTAAAAATAATAAAATCTTAAAAAAAATAAACATTAAAGAAAAAAAGAAAGCAATAAAACCTAGAGTCAATGACCTCAGTTTTCACTTTAGGAAGTTATGCAAAGAGGACTAAATTAAGCTAAAAAAGCAGAAATAAACAATAATAAAAATTAAACCAGAGATCAATGGAACTGAAATAGGAAAACAACAGAAAAAAATGAAATCAAAAGCTGACTTTTAATAAGATCAGTAATGTGATAAACATATAATCACAATTACCAATATCAGAACTTAAAGGGTCATAACTATTGATCCAATTGATAATGAAAGGATAATAAAGAAATACTGTAAATAACTGTGTTCACAAATTTAATAACATGCTTGTATCTTTTTAAGAGATAAAAGATACAAGCAACAGAAATTTACAGAAGAAATAAAAACTGAATAAGAATAATTTGTTATTCAAATTGAATTAATAATTCATAACTTCCAACAAAGAAAATGCTTTGCTTAGTTTCACTGTTGATTCTACCAAACACTGAAGGGAGAAATTTTATCAGTTCTCCATGATCTCTTCCACTAAATAGAAGCAGAAGAAAAATTTTCTAATTTATTTTGTGAAGCCAACATTATTGTAACACTAAAACCTCATGCAAACACATATAAAAAACATACCAATATCTCTAATGAACACAGGTGTCCAAGTAATCATCAAAATAACAGAAAATAAAATAATTTATTAAAATAGCTATAGAGCATATGCAAATGAGATATATTCTATGTATGCAAGGCTGGTTCGACATTTGAAAATCAGTCAGTCTAACGGGATAATGAAGAAAAACTATAAGTTCATATCAAGTGATTGAAAAAATGACTTACAAGCTACAAAAGTCATTCATGATAAAATCTCTCAGCGATAAGGAAGATATAAACACTTCCTTAATGTGAAGACTTTCTACAAAAACTTGCAGCTTAACATTATTTTTAATAGTGAGAAATTAGGAATTTTCCCTCTAAGATTAGAGATAAGGAAAGGGTATTATTCCTATTTAATGTATCAGATGTCTTAGCCAGTGTAGTAAGAAAAAAACTTAAATGTAATAAAATGTAATGTGGAAAATTCCAAAAGAGATGCTAATAAATTATTGGAAGCAGAAGAGATTTACATATGAAAGAATTCTCATAACTCTATCAGCTAATTTCTCAAAAGAAACTTTGAAGGCAAGAAGGGGCTGGCAAGAAGTATTCAAAATAATGAAAAGCAAGGACCTACAGCCAAGATCACACTATTAGCAAGGCTATCATTTAGAATGGAAGGGCAGCTAGAGAGTGCTTCCCAGACAAGGTAAAACTAAAGGTGTTCACCATCACCAAGCCATTATAATATGAAATGTTAAAGGGACTTCCTTAAGAAAAAGAAGAAGATTAAAACTATGGGAATTAAAATGACAGCAAACTTACAACTATCAACAATTGAATCTAAAAAATAAAAATAAGACCCTGGCTGGCACAATGGATAAGGCACTGGCCTGTAAAACCAAAGGTCACTGGTTCAATTCCCAGCCAGGGCACATAACCAGGTTGCAAACCAGGTCTGCAGCCGGGTCCACAGCTGGAGGCAGGTGAAAGGCAACGATACATTGATGCCTCTCTCCCTCTCTGCCTCTCTTCCTATCCCTCTCTCAAAAAATAATTAAAATATTTTTAAATAAATAAATAAATAACAAAAACTAAAACTAAGCAAACAACCAAAACAGGAATAGAATCATAGGTATGAGGATCATTTGGAGCGTTATCAGGTGGGAGAGAAGGCAGGAAATGGTTCAAGGATCAAGAAGCATAATTGGTAGGAACAAAATAGTCAGGGTGAATGTTAAGAATAGTATAGTAAGCCCTGTCTGGTGGCACAGTGGTTAAGGCACCGGCCTGTGAACCCAAAGGTTGCTGATTCAATTTCCCAGCCAGGGCATGTAACCAGGTCCCCAGCCAGGTCCATAGCTGGAGACAGACGGAGACATGTGACAGGAAACCATACATAGAAATCTCTCTCCCTCTTAGTCTCTCTCCCTACCCCTCTCTCTGAAAATAATAAATCAAATCTTCAAAAAAAGAAATAATAGTATAGGAAAGGGCAAAGCCAAAGAACTTACATGCTTAACCTATGGACATGAACTAAGAGGGGAGGAATTGTTAAGGGGATACTGGGAAGAGAGGGAAATATTGGGGCAACTGTAATAGCATAATCAATAAAATATAGTTAAAGAAAGTCATGAAAGCTACATACCATTTATTGAAAACAAATGAACTATTTTCTGTAAATATGTACATAGGTAATAAAATAATAAAAGCTAGTCAGAAAATAAAAAAATGTGTCAGAATAATAGTTATGTCCGAATAACTATTATCATGATTATCATGGAAGCATAAGAATGGTCAATGGTATATGTGATACATCGGTGAAATTACATATTTATAATATTTTACTAGTTTCTAAATCTTTTTTTTAAGATTTTATTTATTCATGTTTTTAGAGAGAAGAGAAGGGAGGGAGACAGAGAGGGTGGGAAACATCAGGTTGCCCCTGGCCCACAACCCAGGCATGTGCCCTGACTGGGAATCGAACCTTATCCCTTAGTTCACAGGCCAGCACTATATCCACTAAGCCATGCTGGCCAGGCCTAAATCTTTTCTTTTTTAAGATTTTATTTATGGTTTTCAGAGAGAGGTGAAAGGAGAGAGGCAGAGAGGAAGAGAAACATCAATGTATGGTTGCCTTTCACCTGCCTCCAGCTATGGACCTGGCTGGAGACCTGGTTATGTGCCCTGGCTGGGAATCAAACCAGTGACCTTTGGTTCACAGGCCAGCACCTTATCCACTGAGCCACAACAGCCAGGCTTAGTTTCTAAATTTTTAATGAAAATGTTAAAAATATGGTTCAATAAATATAGGTGCAAAATACATGAGTACTCTTTATATCTAATATAAAGGGGTACTAAACCTGAGGATATTAACACCCTTAAACATTTTCATGCACACATTATTTTTTAAAAAATCCCTCAGATTCTATGCAAATCTTTTGAAGAATTAGAAAACAAGAGAATGTATTTGGTGGAAAAATGATGGTAAGTTGAAAAAGTACTATAGAATGTTAAAGCTACTAATAAGACACGCTTGAACTGTACAATAAAGTGAAGAAATATTCAGACCCTTCCTTAGAAATAAAACATCTGTACCATTTTCTAATAACCCAAATGGAGATCTGCTCCCAAACCAGAATAAATGACAATACATATACACAGTGCAATCAAGGACAAGGGTTGTATTATGTGAACAATACTATTCAGTGATTTTTTTTAGTAACTGCAAAGAATATAGCAGAGGGTACAAGATAGCTGAATATTTTAAACAAGGATGAAATCAATGACTATTGGTTTTAATGAGAAAATGAAAGCACCATAGAAATCCTTAAATCTCAACTACAATGTTTTGTTTTTTTCCAGAATAGTTAATAACCTCCTGGTAAATGCTAATGGATCATAAAAATTGAATAATTATAAACAAAAAACTTATGCAGACATTTCCTATCTTTGAGAATGATTTATATCCTAATTTTGGTTATATTCTAATGACAATACTGAACATTTTGATAAATTAAGAGAACTCTAGTAATGAAACAGATGAATACATAAGAGAGAAGCCAAAACTTTGAGGCTAGAAAAGCCCTTCTCTAATAGACTTTAGAGAACATTAGAGAACTTTAAATGAAATAACACAAAGGGATAATTAGCAAGAAGAACACTAAGACAAAAGTCTCAGTGACTTGCCTATGTGGGAAAAGCCCCAGTACAGGTTGTGACTTCAAATACTATACATTAATAAATAATTTTAATATGCAGCCCTATGGAAACTAATTTGCATATTATAATTACCTTTCCAACTGTCTTTCATGAGATAAATACACAGCCATTAACAAAACTGTAATATATTACTCTTTTTACTAAATAAATTTGCATTATGATATTGCTTAATATTTCTAAAAAATGTCAGAACCCCTTATGCATCATTAAGCACAAAGAATTGGGAATATGTGAAGTTTTAATTTGGTGTGAAAGTATTTTATAACAGTAGCTAAATTAATGACATTGCTTTTTAAATAATTGCCATACCATAACTCTCATCTTACTAAAATTGTTAATTTTAGCTAAATGAAGTCTTGGCTTATGTGATGCTAGCTTTGTGGCGACCAAGAAGAGGAATGATTATGATCACAGGAAGTGCAGAGGAATACCAATGCTTATGCTAAATTCATCTTCTGATATGTTAGTCCCTATCATTTCTGGGAGAAGTGGAGGCCCAATCTACATATATTCAATTAGAAATATCTATCTATCTATCAATAATCATCTTAAATGTAAATGACTTAAATGCTGCCACCAAAAGACATAGGGTAGCTGAATAAGAAAACAAGATCCATATTTATGCTGCCTCCAAGGGGTCCATCTCAGATTGAAAGATACACACAGACTAAAAGTAAAGGGATGAAAAAATGTATTTCATGCCCATTTGCATGAAAAAAAGCTGGGGTAGCAATACTTATATCTGATAAAATAAACTAAAACCAAGGCAACAGTAAAAGAGAAAGAAGGATAAAATAATAAAGGTAACAATTCACCATGAGGATATAACCCTAGTAAACATTTATGCACCCAATATAGGAGCACGTAAATATGTGAAGCATATCTTGATGAGCATAAAAGGAGAGACTGACAAGTATATAGTCATAGTTGGAGATTTTAATATGCCATTGACGTCAATAGATAGATCTTCCAGACAAAAGGAGACAGCAGCTACACACTAGATCAAATGTATTTAATCAATTATCTTTAGAGCATTTATCCCCAAAGCAGCAGAATATACATACTTTTCAGTGCACATGAAGTATTTTCTAGGGTAGACAATATGTTAGGGCACAAAAGCACATCTCAATAAATTTAGGAAGATTGAAATCATATCAAGCATCTTCTCTGACCACAATACTATGAAACTAAAAATTAATTTCAAGAACAATACTGAAAAACATGCTAAGACATGGAAGCTAAATAACATGTTACTAAACAATGAGTGGGTCAAAAATGAAATGAAGGAATAAATGCAAAGATACCTTGAAACAAATGAAAATGGGGACACAGCCATCCAAATATCCATGGGACACTCAGAAAGCAATCCTGAGGGAAATTCATAGCATTCTAGGCTTATCTCAATAAACAAGAAAAAGCTCAAATAAACAATCCATCTTCACACTTAAACTTGAAATAGAAAAATGAGCAAAGCCCGAGTAGAAAAAAGAAAATAATAAATATCAGAAGAGATATAAACAAAATAGAGTCTAAGAAATGATACAAAGGATCAATGAATCTCAGAGCTGGTTCTTTGAAAAGATAAACAAAATTGACAAACTTTTAATAAGACTCATCATGAAAAAGAGAGAAAGGACCCACATAAATAAAACTGGAATTGAAAAAGAAGAAATAACAACTGACACCAAAGAAACACAAGGGTTGTAAGAAAATATTGTGAACAACTATAAGCCAACAAGCTGGACAACCTGGGCAAAATGGATAACTTCCTAGAACCATACAATCTTCCACAAGTAAATCAGGAAGAATCAGAGAATTTGAATAGACAGATTACACCTGGAGAAATTGAAGTTGTAATGAAAAAACAAAACAAAACAAAAAAAAACTCCCAACAAACAAAAGCCCTGGAATGGTTGGCTTCCCAAGTGAATTTTACCAAACACTCTGAAAAGAACTAAAACCTCTCCTTCTCAGACTTATTTCATAAAATTAAAGAAAAGGGAAGTCTCCCAAACTCATTTTACAAGGCTAGCATTTTTCTAATTCCAAAGCCAGGTCAAGCTACAACAAAGAAAGAAAATTATAGTCCAATAACCCTGATGAACATAGGTGCTAAACTCCTCAACAAAATATTAGCAATCTGAATACAACGATGCATCAAAATAACCAAATACCATGATCAACTGGGGTTTATTGCAGCAATGCAAGGTTGGTACAACATTCTCAAGTCAATAAATGATTCACCACATTAAAAAAGGAAGGATAAAACCTGCATGATCATATCAACAGATGCAGAAAAAGCATTTGATAAAATCTAGCACCCATTTATAATAAAAACTCTCAGCAAAGTAAAAACATACCTAAACATAACAAAGGCCATATAAGACAAATCCATTGTCAGCATCATGATCAATGGGCAAAAACTACAAGGATTCCCCTTAAAATAAGGAACAAGAGAGGGATTTCCACTTTCACCTCTCTTATTCAACATAGTACTGGAAGTCCTAGACATAGCAAATAGAAAAGAAAACATAAAAGGCATCCAAATTGGAAAGGAAGAAGTAAAACTGTCTTTATTTACTGAAGACGGTGTATATGTATGTATTTATACACATACATGTTCTTTGCTTGAATATGATGCAGCTCTGTTTGCCTTCATGCATCACTAATTCTGTCACCACAGCAGAAAAAGATGCATATTTATGCAAGATGTAATGGTCTACTAAATAAATTATTTTCTTTATTAACTCTTTAAGGGAAATATATTGATCTTTTTCTATTTGAATCAACCTTTTTAACAGAAATATCCTATAATATCCCTTTGGTTATTGGGGTTGATATTATTATTTTATTTTGAGCAAAGTTAACTTTGTAGTAAGTGTGCCAAGGGCTCCTGTAAAATTCATTTTGCTGAATCGTTACAAGTTTAAGTTCTCTACTTTGTATGACCAAATATAACCCTGCAGAAGTATTTTTCTTTAAAATTTTCAGAGATGTTTGTATTCAAAATTCCTGATCCACCAACCTCAAACAATATATAATTATAAATTAAAAACTTAAACTTTTATTATGTAGTCTGTAAAATATGGATGATAACAAATGTTTCCAACTCAGATGCTATTAAGAGGATTGCATCAGATGGCTGATATAAAATGGTAATCAGAGAATCTGACATATAGAACAAAGATATTCTTGCATTTATTAAGCCAACATTTTCTGCCTAACTTGGAAGGAAATTAATTTTTAATATGAAACTTTGAGTTGTAATTTTCTATATGTTAAAAACTGTTGAGAAATATAACTCATGCTTTCTCTCCAGGCTTCCAGTTCACCCTCATATTTATCACCTATATTTCTCCTACCAAGATTCAAATTTGTGGCCTTCACCTATGTATATCAGAAGCTTCCTCTTCTATACCACATACCACGTAGAAATACAGCAGTGTTTTTATAGATACTTACAAAATATCTGTAATGTATAAGTTGCTTCAGAGGAATTTTCTGAAATACACTAAAGTTAGTTGGTTTCAAAGATAAAAAGTAGTGCACTAAAGTAAAATGTTTTATTTGGTTTTAATGACCTATTTTTCAAACAATCCTTGATTTCCTGTTTAGAATTGGGGTTCTCTGAGTTCTCACTCCCGGAAACCATTGTTCAATGATTTCCATGTCTTATCTACTCATAACACACCTTCTTATTATCTTTTGACTTTCCTGTCCTTCTAAAGGAAAACAATAAAGCATTTATAGTGGCTTGCTATGGCTAACGAAGCCCTAAATCTTGTAGCAGAATAGCCACAATCTCATTGTCTCATCTATTTATTGGTGCTTTGGCCTCCTGTCATTGAGGACTGTTGAACTTGCTTTGTCTCAGAGTCACAGATAAGCTTTAAAGAGTGGAGATAGTTTTTATTTGTTATGGGTAATAAAAGCAGAATCTCCACTGACTATCTGACAAAAAGGCTTCTGATGATGCAGAGTCAGTCAAGCAGAAAACAAATCGAAATAGTGTCTGAAGGGCAATATACTGGAGGCATATGTAGTATAACATCTACACAGTCAAATTATAGGGCAATGTGAGAAAACTAGAGTACAAGGCGCAAAGGCTAACACAGATCCTGACATGGCAAGTTTCAGTAGTAAACATAAATCTTCCATTCAAGATGCTTTGATAATGTTAGGTCAATACATTGTTAATGAAAACAAAAGCTTTGAACTTCTAGTCTCATCCCTCCTATGTGTATAGGTAAACATGAATCTAACATATAAGTAAGCTCTGAATTTGACTGTATAAAATGTTAAATTCTGTGTTTTGGGCTTTGGAGATACAGACACATATATATTCCACTTCATAAGGTTTGATAAATATATTTTCTAAATTTAATGTTTTTCAATGATGATGACATCATTTTGTCCTTGTAACATTTGTCTGAGGGTTTGAAGGGGTCTGGAGTTGTTGAAACACAAATAAATCTTCCCTAAAAGACCATCACAACACAATATTCCATGGTAACCATTAGAGCAATTGGCAGTTTTTACCATCAGACATTTCATCTTATATCTCCCCAAAGTGCTCTTAAATGAGCTCAGCCATAATAGTTGTTTAATGTAGTTAATGTTTTAAACGTTTTTTCCAGGAGGTATAATTAAAGATATGACGGGGAGAATTAACTGTGGTTGTTTGAGAACCAATTTAATATATTATAAATATATTAAATATGAAGTCTGTCCAGAAGGTATTCAGCCATGTACTATGAAAAATAGAGACACTTATCAAAGAAAACACAAGATACAACAATTATTGTACATAGGACAATGGTGCCCCAGTCCCCTTCAGAGTAGGCACCTTGGAACCTCACACAATTCTCAGAATCACCATTAGCAAAAGGCATCTCTTAATTCTTCCTAAATCTTTCTTACTGAAATTCAGGTCAAGGGAAGGCATTTTTCTTTGCTTAAATTATTCAGATAATCACTTAAGTTTTTGATTTCATCCTATGAGACTTGGGATGAATCCCTTTCCTATGCAGTTTTCCATCAGTTTCTTGTCTAAGACAACTCTGGCTTTCCTGACATCTTTAACTGACAATGACACTCGACTGAGGGTGGAGGGAGCAATAAATACAAACACTGCTGAAAGAGCTACTGATCACCATTTAGAGCAGTCACCTGTCCCTGATTATTTGCCAGCTCTGTTGTAAATAGTTTTGGCAGATGATTTTAATTTCTATTTCCTTGGGACAACTTCCACATGGTACTTCCATAAAGAATACTCCAAATAATTCACATCTGTTTATCCTAGTGCAGGTGCAAATTAGATTTTAAAAAATCATTGAAACCTAATTTCATTAAGTCCTTCTTTGGCTGGAAACTAATTTGTATTTTATTCCTTTCTTGTCTACAACTAAGCCACTCAGTATTTCAACAGAGTAAGTCCCTTTTTTCCCCTTTATCTCTTTTTTTCTTTCTTTCTTCCTTCCTTCTTCTTTCCTTCCTTCCTCCTAAATCTGATTTTCAAATGTGCAAATTCTCTTTTAGCTCTTAGATGTTCAATTTAATCTTCAAACCCCCACCCCTACATATGCAGTTCACGCTTAATCTCTCTTAAATCTCTAGATATGTCATTTTTGTAATGAGGATTTTCTTTTTCAGGCCTTCATCAACCTGACCCCTTTAGTAGTGTTGGTCTTCTCTTTGAGGGTACATTGTCCTTGTTAATTTATTTTTTCATTTTTCTTTTTCTCTTTATTATGGAAACACTTGAATAAATATATAGCTATGTAAATTACATATTTATATATTATATAGTACACAGTTATTATATACAGTGTACTTGCAAATATAATGTCTCTTTAAAAAAGTCTTCCAGCCCTGGCTGGTGCAGTGGATAGGTGCCAGCCTGCGGAACTCAAGGGTCATTGGTTCAATTCCCAGCCAGGGTACATAACCAGGTTGCAAGCCAGGTCTCCAGCCAGGTCCGTAGTTGGAGGCAGGTGAAAGGCAACAACCATAAATTGATGTCTCTTTCCCTCTCTGCCTTTGTCCCTTCCCCTCTCTCTAAAAATGATAAACAAAAACTTAAAAAAAAAAACATATGTCTTCCATGTGAATTGTTTTTGTAGTGAGAAAGAAAAATCAGAAATTTCTTCAAACCAGCATATTCCACTCCATGAGTGTACCAAGAGTGATTATTTCTCCACAATAGTGTCACTGGACACTTATCTGATCAGACTTTACAGTCTCTCAGCCCATCCTATCTTTATGGATCCTATGCTTCAGGCATACTGAACTGCTCAAACACATTATCCATCATAGCACCTTCGTAATTTTATTCATGCACCTCTTCAGTTGGGTATATCATTCCCTGAATATGAAAATATACTTGTTATTTAAATCTCTATTGAACAACCACCTCTCCAAAGCAAGTGGAAATTATGTACTTTCTCTTTATTGAACTCAAAAATTGGATTTTCATTACCATTATAACACATGTAGATTTGATCTTGAGTTAGAGTTGGGCTGTTTTCAGGTATGTCTCTACCACTATGTCTAATCAGACCTGACCGACAGGCCTAGCATAGGCTTTGCAGTTAGTAAATTACTCAGTTAAATTGAAAATGTTCACTAGATTGTAAATAAAATATACTGGCAGATAATATGCTCTTTTATATTTTTATAACTTTATGTAATAATTATCTCATTCATTAATTTTAATTTAGTGGTTTTTATGTCCCAACATTGTATGTTATAACAAATTAGATTATAAGATAGTTTCTATTCTTAAGAAACTCAAAATCTAGTAAACATGATGGAAAATGGAAAGATAATTATAGTTCAGCATAAAAAGTATGACAATAGAAATATGAACTGAATTATACAGAAAAACAATGTGAAAGCAAATTCCTCACCAAGTATGAATCAGTGATTATTTCCTGGAAGAAACTTGATAGGAATTTAGTTTTTAATGCTGAGTCTTAGTTGATGAGGTAAAATGGAAATACAGAGTATTCCAGGCATATGGGATGAGATAGCTAAAGAATGAACAAAGTCTTAAAAATGGCACCATGTGAGAGACCGCAATTATTTCCATCTTACTCAAAGTAGTCATTGACAAGGGATGGTATTGGAAGGATATGTAGGCATCATAACTTGGATGGCCTTGAATATGTTTGTTAATAAAGTTAGATTTGATCATTGAGGCCAAACATTTCCAAAATGTCCCTATACAGTTCAGTAAGATGTAACAGGAAATCTTACAAGGGGGCTCTATAATCATAAGTGTTTATCAAATTCTCAGGCTGGAGGAAACATATTTAAATAGGCATTCTAAAGTTTTATAACAAGATAATATGTATTACAACTACCCCAAAACAAAATCTAATACAAAGCATTTTACAAATACACATCTTCATGTATGTATTTTTTCTTTAACATATACCAATGACAATTCTTATAACTTTTGTATTGTGTGAGTAGGAGGGACAATCTTAGATAAACAACGAGGAATTATAAAAGAGGATGCTGAATTGAGCATATATGGCAATTACCATTTGTGAAAACATGGATAGACTCAGAGGGTATTAGCTAAGTGCAGTAAGTCAAATAGACAAAGACAAATACCATATGATTTCATTTATGTGTGGAATCTAAAATACAGAATAAACTAACAAACCAAATGAAATAGATGGAAGGTTGCCAGAGGGAAGGGAGGTTGGGGAGAAATGTGAAAAAGGTAAAGCGATTAAAAAGTACAAATTAGTAGATAACAGAATAGTCATGGGGAGGTAACAATATTTTACTAACCAGGTTGGTACTAGACTTATTGAGAGTGATCACTTTGTAAATTGCATAAATGTCCAACCACTATGCTATACACCTGAAACTAACACAAAATAGTATTGAATGTCAACTGTAATTGATAAAAAATGTAAAAAAATAGATTGTGGTATTTTGGAAAGTGCAAAAGAAGATTGAAAGAAATGGGGTTTTTATCATGAAAGTCCAAAATAGCATTTAAGTCTAAATTAGTACTGCAGCAGAAAGGATGAAGAAAGAACATAATTGAGACATCCCCAGGTGGTAAATCAATAGCAGTGTGCAATGAATTGAATAAAAAAGGAGAATAAAGTTCAAGAACTCACTCAGCGTTCTATGTGAGTGAGTATTGAATATGGGAATTCCGTTGGTGAGGCTGTGTTGGTAAAAATTGTTTTCAGGGAGGAAAAGGTCATTTTGGTTTGGAAATGTCAATTTTGTGCTTTTATTGAAAATCCAGGTAGATATATCCAGTTTGAAGTGGGATTTAGGACTCAGGAGTGTGGCAGAATAATTCAAACTGGAAATAGTTTTTGTGAATTACCATGCCTGTGGAATTAGAAGCTTTATGTGTACAAGAGATGGTCAAGTATCAAAGTGATGTTTTTATTGGTCCTTGGTTTCAAGGCATTTATCCTTTAATAATTACAATTATGGAAAGTTAAGTTGAATTAAGTATCATTTCTTAGTGGATTTTTAAAAATGTTTGTGATCATTTTTGTTTGGTAGATAAGCAAAATGGAATAACTTTTTTTTCAGAACCCTTGTTTTAACCAACATAAACTCTATCAGGAATGTTAAACAATCACCAAAACATAAATTTGACTTTATAGCCCCTGTGTCATGGGTTAGAAATTTTATGGTTTTTCATTTTGTTTATTTGAACCATACATGGAAGCCTAAAAATGTCTCATTAGTTGCCCTTAGACAGGCAAGTAAAGGTGGCACTAATAGTAGCTAATCACCACCATCAAAAGTGAGTCCTGACCATTACCAGTTATATCTACCTGGAGGGAAAATACCTAGTCTCCACTGTGATTCAAGGATGATAGATTAGTGAAAAACAAGAATACCACACTTCTTTCTTCATACAGTACAGTTCTTAAAATATTTTTAAAATGTCGTTATTGTGATTTAGATTGGAAAAGCTTGAAAATATATAATATGCTTTTTCTCATCTCCTTATTTTCTGTTAGCAACTGTTATTATCATCTAAAACAAGTATGTAAAAACTGATAGAATATTTCTCTTGGATTATTAACATTCATTTTAATCATGAACCATGATTATATGAAAATAAGTAGCAAAACTTTTTTAATTAATTAGTTTCTTAGATGGATCATAAAATTGTATTATTTTCATATTTATGTAAACTACCTATAAACATGGGGCTTTGAATTATAACAAAAGTGACATGTGACAAAAATGCACTCAGTCTTTAATATCTATAAAACCACAGAAGTGTAATTGTGTAGGAAGGGACTGAGATTAATAAAATCATTTCATTTTTCTTATGTCAATCTTAAAACAATTCAAACATTTATCAGATTAAATGTTACTAAAGTAATACTTAATAGCACAAAACATCTGATTGCAATAGAAATATTACTGCTTGATTAAAAAATAAACAAATCCATGGGGAATTAGGGTAAAGAGGAAAAAAAGTGCTTGAAAATGATATGGAGGCAGGGGTAAAATGTAATCCCTTGAGATCCCATGTAGTCAGCTCTGAACAAAATAATTCATTCACAAGTGCTGTTGACCATGTCTACCACACCCAAACTCAGGAAAAGCACATATCCTTAGGGATGCTCAAGGTGGTTGGGTCACTCTGTGAACAGTGCTCTAGGGTTAAAGTTGACTGAGTACTAATGTTCAAACTTAGACCAAGAGGGCAATATTTCCCATTATGACATTGTCTATGTCCTCATTAATCCAGGAAGATCAATAATGGTCCCATTACACTTTGCGACAGGAAAACAACAACAGTAATGTCCCAGCATCCATCCCCTGAGTTCAGGAACCTTCAATAGCAAGGACAAATTGCTGCACAATCCTGTTTACTCCACTTAAATGATCAAACTATTTAGTCACCAACCAGGCAGAAGAAAGAATGTCTGTAGTGGTAACCCATGAGAAAGAGGGCTGCTCCCTACTCCTGAGTGGTGTCATGGAATCATAGGCACAGATGACTCTCTTGTGCTGTTCAATATCTTTTTACTTATTGGATAGTAGAGAGGTTTATGATTGACCAGCACACATGGGGGAGCTCAAACAGGGGGCTATTTGAAGCACTTTCCCAATTGGTATAACTGTCATGGTTCACACCAGCTGAGTATGATGAGCCTTATCTCTGTCTCAACCCTAAACCCCTGAAACTCCAATTATTCGCAAGTAAATTACAACAGAGAGACAGAGTCATAAGAGATCAGTAGCTATAAGAGGTTTCTGGGAGGTTTTCTTCAAGGTTGTTTTGTCTTGGCGGGTTGTCAGGGAGGCAGGGAGCAACTGAATTCAATTTGCAACTTCGGAGGCTCTGCTCTCAGACACACACTCCATCTCACCACCCCCATCCCCTGAGTCCCCTCTAAGGACTATATAAAAAATAGTCTTGCCCTGGCTGATGGCACAGTGGATAAGGCACCAGCCTGTGAACCCAAAGGTCGCTGGTTCGGTTTCCCAGCCAGGGCACATAACCAGGTTGCAAGCTAGGTCTCCAGCCAGGTCCGTAGCTGGAGGCAGGTGAAAGGCAACTATACATTGATGTCTCTCTCTCTCTCTCTCTGCCTCTCTCCCTTCCCCTCTCTCTAAAAAAAATATATAAAATCTTAATAAATAAATAAATTTTAAAAAAGTCTCAAAGGAAAAACATAATAAATAAAAGAACATGTTGAAATGATTATTTCCTTGAATTAAAGAATAATGCTGAGTCACAATTGAAAATTTATCTAAAGTCCTAAAATATGAAAAAATTAAAAAGCACATTTCAAAATAAAAAAGCATTATAGAGGAATTTAAGAAGATTGAAGACAAATTTTAAAATATTTTAAAAGAAAATGCAGATTACCTATGAAGGAACAGCACTGATTATTCTAAGGCTTTTCAACAGTTTCCTGGATGCATGGTGGTTATTAAATATTTTCAAATTGATAAAGTGAAATAACACTGCATAGAAATTCCTGTATAACAACGTTTTTATTTATATAGTGAAAGGTAGGAAAATATACAACATTAAGCACAAAATAAGATGACAGATGTAGTTTCTAATATAATAATATTATAAGCAACATGAATACATAAAACTCAGCCAGAGAAAGAGAGAAAGATAGAGAGAGACCTCCTCATGTTAGATACATATCTATAACCTGAAGCCATATTTCTAAGAAAATCCTATTTAAACAAGCCTGGTTGGGGCAAAGGCCTGGGTTTCGGGTTCAGTCTCCAGGCAGGACACATGTGAGAGGCAACCGATTGATGTTTCTCTTGCATATCAATGATTTTGTCCCTCTCTTTCTCACTCCCTTCCCCTCTCTCTAAAAATAATTTTTAAAAAAAGATAGTAAAATCTGTACCCAAAAAACCCCATAGGTCCAAAGGCAAAATTAAAATATAAACATCACAAGCACTAAAGGGGAGCACTATGCATTGGTAAAAGGAAAAAATAAATTATGGTCTTATGTACCTCTAAATGTATAGCCTTGAATTTATTATTATTATTAATTAATTTTTTAATGGTCCATCTCAGTAGCCTTGAATTTAAAAGGTAAAAATTATAGAATGTAGGCAAGAAGCCAGAACTATATTAAATGTACGATGGGACATTTTACCCCCACCCCCAGATTTTACTGAGAGCTTACCATTGTATTTGATATGTATAGGTATCACAGCTTTGAATAAGAAATAATTACACACACTAAATAAAATGAGAAAATAACTATATAGCAATTTTGGGGGAAATCTCAGGGAACACACACACACACACACAATTGATTATGTGGTAGGCAATGTGCCAAAGAAACCTGATATGTTTCAAAATAATCAATATCAGGTAGACAATATTTCTGGATCATACTGCCAAAAACTAGCACACCAATATCTAATACAATTTTTATCTTGTGTGCCAAATATTTCTCTCTCCATCCTCATCTTTGTACACAGTTTACTCATCACTAAGTGTTTCTCTCTGATTATATCCCTACCCCTCCCAAAGTCAGGGCCATGAACTGCTGCTGCCATGTACCACTCTCAGGGAGGGCAACCCCTTTGGCATTCTGGGAAATGTAATCCTCCACCTTCCACAGGTGGAATTAGAAGTAGAGAAAGGGGAAGAAGAGAAAAAGGACAGGGACTTTTCCTTTGCCCTTATTTATATATGCTGCTTACACAAGTTGCTTTTCTTTTTTTAAGAGCTTGTTTTATTGGCAAAAAATTCCACCTCTCTTAGTAAGAAGGGGGAAGATTTGGCACCTTGCAGCTTTTCCTTTGATTTTGCATAAACTAGAGACTTTCAGATTGCTCTAGGGTTTTATCTGTGATGGGGTGATAGGTATGCAGTTCAGGAAGCATTCCCACCGAGAACATAAGTAGGATATCAACACAATATATCTAACTGCAAATCAACTACCTGATTCCTAGAATGGTGGAATAATTGGCTGGGGATTTTATCTGTTCTTGAGGCTGATGCCAATAAGAGAGTGTGTTTATTAGCAATTTATTTACAGAACACAGATTGATTTCACTGGGGCTGCCTAACTAGTGACTGTAAAGGGGAAGTAAATGATTTCTTTCAGAGCTTTTAGGAATGCACTATTGTAACAGAGTCAGTACATATTGGAAGAGAATATCGGCATTCAGCAGTAAAGTGATGAGATTGCTATAAAGAATACAAAATTAAACTTCTCTGAGAAACAAACTAGTATAGGTTTGGACTTACATATGAACAATATAATCTACACTATACCAAATTAAAGGCAAGGGGACATAGATCACATAGAATCAACCACCTAATTGTGCAAATGATGTTGAAGATAATTACAATGGAATTGGGCACTGGTACAAAACTAAAGTGTTGGTTTCATATTTCTTAATTAGTGAGAATGATATTGGTGAAAATGAAAGAGGAAAGTTAGGAGAAAATACTATTTGAGTTTATAATCTGTACTGAGTAAAGCAAAAAGAAAAAAAAAAAGACAGTGTTAGAAGCCAAAGATCCACTGTTTTTATTGTCTGTTTAGTCTTAATCAATTACAAACCTGAACCTTATTGAAGGAAATAAAATTTACATTTAAATACCTGAGTATACAAGTAAATCATTTTGTTACCTGCAACATCATACTTTCAAAATATAAATTATTACCTGATTTTATAAACAAAATAAAAATACATCTAGACTTCTATTTGATGAGTATTCCAAATATTGGAGATGTAGGGTAGATGTATTTAAAAACAAATGACAGGTATTTGTCTTTCACTGCCTGGCTGAAAGACAAATACCATATGATCTCACCTAATACAGGAGACTAATGAACAAAACAAACAAACAAGCAAAATATAACCAGAGGCATGGAAGTAAGGAACAGGCTTTCAGTGTGCAGGGGGGAGGGAGGAGAGGGAGAAAAAGGTAAAGAAGGGGAACAGTTTAGTAAAGGAATTACTAGGATGACCCATGGACAACATGTGGGGACTGACTGTGGGAGAGGGGATGAGAAGGTGGGGAAGGGGAGAGCAATGGGAGAAAATGAGATAAATGTAATACAACAACAATACATCAATTAAAAAAAAATGGCAGGTGGTATATAAAAATAGGGCTACTTTTTGAGACTACGTGGATGAAACTGGAGGGTATCATGCTTCATGAAATAAGCCAGGCAGGGAAAGACAAATACCATATGATCTCACCTAATACAGGAACCTAATGAACAAACAAGTGAGCAAAATAGAACTAGAGACATGAAAACAAGGAACAGACTGACAGTGACCAGAAGGGAGGGCGGAGGGGGAGATGCAGGGAAAGAAGGGAAGGGTCTAATCAAGGAACTAGTATAAATGACCAATGGACATGGACACCAGGGTGAGGACTGACTGTGGGAGAGGGGAGGTGGGCAGGGCAGGGGAGAGCAATGGGGGAAAAAATAGGACAACGATAAAACATTTTTTAAAAATATGGCTGTGATTATCTAAGCAAAAGAAAGGTTTCCAAAAGTATTGATAATTTGGCACAAATTTTATTTTGTTGCTAAATGAATTGTTAATTTTTATGGTTTGTTTCAATGAAATGTGTATTATTTTAGGATATAATTATGGCATAAGACTTTGTCTTTTATCTCTTCCTCCAGGGAGTATTAATAAAACAGTCTAATGGGTACCAGATTTTTTGAGTTGATCACTTCATAAGTTATATAAATGTCTAATCAGTGTTATATGCCTGAAACTAAAATAATATTGTACATCAACTGTAATTTTCAAAAAGACATTTTCCAAGTGTGTGTATATGTGTATGCACATGTGTGTATAAACGAGTCTATGCATATTTTATATATTAGTGTATACATAGGGTTGGAGATTGGAGAATCAATATACTCTAACATTTCAGCCCTAACTCAGTTCTCACCACCAAACGTGGTACCAATGCTTTCATAAGAGGTGCTGTGAACCTGTCCCTTCCCTCACTTGCCATGAGAGACCAGTAATTCTACTACAGGAAACAGATAGCATCAGGTTCCTATTCCAACTTTACATCATATAGGAGCCTTTCTCTATGTAGGAAAAGACAGTGCAGACTAACCCCAACCTCCAGTCCACCTTCTGGCACTGCCTTTGCAGGAGTTCTCTCTGGGTTTCCTACGTAGTTCAGGCCACTCTACTACCAAAGAAGCTATTGGCCCATTTATGCTCTACCTTTCCAAGTGACTGCTACTGTGTAGTCATCAAAAGTCTGAAAAGAGGGCAGGAGCATCAAGATGAGCATGTCTTTAACCTCTGTTTTAATTTCCTAGGGAATTTGAGGATAAAATTAAGGCTTGGTGGGGAAGAATAGGTTTCTTACCAACTTGCTTCATCTCATGTCACAAAGTGAAGACATTTTATTTTTCTTAATAAACAACTGCATATTTTTTTTTCAAATGTGTAGTCCAGTGACTATGGACACCCCTAATTCTTCAGTTAGTGTTCTCACCTTAATGGTGCAAGTTGAAAGATTAATATGGGGAAATTAGGAATGATAGAAAAATAAACACCGGTTTAATTTCCCGTCTGCATTTAGGAAGCAGTTAAATTAGTGTAACCCATGAAATCTGGGCCTAGTCAAGGTCACAAGTCAAGTTTTTAAACCTGGATTGTTGTAGAGAGATAGAGGCAAGCATAAAAAGAAAACAACAATAAAACAAGTAAAAACTCTGAAAAATTAAGGAGAACTATATGGTTACTTCCAAATCTGACTGCTGTTCTTTTGTTTCCGTGTTAGTAAGCCCTATAAAATATGCCCAAATATAGCAGTATATGCATTCTGTCACATTAATTATTTAATAAAAAGACACAATGTAGCACCTATGTGGTTCAGAATAGCAAACATACATTTCAAAATTCTGTGATAAGAACTAAAGCAATAGATTCTTAGAGCCATATTAAAGACTAAATTTTGAACAATTAAAGAAATCAGTAATTCATCAAAAGGATTTTCTATATTATTTCCTGATTTTTACTTTCTCATTCATTTTTCAACCCACTCTAGTGTTTCCATACTTTTAGCTTTCATTAGATCATTAATGATCTACATCATCTCTCAATTTGGTAGAACTATTCTAGTACTCATTTTAATTGATCTCTTAGTAACATTCAACATTTCTGAATTCTCCCTCCTTGAAATATTCTTCCCCATACACATCACTTTCTTGAATTTCCTCTGACATTTATGGTTACTTTTTAGACTATCTTTTGGAAATAACCCCCAGTACATGGTTATTAACTGTTGGAGCTCCTCAAAGATTTTTCTGAGTTCCAGTATTTTCTAATTCCATATTCTCTCTAATAAGTCATAATTTCACTGATTCAGTTTCCACCATAGACTGCAACCACGATCTTAGGATCTTTAATACCTCCATCTCCCATATTCTATTTCTTATGTGTCACCATTATTTATTAATATTAAATAAAAATGTTTCCAAATCTATCTATTTTCCTGGATCTTGTCAACACCACCTTAATGCAAAAAGTCATCCTCTCTAAACTTGCTTAAGGTGACAGCTTCTTAAGTGGTATACCATTATTAGATCTATTTCCCACTTTTCAAACTATATTACCCACCACAACTTAAACCACTTCAATAACTTTCCAGAGCTATTCAGATAAACACCAATTTCCTTAACATGCGGCTCAAGATACTATATGAACTGGCTCTTACCCTATTATTTTCATTTCACATAGGCTTTTTACTCCCTTTATTGGCTTCAATTTGGTTCCTTAATCATATCATATCATATCATATATCATTATGTCTTTGAAAAATCTCTACTTCTACTTACTTTGCCTGGTTGAATGCCTACTGATCCTACAGCTCTTACCTCAGTTCTTACTTTCACAAAGCAGTTTTTCTTGACCTCCCTGACTGGCACAAACTTCTATGGTATGTAGTTTCATAGCATGTTCCAGTTCCCCTCCACAGTACTTGTGATTTCTTTAATATTTGTATTTAAGTCATAGCTCTAGAAGGCAGAAATCCTGATATTACTTGCTGTTATTTTTGCAGCATCTAGCACAGACCTGACAGCTGGTTGGTATTCAAATATTTGATTGAATGAATGACTAAACACATAAACAGTTAAGACATAATTTGGAGAGATACGGAATCCTGTGGAGAATGATGGATAGGATAGAAGAAGCAGATTAGCAAATTAAAAAAAGAGAAAAAGGTATGGGCCTCAAAATGTAGAGATTATAAGTCAATATCAAGTTTATATATTAATTTACTCATGGTACTGATATAGCTGTATAATATTACTCTTGTAAAAGACCCATACTATAACAGATTCTATAGAAATAACTTAAGTATATCATTTAATATATTGCATGTTAAGTATAATTAATCCTTTTTTTAAAGTTTGTTGTCTTTTTATAGATATGAGAGAAGTGTCTTTCCAGGTTTTTAAGGAAAATACGGCCTTTATGCCAACAATTTGGGCTTTAAAGTGAACAGACTCTTTAAGCCATTTCTGTTAGCATGGGCTCCTAGATAGTTACAAATAGAGAAAGGATGCAAAGGAAACAGACATTAGACATAATAAACTAGGGAGCTGAGTTGGACAAGAAGCCTGCTTCACTAGGAAGTTGCAGCATTCCTAGGCTCCCCAGAGGTAGCCACATACTCTCGGCCGTTAGCCAGGATTAGAGAGACGGAGTAACAACACCGCTGGGAACAGTTCTCTGCTGGCTACCCATCCAGCAGAAGCCAGGGTGGTCCTTCTACTCCGAGTCTTGGGGCAGAAGCCAAGATGGTGACCATAAAATGGGCAAAAAGGCAGACTAGTTTGGGGAGGGCCTAGCAAAGCCCATAAAGAAGAGGGAAAGACACTGGTCCATTTGAAAGCAGGAGATAATGTAAACCGAGCTTAATAAAGGCTGCTCCCTCTCCCTGTAACATGTGCGTCAAGGTTTTCTCTCTACAGCAGGGAGCACCCCCCCCCCCCCAACCAGGGAGTTGTGCCCCCCACCCCTGCTCCCCATACAGCTGGTGCAGGCTCCAGGAGCCACCCTGTGGACAGCAATGCAGCAGCCAGAGAGGTGGGGGGTGGGGCGGGGTGGAAGCACAGCCTGAACTGAGCCTGAACCAGCGGTATGGAGCATGGGAATGAAGCGGACTGTTCTGGGGCAGGTACGAAACTGATGGCACAGAAGTTCGGGACTTTGCTCTTTTTCTCTGGTCTTGACATACACAAGGTTGGACTTTCAGAGCGGGGCAGAGGAAGATAAAACACTGGGGACCTGGGCACAGTCATTTATTGCAACCCTAATAAATCTGACCACTACACCTGGTCTTCCCATGTGTGGGGCCTTAGAAATACTTTTCTTGCGACTCCATGGAAGGACCTCATTTTCGCTGGAAACATCTCTCCTCCCAAATGATATAGAATAATTATCTCTCAGTTTGGGGAAGTCAGTAATATTGAGCCACAGTTATTAGTTATTATTAGGTAGTTATTAGGTAGAAATGGTAAATTTGTGTCTCAGAATAAATGCATTCTAAGTAAGCTTCAGATATAGAACTGTGTTGTCACTGAGCAGTAAGAAAATGTTGACGGTGTGTTCTATTTTTACATTGCTCATATGCAAATTTTATTTCTCTTTTAGAAGTTCTTTCTATTGTCATAGGCGGAAACAGTTAGGCTATATTATTACCTGTATAGCCACATTTCCCTACCTTCTTTTAGCGTTCTAGTTTAATAACAACAATAAAAATAAAAGGAAAAGGTGGCAAGAGGATACAGCTTGTGTTTAAGATAATGGGTTAAAAATCATTTTAAATCCATTCATTCTTCTTTGTGTTACTACAGTGCGTAATGACAGTTCTTGGAATTAATGTACCTCCATGCGCATTAAATGAGCGCTCACCGTAACTTAGCAACAGCTAAGTGCGGCTTCTTCAGCTTGTTGATTTCCATTGCTAGACTTGGAAGGCCACAGAAAATTCAATTTACTCTAAATTTCTTATGTTGGCAGTTAAATGTTAAGTTTCTGTTTACAGAAAGCTCTTTTGTGAATTGCCAGTTAGGATTCAGTAAGCTTTTTCTTCACAGCAGGAGGTGTTGGCCATTTGGGGGGGGGGGGGGCGCGGTAGTAAAAACAATTTTCCTCTCTTACTCTTTACTGTACCCATAAGTTTTAACATTTTGTTTCCAAATGGGCAAAACAGGAGAGGTGTGTCAGTTCACAGAATCTAGAGGGAATTTTAATGCAGAGAAACTTCATAATTCCTCATAAAATAAATATGAAGGAAAACCCTTTTACTGTGTCTCAATAAAAGAAAAGCTGACTTACAGAAATTTTAGGTCAATAGCAATTCCCCTCACCCTTGACACGCCTTCAGTTCCTGATCTCCAAATATTTTTATTTCAAGGGTGATGCTCATCTGGGAATCTACATTATTGGCAATTTCTGTTTTAATAAGTGAATGGAATTTTAAAACACTCAATTCATGGCATATTGTAAAAGCAAAATATTTACACAAAAACTGAGGTGGTAATTAAACTAAAAATTTAATAAGATCCATTAAATTGAATACATTTATTTAAAAGTAAATTCTACAGCTTATCCTTGTTTTAATCATGGAACAATATTGATCTCTGATTGCAAGTTGAGGAAGACATCAAGGTCATTTAGAATTATTTTATATTAATAAAATAATTTTATTTTTTAAGTCACTTTCTATCTTATAAGACTTCAACCTGCATCTTTATAGTCTTTTCTTCAGTACAATATAAAAAAAGAAAGTTTTACTTCATAAATTTATCTTTGTGCTCAGTTACAATAGGAAGATTCTGTTAATTTAGTTTATCACCAAGCTTAACCAAATAAATAGAATTTTTGGTTTGCAATATTAAAAAAGTAAATTCTTGAGAAATTACAGTGGAAATCATTTTTGCCTTCAGAAAAAAATGAATTAAACTAAAATTTGCATCTCATAGCACTCAAAGCTTTTAGATTCATGTTTGAACTTATAGGACTGAAAGTAAATGAGATTTATCATTTGATTAACCCAATTTATGCTACATATTTTTAAAATCAGTTCATGGTATATTGGGAAATGTGTCTTTCTCTTTCTGTGAAAAAGACAAATACCCACAGGTAAAGTCTTTAATTTAGTCATGTGTGTGTTCTATTTTTGAAATGATTATAATATGAAACCTAGATTTTTTTTTATTTGAACATTTCTCTTGCATCAACATCTCTTATTGTCAAGATATCTGTCACACAGTAAAATATTGTCTACGTTTTTTTTTTACACTTCGCAAACTGATTAAGGAGCTGAGAGGAAAGCTGCCAGTCTTTTCCAATAACATTCTGAGGCAAATAAATTTAATCTGGTTATTCCCCTGATTTTTTGAGCCTCTGTTTTAATTCATTTTAAAATATGTCAAAGAAAGATAAAGGGGAAAATGGAAGACAAATGGCAATGTGATGGCTGGATGGGATGTTAAGTGAGATAATGCTGCATACAGCAAGAGAAATCTCACTGATAGGGTAGCGTAATAGGTTTAAAAATGACCTAGAAATTGTGAGGAAGTAGAAAACATGTGAAAATATCTGATTATTGCATAAGGAATTAGAAGTGAGTAATTAATGGAGTCCCCAAAATACTCCCTGCATTTGAAAAATAAACTACTTGACCAACCAACCAACCAACAATTACAAAACCCAACAGACAATGAAAGATAATCAAAACAAGAATTATTTAGAAATCAACACCATAAAATCTCTGCAAAGAAACCCACCTGGGGTATTTCCTTGGAGGAAAATTTATTAAGGGGAAAAATGCATCAGTGAAGTAGGCTTTCAACTCAAGAAACTAAAGAAAAAAACAAAAAGAACAGTACGAAGCCATACTAGGTTGAAAAATTTAAAGTAGATGTAAATTTACCAATAAAATATGCAAAACTGTAAAAATGATGATATAGAGAAAGAAAACAGAGTACAAACAACATTACAAATGAGGAAGAAGGCATGATTCATTTAGAGAACAAGTATTCAGCAACCAACATGCACCCAATATTGCTGTCTGCTCCGGAAGCATCGCACAACAAACCAGACACAGTCCCTCCCTTCCTGCACCTCACACAAGCAGACAGTAAACCAGGCTGTAAGATGAAGTATTAAACTATATAATACATCAAACAGCACTGAAAGTAAGGAAGAGGGTTGCACTTTTCAAATAAGGTGGTAAGGGAAGACCTTGTTGACAAGAAAAACTGAGTCAAGTCCTAAAGGAAACTTATAAGTAAACAGCATATATATCTTAGGAAAAACATTTTGTGCAAATCAAACAGCTCCCTGAAGCAGTTCACCTGGTATGTTCGGGAATGGCAGAGTTACCAACAGTAAAACTGAGCATGGGGTGGTGAATAGTAGAAAAGGAGGCCAGAGACATAACAAAGCAACTGGTCTTATGTGACACCCCAGATCATCTTAAAGACTTGAGGTTTACTTGAAATGAGATAAGAAGCATCCGAGGGTTTTGGCAGTGGAGAGACATAGTCTGAGCAAATTCAAATTTGGCTGGTTTGTGTGGGGAAAAATGAAGAATGACAAGCTCAGAAGGGAAGAGACACTTAAAATGTTGCTATGGAGGCCAACTTGTTTAGTTGAGTCAAAGATACTGAGAGAAATGTCTCTTGGTTTAGCTAACTGTATGTGACCTTGATTAAAGCAGTTGTAGTGTCGTGATTAAGAAAAGTCTAATAGAAAAGGGTTCAAGGAAGAAACTGAGGTGAAAACTTGAAAATTATAATGTAAAGATGTTTTTCAAATAATTTCATAGTAAAAGAAGAAAAGTAATGTGTTGGTTGCTGGTGGGTAATATTGGGTCTAGAGATTTAAATATATATATATATATATAGTTAATCTAATACAATTTTTGCAGTCAATGGAAAGAATGACATTGAACAGGGACTTGGTAAAGAAGAAGATAGGGGAAAATTTGTTGATGACTTTGATAGGTTAAGAAGGGCTGAGATCTAGTATACAAAATTAATCTAAAATAACAGGAGAGAAAAATTGAGTCTATGGGCTCAAAGGCAAATAAGTAGATAAATATAATGGTGGGCAGTTGTTGACATTCCATTTTGGTTGCTTTGTTTTCTCAGAAAAATTAAAGTCAGTTTTCAGTTAAGCATATGGATGCTGGGGATGAGGCTATATGTTTGAAGAAACAGTTGAAGGCATAAAATAATTGACCAGGACAGTGGAAATATCAAAATACTAAAGTGAGAAAGTATGCTTGCTATGCCCACTTAAGTAGTGATTAAGAATTTAGTATGTAAATAATCAGCATAATTGTGTGTTTTCTATAGCCACATTTAAGTAGTGGTTGACAATATAGAGTAAGTGGAGGCTTAGAGATAATTAAGATTTTTTTTGGCTAAATAAGTTAAAAAGTGAGAGAGAATGAAGTTGAAGACTATGCTTATAATGAATGGCTCTGAAAAGTAAACTGGAAAAGAAAACAAATAAACATATGCAGTTGGTGAGATACAGTGAAAAGACTGTAGAATTGATGAATTTAAGGTATTGCAGAGTTAGAAACTTGTGGACATAGAGTACCAGAAGAAACTGGCTGAAAAGATAAGAGATGGTGGTAGTCAGAAGGTAGAATGAATGAAAATAAAATGATTGAAATGTTTTAATTATAGGTAGTGAGAAGGCCAAGGGTATAACAATGGAAGTAAATAATTGAGATAAAAATTAGGATAATGACATGTATAATTAATTATATGATAGATTTGAACATATAGGAGGTTGAATTTCTAAGTTCAAAATCTTATGGGAACATATATTATTAATTTGAGCAATAGTATATAAGTAATTAACAAGGTAATCAAAGGTTAAAAACAATTTTTGTTTAACATATTTTATGGGCAGGATTTAACCTCCAAAATAAGTACCCACCAATGGAAAACATTATTAAATCTTAAATACATTATTGTACATCTTCAAGAGGAATAACATGTAGATATTGAAAAAAGGGATGAGGTCTGTGACTTAAAATAGAAACTGTGAAAGATAATATATATTTGAGTTAGTACTATCAGAACAAAGGGGTACATTTGTACAAATTACTGCAATTTGCTATTTTGTTTGCTTGTTTAGGTTTTCTTTAGGGGATACAATAACTTATGAGGTTAGATATGCCCTTCATTCTGAGAGAAGGGAAGGGAGAGAGGCAGAGAGGGAGAGAAACATCAATGTATGGTTGCCTTTCACCTGCCTCCAGCTACAGACCTGGCTGGAGACCTGGCTTGTGACTTGGTTATGTGCCCTGGCCGGGAATCAAACCAGCGACTTGTGGGTTTGCAGGCTGGCACCTATCCACTGCGCCACCAGCCAGGGCTGTTCAGTTGTTTAAAAGAGATATATTTTTGTATTCATTGTTATAGTCAGTAAAGTTTAATTGTTTAATACTTGATGCTTTCTTCTTCAATATTCATTTTTTCTTCTCTTAGGTGATTCATGTTCCTTAGTTCCATGATTTTTTAAATGTGAAAGAAAAGGCTATCATTTCTATTACTGTTCTTGTTAAGTCAGACATGACTTTGTGTATGCAGGCACACCCATGCCTTGTGTTTTCTAGAAGAAGAGACAAATAGAAATGATGCCTTTGTAAAGTGCTTGTATGAGGGGGAACCCCCCAAAGCAGAATTATCTTCCGAAGGGCGGGTCTCTTATAGTACAGGTTTCCCCTGCTAGATAAGTATTTCAGGAACCCAATGGCATCAGGTAGTGTTGTTGTGAGAGGCTGCATTCGGCTTCAGTGAATTTTTTGAAGATTTTTGTAGCACATTTCTTTATCATAACACACCTGCCCACACTGCGCTGAGTGTTCAGCAGTTTTTGACCAAAATCAGCATGATGCCCATGTGTTCCACCTTCCTTATTCACCCGCCCTCACCCCAAACTACATTTTTTGGTTTTCCTGGAGGTAAAATGTCCACAAAGGGAAACATTTGGCTGATGTGGAAGAGGTGAAACAAAAAAATGGCAGAAGCACTGAATGGCATTAAAACCATGAGTTCAAAAACAGTTTGGAGCAGTGGAAGAAACAGTCTTGATAGGTGTATTGCATCAAACGGAGAGTACTTTGAAAGTGACTAGAGTTTAAACATGCAAAACTAAATTTGCAATTTTTTCTAAATAAATTCTCTTTTTGGGTCCCCCTTTGCACATTTTGAAAAGAAACTATATACTGAAGGCTGGTTTAATTATACCTTTTTATTTGTCTTTATTACCTATGGAAAAATGAAGATAAAGCTAAGTAAGTAAACTGGGAATTTTAGAGGAATGCTATGAATGTACAAATGGGCACCTTAAATAACTAGCCTTTCTCTCTCAAGGCTCTTAGTGTCTGAATAACCTGATCATTCATCTGAGCTGGAGGGTCTCAACATCTAAAGCTCTCCGACATGTACCAGAAGTACAGTCTATTTTGGCACTCTAATTTATCTAATCAGCTCTGCAATGCAAATATCTCATGCAAAAATGTTTCTAATAATGGAACCTGTTCAGTGACTAATCCCTCTATCTCTGTAGGAGTCCTCTCCCATATCAGTGCCCTGAATGTAACTCATAAAGAAAAACTTATGCTCAGGCCACAACATCCTATTTTACCACCTCTCTCATATGCATTCCTTTTCCATAAACCTCCTTTGAAAGTAATCATTGTTCCTCTTTTCAATTTCCTCACTCTTGATATTGTTTCTCATTCTGAAATCACGGTGACTCATTTCAAGGAAAATATGGTACCCTGATTTCTCAGATCATTTTTCTTCTTCTGCACTCTAATGTTGCTACATGCGAAAATATCAGATTCTACTGTCTAGTATATGAAAATATAGAACTTCCACTCTGATTTAGAACTCACTACAGCTAGGCAGTTATTATGCATGTCTCCAGATGGAGTTCTTGCAAGGCATTTCTACTTAGCAGTCTCATCGCATTTCCTAACACCATCTCTACTTGTTCCTCATAGCAAATGCTCTTTTTTTTCTGTTTAACAAAGAAATAGATACCATGTGCTGAGTTAATTTCTTGCCTTCACGTATTTATTCATTAAAAATAAGGGCTTACTCTGTCCTCTGTGAAATATTTTATATTGGAGAAATAAGAATAGAATATATCTTTCCTCTTTGAAGGGCTCAGAAACTGGTGAAAAAACATATATGTAAATAATAATGTGTGCATCATGGTGAATGCTTCGAGGAACTATGTAGTTCATATGCTGCAGACACAGAATTGGACAAAAAGCAATTATACCAAGTAACACTATATAGATTATGAATACATACAGGCACACATGTTGGAAAGAATATTCTTAGCAAAGACATCAGCATATGAGAAATTTTGCAAGTGTTAAAATGAATGCACAAAGGGTTCAAGGAAGTAAAGGTAGCTATTTATGATTAAGCCAGGAATTAACATTTCAACTGTACATTTTAAAAGGTTAATTCAAACAACAATATAATGTGATTCAGAGTGTGAAAAAATGGAATGGGATAGTAGCTTGAGGACTTTTTACAATGGTTCAAGGACTAAATGGTAATGTTCAAAATGAGACAGGAACATTGGAAAGAGAAAGAAGATAAAATAAGTTACAAGAGACTAAAAATGGAGGGATTTGGAGACATATTAGATACAAGAGATAAGAGAAATTATTCTATTATTGTTGTTGTATTTCTTTGAGAATATGAATATAGGAAAGAAAGCCGATATTTGAAGAAATGATGTTGACTTCTACTTTGGCTATATTGAAAGTAAGGTACATTTTAAACATTCAGAAGGAGACTTGTATGCATCTGAATGCCTTATATGCCTAAATATAATAAGATTTCTCCTATAAACTCCTTCCAAAAAAATCTATTTTGTATTTAAATCCCTACCAAATTTCTCATGAAGGTTTTTTCAATTATTTTATATGGGGCACCAAAGTAATGTTGAAAGGTGACACATTAGCCTGAAATGACTTCAATCAATACTAATTTGGAAAACTTATAGAGGTCACCAATAGAAAAATACAAAAGAAAGCAAATAAAATCAACACCAATTAGTTGTTATTCCTGGGGGGTGTGACCTCATATATTTAAAGGCCTCATGTCATTACCCACAAGTTTGTTAAATACTTTACGGAAGAAATAGAGAAAATAGTTATGTAACAAAGATCACAAAGACATTCCAAGAGAAGAATATTATACAGGCTTTGTATACAATGCCTGTTATACAATGGCTTTGGATAAAATTCATAGTAATGGTATAATACATGAATTCAACATTGGCCACCATACATGGCATGAATGATAAAGATGATATTTCATAGAAATCTGTTTCATAAACCTAAAAGGTCACTATGATAAAGTGAGAGTCTCTGATATTAAAAATTAAATTTCAAATAAAAATTTCACAATTATTTTTGTGTAATACAGTTTTAAATCTATATAGTAAATTATAAGTTATAATTACACTTTTGAAATATTTACTCTATATTCTGAAAGTAGAGTACATACGCATATTTCCCTTGAGAAATTTTATCTTTGTGTTTACATTATATTTCAGCATACACATGAAATGGCTCTGAGCTCTCAATTGTGGAATGTCCCATCTAGATACCAACTAAGGGTCTGAAGAATATACACCATGCATCAAATTCAATTCTTATCTTCCCATCATACAACTTTTACCCAACCAAGTGCACCTAGTCCATTCAACTGAATTATTTCATATTTTTATTTCCCCTTCAGTTTTCTGTTAAAATTGAAACCTAGCTTCAAAGTCAGATAATAGGGACAGACCCATAGTTTCTATCACCTTATAATCCTATAACTAAGGTTTTCTATTAAAAGCCATTATGTTTTCCAGCTGCTTTAACACCAATGTCTGAGAATTCAAAACACAATTGTCCTCTTAATGTAAATATAATAAATAGCCAAAGAATACTACTGACGTGCTTCAATCACAAATTAAAATCTTCCAGGTGTTATGTTGATCATTGCACTTGCATAATGAAAAATGAAGATGGTGTAACAATCATCATGCAACCACAATACAGAGCCAACTGACACCAAGGAAATAAAAGCAGTGTGAGACAGAAAGAAACCTGGCCTACCAACAATATTTAAAAACTTTCGATCCAAATCTTGAAGTCTACTTAAGTTTTGCTATGTAAGCCAATGAAACTCCTTTGTTATTTAAGTTATGTTGAGTTCAGTTACTTTTATATGCAGTCTAATCCAACATTATCAATACGTAATCATCTACATTCTTCCATTAATATAATCATTTTCCCTTTTCCATTGTCAAGATATTCTTAACTCGACCTTAATCCTCCACATTAAGCACACCTCTCAGCTGAGTTTGGATGGATAATGTTACAACACCTGTTGACTCTCCCTCTTCTTAGTAGTGGATTTAAGCTTCTTGTGATGACATTCAAGGCTTTTATAATCCAGTTACACTTAAGGTCCTAGAGCCATCCCAGCCACTCCTTGTAACAATGACTACGCCACAGCATGGATCCTTAAGTGTATTTCCTTCATACCTTTGTATATGTTGCCCTCTGTATCAAGTATGGCTTTTATCCACTTCTTGAACAATACCCAATTCAAGTTTCAGCTCCACTTGGCATCTGATTTTCCACTGCTGGGTAAATTAGTCCCCTCGCTGTACTTTTTAATATTTTGCTACTAATTATTGATTTTGGTCTTTAATCCACATATATTTACTGAGTTATTAGATCCTTGATAAAAGAAATTATATTTTATTCATGTTTGTTTTTTCAGAAACTGGAATAGTATGGTACTTTGCAAATGTCCATGTGTGGCAGACTGAATAAATGTTATGTGGAAGAATAGGAGGACAAGAGGGAGGGAAAGAAAAGAGAGAACATCAACTAGTTCTCAAAGGTAAAGGAAATTTTGAGCTCAAGAGACAGTTTTTACATGAGGAATAGAACTAGTACTAATCAGAGATGGCTGTGTTCCAAGAGCTGCTTCATGAAATATGCAAATGTTCCTCCACCAGGATTCACAAGTAGAGTTCCGTTTCATCTATTACTTATAACTACTACCATCTATCTTTTTTATTTGAGCCTAATAAAAATAATTTACTTTTAGGTCAAAGGTCAAAGCATGAAGATAATCCAAAATATTACTTTACAAAGCAAATTTCATCAGATATCATCGTGTTGGCAATCCATGAGGAAACACAAGTGCATGGATTAGCATAGGATTCACAGAGATAGGTACTGTTCAGTGATGACTGAGAATGTGTAGAAATCAGGCCATGAGTTTACAAAAACATTTTGACATAAAAAAGCAGCAATGCTTAACTTTTAGGGTTTCAGTTATAAATACTTATTTTTCATAAATTATGAAATATGTTCAGAACTCAGTACCCCTTCTCATTCTAGTTACTGAATATTTTTTTATATATGAAAATTTTTAGTTTTAATCTCAGGTTCTAAAGTGTTCATCAAGTGCAACTTTAAAAAAATATGCTTCTACTTTGATGGTACCTTTGAGTATTTCAAAGGGCAGATGGAGTGATTAGACCTATAAACATCCTTGCCTGATATAGGAAACTTATACTCACATTAGAATAATTGGGGAATTGATCAGTTGCCTGACAGGAGCTATTTAACTTCATATTTGTGGCTATGGGCATATTTATGTTACTCAGTCTGAGAGCATCATCCCTTCCAGTAAGTCAAAGCCCATTGCGGCTGGACCTGCTTACTTGGGTAATATTTAACCTCCCAAAGTCATTAAACTTGAAATTTATAAAGTACTATCTGATTAAAATTAGTTCTTATAGAAATCAATTATAATAGAAAATTTAATAGAGTTCCAAAGGAGTACTCCTCATGTAATACTTATTTTGATGAATGGCATAATTATTCAAAGAGTTAACCAAGTCAAAAATAAATTCATCCTGGACTTTTCCCTTTCATTCACTGATCAGTCATCAAGTCCTATTTCTATCACCCAATTGTAAGTCTCTCTATTCTATATTCCATACTCAATTATTCTGTTTTTACTTTCCCTCTGCTGAATTCTTACATTGTTTTCCTATATTCACTCTTATTATCCGCAAATCTGTATTCTATATGTAACTTTTATGCATCATCTAAATTTTATTGGGTTAAAAAAATTCTCTATTTCCACACATTCCAAGTGTGTGCTCCTCAAACTTTTCTGAAAAACGTTGAGTGGAAGATTATATATAACTCAATACATATAGAAGGTATCTAGCCATGTAATATGAAAAATAGAGACATTTATTGAAGAAGATACAAGAAACATCACGCACAAGTCAAAGAGGCCTCACTCCCCCTTCAAAGTAGGTACCTCAGGACCTCATACTTCTCCCAATTGCCACCAGCTGCTCCATCATGTTTTTCTATTTGAAACTCATCAATGGTTTGAAATCTCTTCCCTTTCAGAGGTGATTTTAATTTTGGGAAAAGCCAGACATCACAAGGTGCCAAATTAGGGCTGTAATAGGGCTGAGTCACCTGGGTGATTTAATGTTTCACTAAAAACCTGCACAAGACATGATGTATAAGCAGTTGTGTTGTGATGAAGCTGCCAATCAGCAGTTGCCTTCTGAATCATCCAAATACTAGTGGAGGAATGTTCAAGATTAATGCAACCTATTGAGTACCTAGTCTATGATATGCTAGATGATATTTTAGGTATGTTGGATACATAATTTAAAAACAGAAAAAATTCCACATGGAGCTTACATTTTATAATTAGGTTGATATAAAATAATAAGAAAAAAATGAGACAGTGTTACAGAAAATGTAAAGAAATTTGAAATCCTATGCATTGCTGGTAGAAATCCAAAATGAATTAATTGCTATGGAAGATGATATAAACATTCTTAAAAAATTAAACACAATTACCATGTGGTCCACCAATTTTACTTGTAGGTATATACTACAAAGAAAGGAAAGCAGGGACTTGAAGGGCTTTTTGTATACCATATTTATAGCAGCGTTATTCACAATGTAAAAGTGTCCATGAATGAATGAATTTATAAATTAAATAGATTTAAAAAAGGACATTCTGACACGGGTTAGAACATGGATGAAACTTGAGGACAATATTGTTTAAGTACAAATAAGCCAATCACAGAAGAACAAATATTTTATGCCATTTATATGAGATACCTTGTGTAGTCAAATTTATAGAGACAGGTATAATGCAGGTTGGCAGTGTCTGGGTGGAAAGGGAAATGGGGAGTTGGGGGATTAGTGTTTAAGGATCACAGCATTTCACTTGGGGAGGAGGAAATAGTTCTGGAGTTGGATGATGGCAACAACTGCACAGCAATGTGACTGTCCTTAATGCCACCAAAATCGACCCCTCAACATCATCTAAAGGGTAAGTTTTCTGCTATGTATATTGTAACAAACATGCACAAAATAAATGGTTAGAGGTATTTTCACTGAGAAGTTGCCTTTGAGCAAATACAATGGTGGGGCGCTTAGCAATGCAGGAACCCCTAGGAACGGAGTACTGTCTTACTAGAGTGATGTAGAAGGACGGAGGTAAGAGATGAAGTCAGAGAAGTGATGAGGTAAAAGGACTGAAAACTGGAAGTAGCTTATTGGATTTAGCCATGTAATAGTTAGAGTAGTTATTAGTAGTTATTGGATAAGAATATTTTTAATGAAGTGGTGGGCCAAAAACCTCTTTTTAGTAGATATATAGGATAATTGGAGGAAAATATAACTTAAAATATAAAATAAAATTTGAGTCATAAATTTTGGAGTTAAAAAATAATTAAAATTTATCTTATCTAAATCCCCTCTTAAGGGAAAGACTGAAAAACTAAGTTCACTATTGAGCAAAAGGGAGTTATAGATTTGCCCAATATTTTGCAATACAGTTACCCTGTGGGGCGATTAGATATTTTACCTAACATGGAATTATTTAGTTTTTATGTCATTTATTGCTTATACGAGAAGGTGAGGGGCAAGGAAATAATTAAGCACAGATTTAACTTTACATTTTAACAGTACAACCAAACCATCATGAGCATTGTTTAATAAAATTTCATTTAATATGATTTTTAAAAAATAAAAATTCCCCCTCTTCAATTCTAAGTAAATCAAATGAAATGGTCTCCAACATTATTGTTAGATGCAAACTTTATCAAAGTATAGAGTACTGGATTACAATTTTTCTTTCCATTAGTTATTTCACTCTTCATTTTCTGTTGTGCTTAGACAATTAGATATGAATGGTTTTCTAATGGATTTATTATGAGACATTAGTGAAGGAAAAGTTTTTGATCTTAGCTTATTTCTTTTCCCTTTGAAGTGTAAAATATTAACTTTAATTTGAATATTCTTCTGTAAAATTATACAATTTTTAGTGATAATACTGACAGATATCAGTAATTTTTTAAATGTATAAAAAGAACAAAAAAGAAAACCTGATAGATAATTAGGGGCCTTCACCTTTTTCCTATAGTTACAGTTAATTACTATTACCATATATCAAGTCCCAATTAACTTTACATCTGTATTAAAGCAGTAAATCTCTTCATTGGTATTTTTGGTTCTTATGTTCCACTATTTTCATTACAAGGTACACATTTCTATATGGTTAAGGTTATTAAGTCACATTTCTCAATGAATCACCTAGTTTTTTTTTGTTTTGTTTTTTCCCTCAACCTCACCCTAGGACATATTCATTAAATTTTAGAGAGAGAGGAAGGAGGAGAGAATCATTGATGGGCTACCTTCTCTCCCACCTACCTGACAAGCATGTGCCTACCATGGGGATCAAACCCACAATCTAGGTATAGACCCTGGCCAGGGATTGAACCTGCAATCTTTTGATGCATAGGATGAGGCTCCAACCAACTGAGCCACTCCAAAAAGGCCACCTTCTTGTTTTAGAGACAGTGTTTGAATGTTTGCTAACTAAACATTCATTTCATTATATTGATTATGGATGTAGATGTGCATGTATGTATTAAAATAAAAAGCTATGTCTTCGTTGCACTAACAGGGAACAATAAATTTATAGCCAACACTAACTCTCACTAAATTTATACCCAATGTCTTAAAATAACCCATTTATCAAATTACTATATTTTCTTATTCATAAAAGCACCAGAAGTCATTAATAGTTATACAAAGTTGATTTTCTTATTTTCCCCTATAAAATTTCCAGTGTTAACATTCTTGCTTTTTCTTCAATTTCTATGCTTCATTTGTGTACACACAACACCCAATAACCCTGATCTGTGATTTTAACTATGTAAGTGTACCTTACTAGAGAGCTTGCCTTGTTGCAAAAGTACTGATCCTCATTTTTTATCTGCTAAAAACAAGAATTGTTTTTTATCACTGAGATGGTAAGTGGCTTTCCATTGCCTTCAACTTAGGACCCAATTTTATCTTACCACTTCTGCCTTGATTGAGTGCTATTATTTCCTACCTATATGTGAAGCATTTCATTTCATTCTTGCCAATAAGGCAAGAAATACCTCATTAAATTCTTAGTCACATAAATAAAAATAAAAACACCCTGTATTTTCATAATGCCAGTCACTAGTCCTCTAGTCTAGGCACTTAGAGATTCACAGTGAATTTTGTGATGTTAGAATAAATATAATATATAGTATACGTATACATATATACATACATATGTGATCTGCATAACACTCTGATGTATCAATTATGTTCTAAACTTAAAATTGAGTATCTAAACTTAAAAAATTCTCTCAAAGTCACAGGTGAGTAAGGTGAAGCCTGAGGCTGTAACAGGTCATGTGATGGCAATAGCAGTGTTTTCTCCACTATCTCAAACTTCATTTTGATATTTGAAAAATCTATGACACATGTGATGGGTTGAACAGATTTATGACATATATTATATATTTTTAAATGTTAGAAAAATTGACCTTCAAATCTTGGGATCAAATTCAGGTGCTTTCAATCAACTTATGTTTTGCAAAATTTTCTAACTCTGAGATATGTTTTCCTCCTATAAATTATTTCAATCTGATTTTCAAGTTTCTTATACTTTTTGGGGGAGAAAGGGAAGGGGCAGCAGTCAGCTAACAATTATACACACCTAATGTGGAAAGGAAAGGATGGAGATTTGAAGTAACACATGTTATCAACTTGTCTGTTAGACTTCTTTGGTATGACAGAAACTGTTCATTTTCACTGGAAAGCACAACATTACTGCCTATGAAATCGAGTTCATTTTTAGAAAAAATTAATTCCATACAGACAGCTACAGCTGTCAGAAAATATTGGAGCATGAGAGGTTGACTTAAAAATGTTGAGACATTGTCAGTTGATGAAGGTAAATGAACATCCTAGATGATTACAAACACCACTTTGTGTTTGATGTCACATTATCAGTTACATAATCTGTCATTGCTATGCAAAGCAGACTGAAGAAAGCAGGTGCCATTACATATTTTTGCTTTACATTATTAGTAATGGAAAATGGATTTGACATGTCTTTAATTTCATATTAACCTGACAATGTATTTCAGTATGAGTTTATAGATATAAGTGCATTCTTAAATTTTAATATACTTAAAGTATTGCAATTTAGATCTAAACTCATTATATTTTTCATGAAAGACAGCATAGTGTAAATTATCTATGCCCAAATCTACTTTGGCTTTAAATTAGACAAAAGCAGGCCTCATTAATTTGGCCATGTATTTAAAAATATTATTAAATTATTTTGTTGACAAAATAAACTATGACTTGCCAGAAAAAAACTACATGTAGGTATGGAGCTAATAAACGATGAGATTTTAGCCCTGGCTGGTGGCACAGTGAATAAGGTGCTGGCCTGCGAACCCAAAAGTCGCTGGTTCGATTCCCCAGCCAGGGCATGTAATAAGATTGCAAGCCAGGTTTCCAGCCAAGTCCATAGATGGAGGCAGGTGAAGGGCAACCACACATTGATGTCTCTCTCCCTCTCTGCCTCTCTCCTTTCCCCTCTCTCTGAGAATGATAATTTTTTTTAAAAAAAGAGGTTTTAGGCTGTGTGTAAATTTGGCTTTTTACTTTTAAAAGATGTTCTGCCTGAATTAAATGAAATCAGCATTATACAGAGACTAAAAGTCAACATTCTGCATTGGAAAATGAGAGAAACAAACCATCTGAGCTATTTGCCCTAATTTTTCAATTTGCTTCTATCTGATACCAAGTTGTACTATTGTGGTTTCACTCTTTTATTAAGAGGTAAGATTTCTATTAAAATTCAAATGTTTGCTTATTAAACTCCAATATAAGTGAATTATGTGGACCTTTCCAATTAGTTATAATTAACAAATTTTGACAAAAATGATGACAAATAACACAAAGAAAATAGATTTATGGGAAATTGTGAAATGCAAGACTTCTGAAATATAGCCTAAAGCATATATGTACATTTAAAAAGTGATTAATTTTAGATGGTAGAAACACACAGTGTATCAGATATCTCCCTTTAGCTGTTGACAATGTATTTTTATGTTTCTGGCAAAAGAACCCATGTTATTTAATAACCATTCTTCTGTTCCTATGAGTTTGGTTTATGTTTTCTTTTTTAAGATTTCACACATAAGTTGTCCATGCTGCCACAACAGGCAGGGTTTCCTTCTTTTTCATTGTTGAAACATATTGTATGCATGTATTTATCTATGTATCACATTTTTAATCTATTCTTCCATAGATAGACACAGGCTATTTCCAGATCTTGGCTATTTTGAATAATGCTGCAATGAACATGAGAGTGCTAATATCTCTTTAAAACAGGGATTGCATTTCTTTCAGATTCATTATACTTAGAATGGAATTGCTGAAACATATGTTGATTATATTTTTAATTTCTTGAGAGACCTTCATATTGTTTTCTATAGGGCTATACAAATCTACGTTCCTACCAACAGTGCACTGGGATTTCTTTTTCACTATATCTTTCTAATTCTTGACTTAGCCATTCCAACAAGTATGAAAAGAAATCTTACTGTGGTTTTGATTTGAGTTTCCTTCATAATTACTGAGATTGAGCAACTTTTCATGAATCTGTTGACCATTTGTATGTCCTCTTTGCAAACAAATCTATTCAAAATCTGCCCAGTTTTTAGAGTAGTTTTCTTTCTTTTTTTTAATTTTGCTTTTGATTTTCCTATTGAGTTATATGAATTCCTTAAATATCTTGGATATTTACCTTCTACTTGATATACAGTTTGCAAATATTTCCTCCCCTTCTGTAGTTGCTCCTTTATTCTATTAACTGTTTTGTTGTGCAGAAGTCTTTTAGTTTGATGCGATTTCACTTCTTTATTAATTTTTATTTGTCACTTGTACTTTTGTTGTCATATCTAAAAATATTGTCAAGACCAATATCAAGGAGTCTTTTTCCTGTATTTTCTTCTAGGAGTTCTACAGTTTTGGGTCTTATGTTTAAGTCTTTAATCCATTTTGGATTAATTTTTGTGAGTAGTGTGTGAGAAAGGAGTTGTATTTCATTCTTTTACATATGGTTGTCCAGTTCTCTTAAAACCATTTATTGAGAAGACCGTCTTTTCTCCATTGAGTATTCTTGTTTCTCCTGTCAAATATTACTTAACTATGTATGCATGGGTTTCTGAGCTCTGCATTATATTCCATTAGTCCTTTTATCTGTTTTTATGTTGGTACCATACTGTTTTGATTACTATAGCATAGTAATAGGGTTTGAAATCAAGAAGAGTAATGCCTTCTGCTTTGTTTTTTTTTTTTTTTCTCAAGATTAGATGGCTATACAAAGTATTTTGTGTTCCATATAAATTTTAGAATATTTTTCTATTTATGTAAAAAATACCATTGGAAATTTGATAGACATTACATTCAATCTATGATGGCTTTTGTAGTATGAACATATTTTAAATATTAAGTTTTCCAATTTGTTAATATGTGATATTTTTCCATTTATTTGTATTTTCTTTACTTTCTTTCATCAGTGCCTTATAGTTTTTAGTGTGTAACTCTTTAACTACTTTGGTCAAATTTATTCCTAAAAATTTTATTGTTGTGATGGTATTATAAGTGGAATTGTTGTTCATGTATTTCACTGTTAATGTAATGGCAATATGTAAAATACTTTTATCTTTGGTATAAAAGTTAAACAATAACATTAAAAGTAATATAGCTACAATAACTTTTTAATGAATGAACACTATAAAAAGATGTAAAGTCTAAAATATGAGAGAAGTAAAAGTGTACAGATTTTGTACATGGTGAAAGCAAGTTGTTACCAGCATAAATTTGTTATATCCATAAGAAATTTTATGTAAGGTCAAAGTAACCACAAAGAAAAATAATAATAAAAGTTACGTAAGTTATAAAAACAAATGGATTACAAAAAAAATTACAAAGAAATACAGCCTTTGCTGGTGGCACAGTGGATAAGGTGCTGGCCTATGAAACCAAAGGTAGCTGGTTCGATTCCCAGCCAGGGCACATAACCAGGTTGTAAGCCAGGTCTCCAGCCAGGTCCATAGCTAGAGGCAGGTGAAAGGCAACCATACATTGATGTCTGTCCCTCTCCCTCTCTGCTTCTCTCCCTTACCCTCTCTCTAAAAAGTAATAAATAAAATCTTAAAAAAAAAAAAAAAAAAAAGAAATACAGGAAGAGAGAAAGAAACACAAGAAAATTTAAAAATGTGTCAAAAGCAACTAAGAAAATGGCAATAGCGAGTCCTTAACTATCAATAATATTTTAAATTTAAAAGAACTAAAATCTCAATTGAAATGCAATCAGCTGACTTGATTAAAAAAATAATATCCCACAAAAATGCAGCATACAAAACTTCACTTTAGGTTTAAGGGCACCCATAGACTGAATGTGAAAGGTGGATAATGTACATTCAGTGAAAAAATTAACCAAAAGAGAGAAGTGGCTAGAATCATATCAGATAAATTATATTTTCACTCAATTTCAGCCACAAGAGATGAAGAAGATCATCACATAATGATGAATTGGTCAATTCATTAACAGTGGTGGATATGCACCTATCATTGGAAACCTGAGTATTTAAAACGAATGTTAACAAAGAAAAAGGAAGAATTAGGCATCAATGCAATAATACTAAAGAACTTCACAAGCTCACTTTCAACATTGATTAAGTCATCCAGAAAGAAAATTAGTAAGAAAACAGCAGATCTAAATAACATGATAGAGCAAATGGACCTGGAAACCATGCCATCCAATAGCACCAAAATAATCATTCTTCTCAAGATTACATGGAACATATATGTCATACATTGGACCACAAAGCAAGCCTGATCCAATTTAAAAATATTGAAATCAATATAATATCTTTTCTGACCATAACAGTATAAAACCAGCCATCAAGATAGCAGCTAATAATAATACAAGGTTGTAGGGAAAAGTTAATTTCAATGAACAATAAAATAAACCAAAATTATTTGTATGTATACAACATAACATTTTATAGAATGATAAACAAATGAACTCTATATACATACAACAAAATTGATAAAACTAAAAATAGAAGGTTGAGCAAACAATGCTAGTCACAAATGATACATTATAATTTTGTTATTAATATATATTTATCATGGCTGAGTATTTTACCCCTGAATCTTCAAAATGTCTCACTCTGCTTTTCTTTTTCTAATCCTTTAATTAATTACATAATTTTATAATTAAGTATACTCTGATTTTAAGTAATTACAAAAATCATTACTCTAGAAAATGTAAAAGTGAGAATAAAACAAATTCGATGAACCACAAAATTTTATTTTACTTTGAATATACTATTTGAATTTAACATTAATTTATTTTTATTTTATTTTATTTTTGGTAAGAAAAAGAAGTTCACATTAAAAAAAAATTATTCATTATTTTTAGAAAGAAGGGCAGGGAGGCAGGAAGAAAGGGAGAGAAACATCAATATATGGCTGTCTTTCACCTGCCTCTGAATTTAACAGTAATTTAAAATAACAATAGTATTAATGTGGTGATAACTTGTATGCATTATGAATAATAAACTCAACTGTTGTTAGGTCATAAGTGTATGTAATTGATGGGTAAAAAGTGAACTTCCTTGATTAACTGATTTCAGGTCACATATTGTCTCATCCAGTTTTTATTCACATTTTGAGGCAAAATCAGCCTCAATATATTAAATTTGAAAGAATAAACTAGTAGTCTATTGAGAAGTATTAAATTGGCATTGTCTGTATGTCAGAAAATTTAATTATTATAACGATTAAAACACATCTTATGTCTGTGACCAAAACAATATGGTCCAATGGAAATTATTCCAATTTTTCCCCAAATATCTGAAAATATCTAAATCCCATCAAAGAAAACTTTATTAAAAGAAGTAATATTCTGCATCTTGTTAAACACCAAAATCACTTATATTGTCAGTGAGAAACATTGTCTTCTCTTTTTAGATTGCCTTGGTTTCAGGAAAAGTCTGAGATCTAATAGTTGGTGCCAGGTCTGTTATTTTCCTCTTCCAGTTCTCAATTCTGCTTTGCTTTGAATTTCTTAAGACATTCTTCTCTCTTTACCAAATCTGCTTTTAGTCCCTTCTTTTTCACATTACCCTCCTTAGAGCCATGAACAACATTTCAGCCAGCCCTGTTAATGCCTAAAGCCTAAAGTAATTACTTGATTGAAGCCTTTAAATTTCATGTGCTGAGAATAAATTTACAGAATCTAGCTTGTGGAGGTAAGACTTCATTTCTAGTTTTTTTATGGAAATATAAATAAGCAAATTATGTAAACTATGCGTTAAGTTGTTGGAGATTCTTAACATTGAATTGTTATATGTTAAAATATATTTTGCTCTCCTGCCCAGCCTTGTCTGAGCATAGATACAATAGTTGGCACCTGAAGAGGTATTTCTATCCCAGCAGCACCTAGGCTTGGTGGCTGATTACAAACTCTCTGACTTACAGCTGAGTCAGTCAGTCAGCCGTCACAGTGGTGTGTAAGCCTGGTGGCTGATCGTAGATTCATTGTTTCACAACTGAGTTGGTTTGTCCCACCCAGTGGCCCCTGGGCCTGATGGCTGATCACAAACTCATTGAATTACAATTGAATCTTTCAGTCTAGCCTAGTGACCCTTTGGCCTGGCAGCTGATCACAGATTCATTGGATTACAATTGAACCTTGCCTTCTAGCCCAGTGGCACCTGAACTTGATGGTTAATCACAGATTCACTGATTTACATTTGAATCTGTTCCACCAAGCTGCACCTGAGTGGGTGGCTGATCCATTGGATTACAATTTAACCTTTCTGTCTAGCCCAGCAGAGCCTGATTTTGGTAGCCTAGTCATTGATTTACAACTGAACTGGTCTGTCTTCCCAAGCTGCATGTGAGCCTGGTGGTGGATCACAGATCGATAGGATTACAATTGAATCAATTCCTCCAGCCTGGCTGTTCCTTAGCATGGCAGCTGATCACAGTCTGATTGGAATATAATGAAACCTAAAAATGGGGAGAAAAAGAATCAGTCCATCACCAAAAGGAAAGGAGGAATCCCCAGAAAGATCACTAAATGAAACAAAAGGAAGAAAACTGATCAGATATGGAATTCAAAATAATGATAGAGAAGCTCAATAAGCTCAATGAGCTCAGCAAGCTCACAGAAAACTACAAACAACTCCAGGAGAACTACAAACAACTCCAGGGAAACTATGAAGAACTCCAGGGAAGCTGCAAGGAACTTACTGAGAACTACACCAGCATTAAAAAGGACATAGAAACTGTCAGTAAGAGCCAGGAGGAAATGAAGAATAAAATTTCTGAATTGAAGAATATAGTAGAAGGAATCAACAGCAGGCTAGAGGAAGCAGAGAATTGGATCAACAAGCTGGAGGACAACATAGAGAAATATTCGAAGATAGTGAATCAGAATGAAAAAAGACCGAAAAAGATTGAAGAGGTTTTAAGAGAGCTGGAGGACAATGAGAAACAGAATAATATCCATATCATAGGGATACCAGAAGAAGAAGAGAAACAAGGAATGGAAAACCTGTTCAAAAAACTAATGATAGAAAACTTTCCTAAAATGATGAATGAAAACATTACTAAAGTTCAGGAAGCACTAAGGGTCCCAATGAGGATGATACAAACAGACCCACTCCAAGACACATAATAATTAAAATGGCAAGTTTCAAAGGTAAAGAGAAGATCCCAAAAGCATCAAGAGAGAAACAGCAAATAACATATAAGGAGGCTCCAATAAGGTTATCAAGTGATTATTCAACAGAAACAACACAAGCCAGAAGGGAATGGCAAAAAATATTCCAAGTAATGAAAAACAAGGCCTGCAACCAAGAATCCTCTACACAGCAAGGCTCTCATTCAAAAAGGAAGGAGAAATAAGGAGTTTCCCAGGTAAAAGAAGACTAAAAGAATACATCTCTACCAAACCAGCATTACAAGAAATGCTAAAGGGTCTGCTTTAAAAAGAGGAAGAAACAGAGAGAGACAGAGAAGAACACAAGTATAAAGGGGAAAAATGGCAATAAATTAGTATCTATCAATAATAACCTTAAATGTAAACTGATTAAGTGCACCAATTAAAACACATAGGGTAGCTGAATAGATAATAAAACATGACCCTTATATATGCTGTCTTCAAGAGACCCACCTCAGAACAAAAGACCAACACAGACTGAAAGTGAAGAGATGGAAAAATATATATCAAGCAAAAGTACATGAAAAAAAAGGCTGGGGTAGCAATACTTATTTCAGACAAACTAGATTTTACAATGAAGGCCATGAAAAGAGACAAAGAAGGACATTTCATGATACTTAAGAGAACAGTTCATCAGGAAGATATAACTCTGGTAAACATATATGCACCCAACATAGGAGCTCCCAAATATATAAGGAAAATCGTGGAGGACTTCAAGGAGGATATGGACAGCAACACACTAACAGCAGGGGATTTTAATACCCCATTATCAACAATGGACAGATCTTCCAAACAACAACATCAACACAAACCCAAGGATATTATGACATTGAACAATATTCTAGAGGAAATGAACCTAATTGATATATACAGAACCTTTCACCCGAAAGAAGCAAAATATTCACTCTTTTCAGATGCACATGGAACATTCTCAAAGATAGACCACATGGTAGGACACAAAACAAGCCTCCACAAATACAGGAAAATTGAAATCATACCAAGCATCTTCTCAGATCACAGTAGTTTGAAACTAGAAACCAACCTCAAGGGGAAAAAACAAACACACTCTAATTCATGGAGACTGAATAACATGCATTTAAGTAAGAAATGGGTAAACAATGAGATCAAAATGTTTCTGGAAACAAATGACAATGAATACAAAATAGCCCAAAACCTATGGGACACAGCAAAGGCAGTCCTCAGAGGGAAATTCATAGCAATACAGGCCTACCTAAAAAGGATAGAAGAAGCTTATACAAACAACCTAACCATGAAGTTACAAGAACTAGAGGAGCAACAACAAACAAAGCCCAGAGCAAGTAGAAGAAAGGAAATCATCAAGATCAGAGCAGATTTAAGTAACTTAGAGACTAAATCTACAATTCAAAGAATCAATAAGTCCATGAGCTGGTTCTTTGAAAAAAATTAACAAAATTGACAAGCCTTTAACCAGACTCATCAAGGAGAAGAGAGAGGAAGACCCAAATAAACAAAATTAGAAACAACAGAGGGGATATCACAACTGATACTTCAGAAATACAAAAGATTGTAAGAAATTACTCCAAAACAATTATATGACAAGAAATATGACAGCCTGGGTGAAATGGACACATTCCTGGAAATATATAATCTACCAAAACTGAATCCAGAAGAAGCAGAAAGCCTGAATAGACCAATAACAACTAGTGAAATTGAAGAAGTAATCAAAAATCTCCCAAAGCACAAGAGGCCGGGTCAGGTGGCTATACAGGTAAATTTTATCAAATATTTAAAGAAGAATTAATTCCTATCCTTCAACCAATTCCAAAAAACCCAAGAAGAGGGAAAACTCCCAAACTCTATCTATGGGGCCAAAATTATTCTAATTCCAAAACCAGGTCAAGACACAACTAAGAAAGAAAACTATAGGCCAATACTGCTGATGAACATAAATGCTAAGATTCACAACAAAATGTTGGCCAACCAGATTCAGCAATATATTTAAAAAAATCATACACCATAATCAAGTGCACTTTATCCTTGGGATGCAAGGATGGTACAATGTTCACAAATCAATAAATGTAATACACCACATAAACAAAATAAAAGACAAAAACCATATGATCACATCAATAGATGTGGAAAAAAACATTTGATAAAGTACAGCAACCATTTCTGATAAAAACACCCAGAAAAATGGGAATAGAAGGAGTATACCGCAGCATGATAAAGGCCATATATGAGAAACCTGAAGCCAATGTCATACTAAATGGGCAAAAATTAAAAGCTTTCCTTCTAAGATCAGGAATAAGACAGGGCTGACCACTTTCTCCACTTCTGTTCAACATTGTATTGGAAGTTCTAGTCATAACTATTAGTGAAAAAAAAGGAATCAAAGGTATCCAAATTGGAAAGGAGGAAGTTAAACTGTCATTATTTGTAGATGACATGATAGTGTATATACAAAACCCTATAGACTCCACCAAAAACTTACTCAACCTAATAAGCAAATTTAGCAAAATAGCTGGATATAAGGTCAATATCCAGAAATCAAAAACAGTTGTGTATACCAATACTGAAACATCAGAGGTAGAAGCTAGAAAACAAATCCCATTTACCATAGCAACAAGAAAAATAAAGTACTTAGGAATACACTTAACCAAGGAGGTAAAAGACCTGTACTTAGAAAACTACAGAATATTGAAGAAAGAAATTAAGGAAGATACAAATAAATGGAAGCAAATATCATGTTCATGGATGGGAAAAATTAACATCATTAAAATGTCCATACTACTACCCAAAGCAATCTATAGATTCAATGCAATCCCAATTAAAACACCAATGACATATTTCACAGATATAGAAAAAATACTGTATTTAGAGCCAAAAATGCCCATGGATAGCCACAGTGATCCTGAGAAAGAAGAACAAGGTAGGAGGAATCACAATACCAGACATCAAATTATACGACAAGGCTACTGTAATCAAAGCAGTCTGGTACTGGCATAAGAAGAGGCATATAGATCAATGGAACAGAATAGAGCACCCAGAAATAAACCCAGGACTTTATGGTCAACTAATATTCAACAAAGGGGGAAGAAACATAAAATGGATTTAAAACAGTCTCTTCAACAAGTGGTGTTGGGAGAACTGGACAGTGACATTAAAAAATAAATAAAAATAGACCACCAACTTACACCATATACTAGAATAAACTCAAGATGGATAAGGACTTAAACAAATAAACAGAGCCACCATAAAGATCCTGGAGGAAAATACAGGCAGTAAAATTTTAGATATCTTACACACAAATATGTTTATTGATACTTCTCAAAGGGCAAAGGAAATCAAAGAACAAATAAACAAATTGGACTATATCAAATTGAAAAGTTTCTGTTCAGCTAAAGAAAGCACCAACAAAATTAAAAGAGAACCAACTATGGGAAAACATGTTTGCCAATGACACCTCAGACAAGGGTTTGATATTCAAAATATATAAAAAACTTCCACAACTCAACACCAGGAAGATAGACAGCCCATTTAGAAAATGGGCAAAAAACCTGAGCAGACAACTCTCTGAGGAAGACATACAAAGTGTCCAAAGGTATATGAAAGAATGCTCCATATCACTAGTCATCAGACCAATGCAAATTAAAATCACAATAAGACACCACTTCACACCTGTGAGAATGGCAATCATCAACAAATCAACAAGCAAGTGTTGGCAAGGATGTGGGGCAAAGGGAACCTTGGTGCACTGTTGGTGGGAATGCAGACTGGTATAGCCACTATGGAAAACAGTATGGGGTTTCCTTAAAAAACTAAAAATGGAACTGCCTTTTGATCCAGCAATTCCACTACTAGGATTATATCCAAAGAACCCTGAAACACCGCTTCATAAGAACCTATGTACTCTATGTTCATAGCAGCACTATTTACAATAGCCAAGTGCTGGAAACAGCCTAAGTGCCCATCGGTGGATGATTGGATCAAAAAACTTTGGTACATTTACACAATGGAATACTACACAGCAGAAAGAAAGAAGGAACTCCTACACTTTGCAACAACATGGATGGAACTGGAAAGTATTATGCTTAGTGAAATAAGCAAGTCAGTGAAAGACAAATACTATATGATCTCCCCCATTTCAGGACAATAATTAACAAAACAAACAAATAAGCAAAACAGAACCAGATACATGAATACAATGAATAGACTTTCAGTGGGCAGAGGGGAGGGGAGAGGGGGGATGAGTAGGCAAAGAAAGGGAGCAGTTTATTGAGAAACTAGCACGGAAGAACCATGGACATGGACAAGTGGGATTGACTTTGCAGGGGAGTGGGTGGGTGGGGAGGCGGAGAGAAGGGAGGGGAAATGGGATGGATGTAATATAACAAAACTAAAATTAAATTAAAAAGGATAAAAATATATTTAAGAATGCAATCTATAAACAAATATTTGTTCAAATGATTTTTCTTCAATAGCTCACTAGTAATCAAGAAAAAATATATATTGAAAGCCAGTATAAACTTAGGGCAGGTTTCAATAGCGTTCACAATTGAAAACGTAAAAATTATATATACAAATTTTTACATCACTTTTTATTGTTATTCTATTACAAAGTTGTCCCCTTTGCCCTCCTCTACCTAGCTCAACCCCTGCTCCCTCAGTCAATCACCACACTGCTGTCCATGTCCAAGGGTCCTTCATACATGTTCTTTGACTCATCCTTTTCCCTTCTCTACACGATTATACCTTGTACCACTCACCTCTGGTCTATCAGTTTTTTCCATGTTTCCATGCCTGTGGTTCTATTTTGTTTGTTAGTTTATGTTGTTATTAGATTCCTCTTCTAAGCAAGATCATATGGTATTGTCTTTCACTCATTGGCTTATTTCACTTAGAATCATATTCTCCAGTTTCAAGTTTCAAAAGTATTATTTTTACCCATAACTTTGATATTTCTAAATTTAAAATATTTATTGTAATTTCAGTGATTTAACATTTCTGCAGTTGTCAAATTGAAAACCAAAATTGTACTACTGGGATTTATTCAACCAGCCTAATTTTTAGTGATGGCTAGTAAGACAAACTAATTTCATAGTGATGAAAATTATAAACCCAATTTTACCCAAAATATAAACTCTTAAAACTCAATAATAAGAAAACAAACAACTTAATTTAAAAATGGATCAAAATCTTTAACAGATGTCTGAGAAAATAGTATATGAAAAAATGTTCCACATTATATGTCATCAAAGAAATACAGTTTAAAACAATAATGAAATACCACTACAAACCAATTAGAATGCTCAAACTAGAACATGGACAACACCAACTGCTGGGATGGCTGTGGACATATAAAACTCATTTATTGTTGGAGGAAATGCAAAACGGTATGGACATTTAGAAGACAGTTTGTTGGTATTTTATAAAATCAAATGTACTCTAACCATACCAACAATCAAGCTCCTTGGTATTCACCCAAAGGGGCTGAAATCTTATGTCCACACAAAAACCTGTATGCAGATCTTTATAGCAGCCCTATTTGAAATTGCCAAGACTCGGAATACTGAAGATGTCCTTCAATAGGTGAATAAATAAATAAAACTAGACAATGGAATATTATTCAGTGCTAAAAAGAAATATGATTTGTTATATATGAAATATAAAACTAAAAACTACAGATAAAAAACAAGACAAACAAACAAAGAAAAACCCATAGACACAGACAACAGTATGGTGACTACCAGAGGAAAATGCAGAAGGTGGTAAAGGGTAGAGTATTCAATACATGGTGACAAAAGGAGACTTGGCTTGGGTGATGAACATACAATGCAATATTCAGATGATGTACCATAAAATTGTGTATTTGAAACCTATATCATTTTATTAACATGTCACCCCAATAACTTTAATTTAAAAAGAAGTGAGTTTTAGCTGTATGTCTGAAACTAATACAATATTGAATATAATTGAAAAATAAATTTTTAAAAAAGAAATGACTTATAAAATCATGAAAAGACATAAAGTTTAAATACATATTGCTAAGTTAAAGAAACCAATTTGAAAAGGCTACAAACTGTATAACTCCAATGATAAGAGGGGAGGTAGGTAAATAGCGCAAACAGAATTGGTAGGGCAATGAAATACTCTGTAGGATACCATAATGATGGAAGAGTAAACTGTAATGTAAACTATGGACTTCAGGTAAATTGATGTGTCAATGCACTTTCATCAGTTATAATAAGTATACCATTCTGATGGGAGTTAGTGATAATGGAAAATGTTATGCTGCAGGTATATACAGGAAATCTCTGAATCTTCTCTTCAATTTTGCTTTGGACTTAAACTACTTTAAAAATGTGTCAATAAAAATGGAGGGGATGGATGTAATACAACAACAATAAAATTGAAAAAAAAAAAAGGGCTTTGTATATTAAAAAAAGTACTAACCCTATCTCTAATACACAAACAATTATACATTTCTGTAGGTATAATTTATACATTAAAGTTTTTTTCTGACATTTTTGTAATAGTTAAAATAGAAAATTTTGTAAATGTTACTAAAATGATATATAAAATATATAATATTAAAAGGTGCATTGCTTTGCAAGCATTAAAGGGTATTGCTCAACAGTTTTGAGGACTGAGAATTCGCCTCTGAAAAACTCAGGAAAAAAAGCAGAACACTAACCTTTACATAGTCACACCTTTTTCTATTTAAGTACTTGTGTAAATTTTTGATGTTCCTGCACTGATAATATAATACTTTTATAACTACTGTGTATTGAGTACTATAATTTAAGATATTCTGTAGAAAATTGTTTTATAGATTACTCTCAATTTAAAACATAGTAAATCTAGAATATACATATTACATTTTCTTTAAGTGTATATACTCATTCAAATATATATTGTATATATCCCCAGTTTTCAAAATACTTCAGGGGGTAAAGGACAAGGAGTCACATAGAGACTAAAGCAATTACCTTCCCCTGCAAACCTTACACACACACACACACACACACACACACATACACATGCACACACATTTTCTACCAGAATGATATAGAAATGATTTTAAGAAAAAATATGAATATTAATATCAGGAGACTTGCACTTAGATTTTCATATCCTTTTTTGTAAATGCATGGATTATATACTCTATTCTAGCAGAAATATATATATGATTATAAAAATAAAAGTAATTTTTTGTTATCCAGAATACGATTTGACTGACACTATCTTATACATATTTCACTATTTTTCTGTATGTAACCTCTGCCTTAATAAAGTTAAATATATAAAAATGAATTTAAAAAGAAATAAAAGAGATGCTAATCATGTCAAAGGTTTTTTGTAGCAATTCTGCTGGTATTGGTTTATTTGTAGACTATTAAATACCGCCACAGATATTTGTGGAGCATTTTAGGTACTCTTAAATATTAATAAAATATCAGTACAGCCAGCTATAATATTTAAATTCTAGAGTTCATTGGGAAAATGCTGTATTTATAAAACAATTGGCACAAATCTTTAGGAATCTACTTATTCTATAGAGTAAAATCTGAGTAAATATATTAATATAAAATCTACATATAGAGAAGTTCACTATATTATAATCTTTCAATTGTAGTTTTACCATTCCTTAAGTAAGAATTGTTTTCTATTTTGTGCTATAAAATTTAATTTGGCCTCTTCAGTACAATCTGTGAGACTAGCCATGGGTTAATGAAGGAATTTATCAGTTTGCTGTTTAATCCATAGTGCATGGGGAAATAGCTGTTAAAGAAACTACAAAAAGAACAGCTTGTCAGTTCACTGGAAAAAAATCTTATTTACTGGGTTCATTTCCAAGATGTTAAATGCAGAGTCTACAGATGCAGTAGTGGCATTTTTTTTACAATAATTCTGAACTGTGGTTTTAATGAAATCACATGGGCAATATTTACTGCCTAAATTGGACAGTACTCCCTATATACTAATTATATTCAGAACAAATGAAAATCAAGTATTGTTTAGTCAATGATATTCTGATTACTGAACAGCTGCAATGAATGCTTTTCACTTGTTGTTATTTTAATATTTGAATCTTTTAAAATAAATACCCCTTATAAATATACTAACCACTAAAAATGTTATGATATCCAAAATTTAGACTGTTGCTTATGGTAAATAATTATTTTAATACTTCTACCTTTATTAGTTATTTTGCCACTAATTCTCAAAAAATCCATTTGAATATAAGGCAATGCATAAATTCTAATTTTAATGGGTTTAAATAAAATTTTATTTTTTGAATTTATAGACATTAATTCTTAAGAAACTTTTATTCTTAAAATATGAAATAATAACTCTATCAGTCTCTCAATTAAATAAAACAGCAAAATGTTAATTCTTCTGTCATTGCTGTTTTTTGTAAGTAGTAGTAAGAAATCACTAAGTAAATACAATCCTTTGTGCTTGTGCACATATGAAATATGTATTGTGCTCCTGATAGGCAACCAGACACACAGTATTCAAAAAGAATCCTTTCTTTTGTAAAAGTACATAGTCTGAAATTAAGGATACTAGATGAACAATAATCTGAGGCAATTTGTGATGGTCAACTCTAAATACAACAACAATAAAATTAAATTATAAATAACACTTAAATAACTTTTAAACATTTCATTTATTTATTTTCAGAGAGAGAGAGGAAGAGAGGGAGGAAAACGTCAATGTGTGGTTGCCCCTTGCACACTCCTACCTGGAGACTCAGCTTGCAACCCAGGCAATGTACCAACTGGGAATTGAACCAGCGGCCCTTTGCTTCCTGCTGGTGCTCAATCCATTGAACCACACCAGCCAGGGCCTTAAGTAACGTTTAAATGAAACATAAACTGTATGTATAGGAAGCAGGGACATAGGCTTCAGATACCTTCTACAGATAGTCAAGGCTGCACTGTCTAAAGAGCAGTCAGTGGCTATGTGTAGAGATAATTTTATAAGGAAACTCTGAATAAAATTCTTATGCCGTTTTTTTTTTACATGGAGTGTGTTTGGGTTGTATATTTTAAGAAACCTTCAAAAATTGGCCATATCAGATGACCAGTGTCACATAATGTTATGAATGCTACAATTTATTAGCTCTCTGCATAGACTTTGAACTATGGACATATTATTTATTATATAGCGCTGCCTATTCTGCAACACTTTGCCCATTTTAACAGAGATATTCTTCATCTTAAGTGTTTATGCTAATCAACCAATAATGTGCATTCATTCTAGACTTGCAATTATCAAACTACAAAACACTGCTTTACAGCAAACTGAACACAGATAGTGTAGAAGCGATTAATCTCCCTAGTATTCTTCATTTGTTGCTATGGAAATGCTGCTCCTCTACAGAGCTATTAGTAAACAGTGTATTAAGATTGCTGCCAATGACAGAGCCAACCTTGGCAAACTCAGCCCCAAATTCAAAGCAGCGTTATTCTGTCACGCTCTGCCATGCATTTACACATCTAAGAGGGGTTTTCTTTAGCAGAATTTTGTGACAGTGAAAGGAAACATTTCTATTTTAAAATATACATGCATGCCATTAAAACATCTAAATAATATCATAATCCAAAGTCTTATTTTCTTGTTTTTTCAAAATGAAATTTTATGTGCATATTCTTATTAAAGTAGAATAGTCTTTGAGTCAAATAAACCATTGTTCACTTCTTGGTGTCAAATGTAAAAAACATATCATTTGTTCCTTTCCAGAAACACATGGCTGATATTAAATTGTCAATTTTTAAATAAATATTAATGTAGTACATAGTAGAAGCAGCAGGATTTCATATGATCATATATAACACATTTGGTCATACTTGACTAAAGTGACAGGTAGACTGAAATAGTCTATTTATATTTTCCCTTAGGACTCATAACAATCTATTACTATAGATATGTTTTACTAACATAACAAAGTGAAGAAAATTATTTTCAATACCATGAAGTAAATCTAGTTGTCAGAAAAGCTAGTTAATTTAATCAAACGTGTCCCTAATTGAATACATATTAACTCTGTATTAATCAAACTAAAAGGTTTAGAATATAATTTTTATTTATTACTAGATCATTGTTATAAGTTTCTGTGTGGCAAACTGTTCTCTGAATATAAGATATTATGTAGTAATATTAAAACACTGAACTGAATGTATTAGAGAAATAATTACATTAATTTAGTGCCTTGGTGCTTTTATTTTTCATTAACCAATAAATATTGTGTACATTTAAAGAGTACAACATCCTATTTTGATATACATTGCGGAATGATAAACACAATCAAGCTTATTAGTATATCCACTACCTGCGTAGTTACCATTTTTATTTTTGTTATGGGGATACTTTCAGCAAATGTCGAATATATAATACAATGCTGTTGACTATAGTCACCACACTGTGTAGTAGAATCTTGTACCCTTTGACAAGCACCTCCCTATTGCCCCCACCTCCCTGGCCCTAGCAACCACCATTCTATTTTCTGCTTTATTTGTTGTTGTTGTTAGGGGGAGGTTAATATCTATTCAGGTGTCCTGCTCACTTTTGACTAGCCTAGTTTGTTTCCTTGCTATTGAGTTTATATTTCTATGTTAACCCCTTATCTTCCCATTTCATAGGCTGCCTTACCTTGCATTGATGTTTCCTTTGCTCTGCAGACATTTTTTAGTTTCCTGCAATCCTACTTGCTAATTTTTGCTTTGTTGCCTGTGCTTTTGAAATCATACCAAAAAATCATTGCTCAGACAAATGTGAAACAGTCTTTCTTCTATATTTTCTCCAGTAGTTTAAAAATTTCAGGTCTTACATGTAAGTCTTTAATTCATTAAGAATTTATTTTTGTATATGATTTGAATATTGATATCTAATTTTCTCATCACCATCAATTGAAGACTCTTCTTTCTTAATTTAATTGTTCTGTTAAGTTAAAGAGTGATTAAATATTCTGTAAATTGTGTTGAAACTTTGACTGAGATCATGAGACACATAGTGGTGTGATATATTCTTGTCATTCCTTCATTCACTTATTCAATCATTCATCAAATATTTCAGTGTCTACTGTAGCTTCCTTTTGAAAAATAGTGAATTAAATACTCTACTTCTCCTTGAACATGAGGTCTAGTGGAGTCAAAGAAACAGAAAAGTTAGATAATTGATGAATTAAGTGTTTTTAAAGCTTTAATACAATTGAATAATTAAGTAAACTTATTTATTTAAAATTGTTGTTGAGAAAGTAATGCATAGGTTCTGTTTTGATGATTTTAGGGCAAATCTTAGAATAAATAGGTTTACATCACATCTTTAAATGTTTCAGTTCATTACAGTTAATAAAGGTTGGTAGATCTGGAAAAATTTTCCCATAGGATATAGTCACAGTTATTTGTTCTATTAATTAAATAATGTTATCATACTTTCAATTTTAACATATTAATCCAAAACCAGCTCTTTAAAATTTTAGGTTAAATGATACAGTAAATGTGAAACCTATGCTTTAAATGTTTTATGTGTGTATATTTTATATATATAATTTCCAAGTTACCAACTTACATTATTGTTAAGAGCTTAAGCAATATACTTTAAGAACTTCGTTCATCTACTCTTGTGGTACAGTGACATTTGCTTTTAAATCAATTGTAGTTAATTGATGAGATATAACCATCAGATTTATTGAATAAATACTATTAAACTCAACTAATATTTAATAGCAATTAGCTTATAAGTGAGGAGGAATAGCTTATAAGATCTAACTTGAACAGAAAACTCATTTTCATCTAATAAGCATTTATATGTGACAAAGTTGCTGGATTCCCAAAGGAATTCTGGAACCCATTTCATCTAACTATGTAATTATGGAAAATTTGACCTTTGATCTTAATTAGGCATTCACGTATCCATTATAGAGATTGTAATTTTGGTTAGATACCACCTACATCAATAGATTACATTGATTGTTTTCGTATGTACTTTTAGCTGCCTAAAAGGGAGGGTGTTACTGAAACTCATTACAGACTAAAGATAATTGACACTTATGGTGAATACTTACAAGTGGGAAATCTTGCTGAGAATAAAGCAAATAAAGCTGTAAGAAGCAGCAGCAGCTTTTCAAAATTGAAAATACTGGCAGCAAGGTGGTTTTAAATCTAAAAAAAATTCTGAGAAATATTTTCCTGGATTGATATAATAATAGTGGTCAATAGGACCTTACTGTAAAAATGAATAGAAGGGCTCTAAGATGGTATACTGTTCACTTTGGACAGGAAAAGTGGGCTTTATGTAGTAAATGATGTTTTAGTTTTTTGAATTACAGTTGGCATATTTTATTATATTACTTTCAGGTTTACACAGTGAATAATATTTTAAACATCTGAAACTCCACAGTGTAATTAAGAAATTTCATTAATATAGACAAATTGAGTTGTTTTAATGGTATTAATTTTTCAATATACTTAATTGCTTCAGAATGACATTCAAGCCCTGGCTGGTAGCACAGTGGATAAGGCGCTGGCCTGCGAACCCAAAGGTTGCAGGTTCGATTCCCCAGCCAGGGCACATAAGCAGGTTGCAAACCAGGTCTCCAGTCAGGTCTGTGGCTGGAGGCAGGTGAAAAGCAACCATACATTGATGTCTCTCTCCCTCTCTGCCTCTCTCCCTTCCCCTCTTTCTAAAAATAGTGAAATAAAATCTTAAAAAAAAAAAAAAAAGAAAAAATAAAGAATGACATTCATAGTAAAATTTTAGTATGAAATTTTAGTGTGAAGAAGAGGAAGAATTTTGTACCTTGTTTTTTTAGTCCTGTATGGAAAACTATTTAAGACTTTTGATAAAAATGAGCAAAATATTAGCATGATAAAGCATTCTAAACTAAGCCAAACATTTTTTAAAATGGCTTATCTTTCAGAGTTGATATCACACAATTCAAGCCACATATTGTTGTTGCTTCTCAAACATTCTTCCTTTTGTTTTTCCCAACATTCTCCCTATTAAATGCACATTAATAAATATAAAAATATGACCAATGTGAGACCAATAAAATGAGAATCTTTGCATGCAGAGCATTGGATTGATATTTTTAGTCACTACTCTCCTCCCCAGCTAGTGTATACAGTTATTCGTATTTTTTCTCTAGCTATTTATTCTTATTGAAGTATAATTCACATAACATACAATTCAGTCATTTAAATGTCCAATTATAAGTATTTTAGTGTATTCATAGACCTGTGTAACCATCAACACAATCTAATTTCAGAACATGTTCAAGCAACTTCCCCCTAAAAATTCTTACCTACTACCTTCCACCTTCCCATTTACCTTAATCTGAACACCCCACTTCTATGTAACTGCTAATCTGCTTTCTATCTCAATACAGTTGTTTATTCTGAAAGTTTAACCATCATATGATACTCAATCTTTAATAAATATCTCTTTCTTTAGCTCATATCTTCAAGTTATAACATGTATCATTACTTCTTTTTATTGGTGAATAATATTTCAGTTTATGAACTAAAAAACACATGATCTCGCTTATATATGGAATGTAATGACCAAAATAAACTGACAAAACAGAAACAGAGGCATGGATAAATGGAACAGATTGATGGCTGTCGGGGTGGAGAATGAATGAAAGAAGGTGAAGGGATCAGCCAAAGAACATAGTCTTGTGCTAAAAACTTTCAGTACATAATTAAATTTAAATGCCAAGAGATAAGAAGTTGTCTTATGGCTGATCTGCAAATAAAGCACTAATTTTTCATCTTGAAGTATAATGCTAGTTATGGATTTTACATAGATACTATTGATCCATTTGAGAAAGTTCCATTTCATTCTTAGATTTTTAAATATTTTCATCATAAAGGCCCATAGATTTCTGCTAAAAATCTTTTTTATAGTTTATATTGTATAGTTTTTAAAAAAGATTTTATTCATTATTATTTTTAGAGAGAGGAGAAGGAAGGGAGGCTGAGAGGGAGAGAAACATCAGTGTATGGTTGCCTTTCACCTGCCTCCAGCTATGGGCCTGGTTAGTGAACTGGCTTGCAAACTGATTATGGGTCCTGACTAGGAATCGAACCAGCGATCTTTGGGTTAGCAGGCTGGTGCCTTTCCACTGAGCCACCAGCCAGGGCTCTGCTAAAATTCTTTATGCACTTACTAAGATGATCATATGTTTTTATTTCTTCATTGCATTAATATAGTGTATTACATCAACTGATTTTTTAAAAAATATTTTATTTGTTATCTCTAGAGAGAGGGGCATGGAGAGAGGCAGAGAAGGCGGGAGACATCAATGTATGATTGCTTTTTACCTGCCTCCAGCTACAGAGCTGGCTGGAGACTTGGCTTGCAACCTGGTTATGTGCTCTGGCTGAGAACTGAACCAGCGACCTTTGAGTTTGCAGGCTGGCGCCTATCCACTGTGCCACCAGCCAGGATATAAATTGATTTTTAGGTACAGAGCCAACCTTGTACTCCTGTAATAAATTCTCTTCTTAGTGTATAAAGTATTTTATAAATAGTTGAATTTTATTTTGTTGAGAGGGCTATGCCTCTTTATCTATGAAATATTGATGTATAGTTTTCTTTGCCCCTGTTGTCTTTGTCTCATTTTAGAATCACTGTATCACTGATTTCATAGAATAAGCAAGAATGGGTTCTATCCTTGTTGTGGACTGAATATTTATATCTTACAAAATATTTATGTTGAAGCCCTAATCTTCACTGTGGCTGTATTTGGAAATAAGGCCTCTAGGAAAATAATTGATGTTAAATGTGGCCTCTAAGTAAGTAGTTAAGGTTAAACATGGTTATAAAATGGGGAGTTGATCTGATAAGAGTAATGCCCTTATAAGAAGAGACACTAGATTGTTCAATGTCTGTTCTTCACTGCACACACCAAGAATAGGTCATATGAGCACACAGTGAAATGATGGCTGCCTCCAAGCCAAGGAAAGAGGCCTCATAGTAAAATCACCTTGCTGGCTCCTTGATCGCTGATGTCCCAGACTCCAAAAGTTTAGGAATAAATTTCTGATGTTTACTCTACCTAGCTATAGCAATTAAGCTGTAAGAACAAAATACCATAAAATAGACTCTTGTATTTTTTGGAGGAATTTGTGAAAGATGAATGAATATTATTTCTTTGAAAATCTGGTATTAGTGATGTTATCCAGGCCTGCCTGGACATTTCATTTTGGAATTTTAAAATTTGAACTCAGTCTGAATACTTGTTATTAGGTCTATTCAGGCTTTCTACTTTTTTTCTGATTAGGTTTCAGTAATTTGCATGTTTTATAGAAATTTTTCAATTTAATCTAAGTTATCTAATTGGTATATGGTTATTCTTAGTATTCTCTCACAATTACTTCTGTTTCTAAAGGTCTTTTTTTCTTTAATTTTATTGTTGTTGTATTACATCCATCCCCCTTTTACTCCTCTCTGTCCCCCTCCCCACTACCCACGCCCCCTCAAAGTCAATCTCACTTGTTGTCCACATCCACAGTTCTTCCATACCAGTTTCTTGACTAAACTGCTCCCCTTCTTTGCCTCTTCCTTCCCCATCCTTAATCCCCCTTGCCCACCAAAGGTCTATTCATTGTATTCATGAATCAGGTTCTGTTTTGCTTGTTGTTTGTTTTGTTTATAATTGTCCTGTAATAGGTGAGATTATATGGTATTTGTCTTTCACTGACTGGCTTATTTCACTAAGCATAATGCTTTCCAGTTCCATCCATGTTGTTGCAAAGGGTAGGAGTTCCTTCTTTCTTTCTGCTGTGTAGCATTCCATTGTGTAAATGTACCAAAGTGTTTTGATCCAATCACCCACTGATGGGCAATTAGGCTGTTTCCAGCACTTGGCTATTGTAAATAGTGCTGCTATGAACATAGGGGTACAAAGGTTCTTATGAATTGGTGTTTCAGGGTCCTTCGGGTATGGTCCTAGTATTGGAATTGCTGTGTCAAAGTAGAAGGAAAGAAATCATTACGATCATAGCAGAATTAAATAACTTAAAGACTAAAACTACAATTTGAAGAATCAATAAGTCCAAGAGCTGGTTCTTTGAAACAATAAATAAAATTGACAAGCCTTTAACCAGACTCATCAAGAAAAAAGAGAAAGAAGACCCAAATAAACAAAATTAGAAGCAACAGAGGAGATATCACAACTGAAATTTCAGAAATACAAAGGATGTAAGAAGTTACTGCAAACAACTATATGACAAGAAATATAACAACCTGGGTGAAATGGACACATTTCTGGAAATGTGTAATCTACCAAAACTGAATCCAGAAGAAGCAGAAAGCCTGAATAGACCAATAACAACCAGTGAAATTGAAGAAGTAATCAAAAATCTCCCAAAGCACAAGAGCCTGGGTCAGGTGGCTACACAGGTGAATTTTATCAAACATTTAAAGAAGAATTAATTCCTATTCCTCTTAACCAATTACAAAAAATCCAAGAAGAGGGAAGACTCTCAAACTCTTTCTATGAGGCCAATATTATTTTAAACCCAAAACCAGGTCAAGACACAACTAAGAAAGAAAACTATAGGCCAATCTCTCTGATGAACATAGATGCTAAGATTCTCAACAAAATATTGGCCAACCAGATCCAGCAATACATTAAAAAGATCATACACCATAATCAAGTGGGTTTCATCCTGGGGATGCAAGGATGGTACAACATTCACAAATCAATAAATGTAATACACCACATAAACAAAATGAAAGAAAAAAAACAAATGATCATATCAATAGATGCTGAAAAAGCATTTGATAAAGTACAACAACCATTTATGATAAAAACACTCAGCAAAATGGGAATAGAGGGAGCATATCTCAACATAATAAAGGCCATATATGAGAAACCTGTAATCTTTTTTTTTTTTTTTGTAAGATTTTATTATTTCCAGAGAGAAGGGCAGGGAGAGAGGCAGAGAGGGAGAGAAACATCGATGTATGCTTGCCTTTCACCTGCCTTCAGCTACAGACCTGGCTGGAGACCTGGTTTGCAACCTGGTTACATGCCCTGGCTGGGAATTGAACCAGCGACCTCTGGGTTTGCAGGCCAGCACCTATCCACTGTGCCACCAGCCAGGGCTGTGAGAATCTTTTAGATTCTTTCAATACTAATTTTAGTAAATTGAGCATTTTAAGAGTATTCTTTATTGTTGTTGTATTACCATTGTGTCCTTTTGTCCCCCGTTGCTCTCCCCTGCTCAACCCTCCCCATCCCTTCTCCCACAGTCAATCCCCTACCTTGCTGTCCATGTCCAAGGCAGACAGATAATTTTTGCCTAACCTGGTTTAGCAATTGCACATTACATAAGCAATGGTTAAGTTCAGAATGAAGTCATAAAACTTCCTCTTGAGTTAACTCACCAGCTACTGGAACCCATTATGTATTACTTGATTTATATCTAATAACTTCTGAAAATTTTAAAAATCATGGTTGTATCACTCTGATCTTCGCAACAACACAACCATGCAAAAGAAGTGGCTGTATTTCCCTTTTTTAAATTAGAGCAAGACTACCTTACTTTATATCCTACCTTAAGTATAGCAGATTTGCAATGTTTATATTACTAACAAAAATATTCTCAACATAAGGGATGTTTGCAGACTTTTGCAGAAGCTTACTATAGTTGGAACTTCAGTTTTCTGAGTCTAACAGTACACTAACATTTACTTAGAGAAAGCAGTCTACTAATGATGGATCAATACCCCAGAAAACAAAAGAAAAAATATTTCTCAGGGAGATTAGAATACAGTATGATTTGCCAACATAATAAATTTTTATGGAAATGTTTATACATGTAGCAAATTTATTTTTAGACCATTGTTTGGTAATTATATAAGCAGAACCACAGAAATATAATAACACTGATATAACTTTGCTTAAAGTATACTTTTGTTTTTTAAAGATTTCTTGATATAATGCTGTAGTTTATATTTCCCATTAAGAAATTCAAATTAAAAACAGAACTACTATCTGATCTAGCAATCCTACTTCAGTACATACATTCAACTGAAATAAAATCATTATCTGGAAGGAGTATCTGCAATTTTATGTTTGTCGAAGCCATATTTGCAATAGCTAAGAAATGTTAATAGCAAACTCTCCACTGATAAATGAGTAAATAAAATGTCACACACACACACACACACACACACACACACACACACACGCAGAGGAATATAATTCATCCATAAAAAGAAAGAGATCCTTCCATTTGCCACAACACAGATGGCTCTTGAGGCGCATTATGCGAAGTGAAACAAGTCAGGCAAAGAAAGACAAATACTATATTTTCTCACTTCTATGTGCAATCTAGAGAACAAAAACAAACAAAAAATCTAAACTTATAATACAGAGAAAGAGTTAGACTAGTTGTTGTCAGAGGTGAGGGGTGGTATTTGTGGGTGTAAGTGGGTGAAATAGATTAATGTAAAAATAAGGAAAAGAAGGAGGAGGAACAGAGCAGAAGAAAAGGAAGATAATTAGAAAAAGAAAAAAGAGGTAGAAAAATGAGGAAGAGGAGTTGGCAGAGTAGGAGGAGAATAAGAAGAAATTGAAATGCATATATGTCTATGCAAAGATTTAGAGAAATAAACCCAACTTGTTTCATGCCTGCCTCCATCTCCACCACCACCAAAATCACTGCTACCACCAACCGAAGTAAATAGGCAAACTGATTCTTTTTTTAAAGATTTTATTTATTATTTTTAGAGCGAGGGGTAAGGAGATAGGCAGAGAGGGAGAGAGACATCTATGTACGTATGGTTGCCTTTCACTTGCCTCCAGCTATGGATCTGGCTGGAGACCTGGCTTGAAATCTGGTTATGTGCTCTGGCTGGGGAATTGAACCAGTGACCTTTGGGTTTGCAGACCAGTGATTTATCCACTGTGCCACCAGCCAGGGCTCCAAATCTTTATTCTTTGTTCAAGTTGCACTTCCTGTATTTAAAAATATCATGGATATTTTTAGATAAAACCTACTAATGTCCTGAAAACACTGGCTCTTTATGATAGTGTCTTACAGAGGAGTACTCATCAGATAAAATTTCCTCTGAAGGAATCACTTAGCAAAGGAAGCTAAAATATAGATACTAATGTTTTGTGGCCTTTCATTACTACATTTACAAATAAGCAATGAGATTATTAAGTATCCAAAAACACATACCTATATTTTGGATTTTAAAACTTCATTCTGTCTTTGCCTCTATCTGTTCACCTGTTCAAGGAATAATTTTCTTTAGTTTGATGTTTGGCACTTACCACTTAGAAATAACACGCTGATACTCTTCTTGTTTTACAATTTTTCTGTTTCCAGGCTGTGACATGTCTGTTTACATCAGTGGGCACTCATACTGATATAAAATTATTTATTCAGGAAATAAAGATTTTGAAGGTATATAGTTTGCCAGAGTTAATTAGGTAATAATTGCATATCATTAGATAATGTAATTATCTGTAGTAAGGGTCAGAAATGGGACTTAGAGCTTACAGTGTCTCACCCTATTTTCCAAGCTAAACTGATCTGTTTTACAGCACAATATGCTTTACTATTTATTATCTAAATTTTTAAAAACTAAGTTATATTTTTAAAAAGTCATCAAAATCAAGCAAATTCACTATAACAATAAAAGCACTTAATAATGAAAGGGTCTCTCAAAATTTTTGCCATTTATACTGGTTTAGGACATATTTTTGCAATGGTGTCAAACCTTCTGGTTTTGCATATATTTGTATTGCAAATATAACACCACATATGGCAAAATGAAGAAACAAATGTTATAGATGATAATTCAGAATTTCATTTTGTTATATTGGAGTTTTCAAATCATATTCAAGCTCAATGACTACTTAGAATTTGGCAGTTTATTCTGTTAATACTGAAAGAAAATCAATAGAAAGTTTCCAAAGTGAGTGAATTGAATACAAGATTCTTGAGAGGTTCTATTGAAACTCATGAACCATCACAGGTTTTTATGTTTGTTTAAAATGACTGTTCAAGCTATCACTCTCAAATGTTAAATACATGGTAAAGCATATATAAGATACTGTACACAATATAAATAGAATGGTAAATTATGTTCTTCTACAAATTTGATTGATTTGTGTGGTTCCAAGATCTATAATATAGTTGCTTTTATAATCCCAAATAGTCAAATATAAAACTATTTGACGTTTAGTTTATCAATATAGCCTTCCAGTAGAACTTTTTTCTCATTATTTATACTTAGAAAATCATTCCACATTTTAAATGAATTCACTTAAAGTGATTACTGTACCCCCAGATAATAGTTATCCTGATATAAAGTGATTTGCTATTTGTCATTGAGTATAGATTATATTAGGAAAAACCTCAAAATATTCATTCACTTACTCAACAAATATTTTTGAGCACCTACCATGTGTTGAACACTATTCTCATTGCTTTTGATGCTTCCATTGACTCAAATCTCATGAAAAAAACTTTAAACAGAAAGGTGTATCAAGAGATTGCATGGCTATGGAGAAAAGTTAAATTTTTTTCAACTTGAAGGGAAATAGAAAGATAGTAATTGTATTGTTCAGTTTTCCCCAGAGAAATGCTTGTCATTGTAGCTTGTCATTGGCTGAATTGTGAATTGTAATGGTCATTCATTGGCTGAGAGTTTGCCAAAGGAAGGAAAAGGTCCTCCTTCCTGCTGGGGTAGTAGAGTTGAAAAACATCTTTCTGTTGTAGATGGGAAATGCCTCTTTTTGTTTTAGGTAATTGACTATGAGTGGTAGGGCATGAAAGCTTCCCCTACAGTCCCTCCCAAATCCAATTTAAGTGAGGTTTCTGTGATTTATAGTGTATCTTTATAGTTTCATTTGGTACTTGAAGAAATTGAATGACGCCCACCCACATTAGTGAAGGTAATCTTCTCTACCAGTCTAATGATTTAAATGCCAGTCTCTTCCGGAAAGAACTTCACAGGCATATCCAGAAATAGCGACTTAGCAAGTTACCTGGGATGTCCCTCAGCCTAGTTTAGCGGGCATGTGAAATTAACTATCATAGTAGCTAAAGCAGCTGTCCCTGGTGCGATGGTATCTGAGTATAACACTGAAAAAGATAAACAAGCCAAGTGGGTATCTGAGAGAAAAGATTTCCAGGCAGAAGAAAGAAAAGGGTGACGTTCCTAGGACGGGCGCATACTGCCATCCCCAGGAAGAGCAGTGAGGCCACAGTGTGGTGTGGTTTCGAAGGCAGAAGGTGGAATGAAACAGTAACAAAGTAACATCTTGTCATTCTAAGGATTTTAGTTTATGTTCTTATAGAAAGGGAGAACCATTGGATTTCTGAGGGCAGAGGGGAAATTACTACCGTGTTTTAAAGGAATAACCACTACCTGCTGAATGGGGACATTCAGCCTGTCTCCTTCTGTCTTACAGAAGTATAGATATTAGGGAAAACCTCAAAATATTCATTCATTTACTCAACAAATATTTTTGAGCACGTACCATGTGTTGAACACTATTCTCATTGCTTTTGATGCTTCCATTGACTCAAATCAATGTTAGCAATCAATCAATGTTAGCAAATGCTAACAAGTGCAGGAAGACTTTAATGACTTTTTGAAAAGCACTCATGATGATGAGCAACAGTGTAGTAACTGCAGTAGGGAGGGGAGAATAAGAAGAGTAAGTGACAATGGACAACAACAATAATAATAATAAATAAATCTACTAGGTGGAAGATCAGTGTATTTACGCCTATAGGTTTAAAAGGATGCTTTTTTCCATACGATTTTGTGAAACGATGGGTCACTATTCTCTCGACTCTTTCACCTTTAGTAAAATAGGGATGGACAAAAGAATCAGAGGTGGAGGTCTGTCCCAAAAAGTATCGAGCCAGTGCCAGTGTAACTAAAAGTCTGTGTGGCCGATACTTTCGGGACAGACCTCATACACGTGGTAAAACAGGGGCTTGTTAGAAGAAGGACACCTCACACTAAAGGAAGCAGGATTTACTAAACTAAATTATGTTCTGAATGGTTTTAAAAGCTTCAACATTCATTATAGTTTTAAAAAAGCTCTATGATAGAACCAGGTGTCTGGAAGGTGGCTAAAACTAAATAAAGCTAGAATAGAATCTCTATTAATGATGGGTGGGTGCTAAGGTGACGCTTCTGTCTAATGGTGGGTGTTGTAAAGGAGTCTTTGAGAGACAGTAGGAAAAAAGAAGTCGTAACAAATAGTGGCCATTAGAGGCAATTTTAAAAGCTACAAAAGGTCATGTTTTAAGAGCAAATGGAGCTCAGTGCATCTTCTTAAATTATGTCACATAGTCTAAGCTTCTTGAATAAATATTTAATACTTTACATCCTTCAGCTCTTCAAATCTGCTGCCAAAGTAGTTCTCTCTGGGTAAACTCTCAGCAGAGCTGTGACCCCGTTACCATCTTTGAAAGGTGTAGGCACGCTAACTCAGAGGGAAGCAGCCAGAATTTGGTGTGTTCTGAAAAGCTGTCAGCTTTGTTCTCTGTCAATTTCTGGAGACTGAAAGCCTGGCTGCCTGACAGAATGTTTCATCTCTAACTGTCACACTAGTGATCGCTGTCTCCACACAGCTAGTAGGGCCATCGCATCTCTTCAGGAGTGAGGACAAGTGTTACACTTGGGTTTATGAGAATCACTTTTTTGGTAGCTCAGAAACTTTCATGATTTGGGGTGACATGTTTCATCACCCAGAAAAGAGGGAAAAAAGCTCAAATGATCATTGAAATTGAAAACTAAAATTCTTAACTTAGGGTTCAAGTGTAATTTTCCTAAAGATGCAAAGTTTGCAACATGATGCAAATTACTACAGCAGCTCCTGATGTTACATACTATTCATCACTATAAAAGTAATTTTCTGCTATTTATGTGTGGTATCCCTCAAGATTTCTTAAATTATAATATTTTTAAAATGTAAGTAATTCTTCACCAAAATTACATTTCCAGCCAGCATTGCACAAGGGTTCCCAGGATTATTTTCATCTTCTCTTCTGCCCATCCAACAAATGGAGAAAATGGTTTAGTTTAGAACACATTTACTTTGAATCTAAGTAATTTTAATGTGAAACCACATGAGTAATTTGTGTAAATTAATCCCCTCTAGAAGAACTTACACTAAGGTCCTTAGGGAAGTTTCTCACTTTTATTTGATATTATAAGAATTTATACCCTGACAAGTACACTATGAGAGTGTCACTAGTAGTATCAATTTAATTAAGGTGCTGTCAGCTTTCCTCTAGTTTGCACAGTTTAATGTCTCAGTCTTTTATAATCAGATGAGCCAGGAAATTGATGTTCAGTTTATCCCTGGTTTGTGTTCTTTTCTAAAGAATGACTCAAATTGTTAAAACTATCACATTGTCATTTAGTATTAACATGGATGGGTATATATATACATTTTGGAAAGGGATCCTTTTTCTTGTGAGAACTAAAAGTATATTTGATGCAAGAAATATACTATAGTTTTTAATATGAAAGTGGTTCTAGCATGTAACTTTATTAATTTTACCAATCTATATGATTTAAAATTAATGTTTTGCACATCTATAGTTTAACTCATTACAACAGCAGAAAGTGTAGAAAGTACAGTGTAGAAATAGTGCTCAATTTTGAAGTAAAAAGTTTTGCTTAGTAAAGATTCAGCTCTGAAAACAAAAAGATTCAGCTCTGTAATTAATTAGTTTTGTTATATGCAGAGAGATACACTATTCAAGCTGGTAGGAAGTTGCAGCTGTTGCTTCTACAAAGACTCAAAAGGCAGACACTCACAGGTAGATGGAAGAGGTAGAGGCAGAGAAGTAAAAGTGGAGGGAGAGGGAGAGGGAGAGAGGCAAGATTTTCTGGCTAAAGTTTACAGTTAATGCTGGGATGAATAACTAATATTTTCTAGTCTAATTCCTTGTTGTGTGGATTTTAATAACTCTCTTTTTGTGATACACAGTGTGAATAATGGTTAAGAAGGCAGATAGACCTTTAAGGAACTTTATAGTTTTAAAATTATGAATTCAGATACTAATAACTTATTTCGGAAATAATACACATTCACATGTAATACATATATTATATATATGTTATATATGCATTGCATGTATGCATATATACTCTATGAATTTGGCAAACATATAAAGACATACATCCATCATTAGAATATCATGCATAGTGTTTTACTATCTTAAAAATCCTCTTTCCCTATAGCCTCTATAACTACTGATCTTTTCATTGCCTCTACTCTTTTGCTTTTTTCAATCATACAATCAATATGTAACCTTTTGAGCTTGGTTTTTCTTACTTAGTAATACATATTTGAGTCTTCCATGTCATTATTTTTTTAAGATTTTATTTTATTATTTTTAGAAAGAGGGGAAGGGAGAGAGGCAGAGAGGGAAAGAGACATCAATGTATGGTTGCATTTCATCTGCCTCCAGCCACAGACCTGACTGGAGACCTGGTTTGCAACCTGGTTATGTGCCCTGGCTGGGGAATCGAACCTGCGACCTTTGGGTTCACAGGCCGGGGCCTTATCCACTGTGCAACCAGCCAGGGCTGCCATGTCATTTTTATTGCTTTATAGTTTTTTTCCTTTCAGCACTAAATAATATTTCATTGTCTGGACATATGGCAATTTATTTATCCATCCATTTACTAATGAATGTCTTTTTTTCCCTCAAGTCATGGAAATTATGAATAAAACTACCATAAACATCCACTTGCTGGTGTTGTGTGGACATACATTTTTAAATCCTTTGGGTCAATGCCACGGAGTGCCAATGCTGGGTCATGTGGTCAGAGTATACTCACTCTTGTGAGAAATGTCAGACTGTCTTCCAAAATGGCTGTACTGTTTTGCAGTTTTGACAGCAATGAATGGGAATTACTCTAGCTCCATGACCTCCCCAGCATTTGTGGTTGTCAGTGTTCTGACATTCAAATGGTCATTTAGCAGTATATTGTTGCTGATTTTATAATCTGTATTGTTCTGATGACATATGATTTGGAGCATCTTTTCATATGCTTAGTTGTTATTTTTGGTCAGGTGTCTGTTCAGGTCTTTAATTATTATAATTTTTTTGAAGAGATTTAGTTTTTGTGTAACCAAATTCATTTCTTTTATCTTTGTGCTATTAATTGCTAATTTCATTTGTAAATAGTTAGATGTGGTTTCTGTAATATTTATTCTTTAACTAATTTTACAGGTTCTTTTTTGTCAGGTATATAATTATTCATTTGTAAATGTTATTTGTATAATTGAAATTCACTAGATATAAATGGCAGTATGTTTAAATGTCACTACCAAACATAATATTAAGTTGTCTAAATTTTCTACAACATTATTGTTTTGGTTTTATCCATCAGTAACTAGGAGTGGCATTTTGAAATCATCTACCTGGTGGCACATTTTTAAGTATTTTTCTTTTGTTTTAAAATATTTTGCTTTAAATATTTTATGAATATTTTATTAGGTACATAAAGGTTTGGTTTCATCTAACTTCCAGGAGAGATGAATGTTTTCTTATATAGGAACTCTATTTTTAATGCTTTGCTCTAAATTATATTTTTAATCATGTATATATAGCAATCTTTTAGTTAGCATTTTATTGCCATTTTCTATGACTTATTGTAATCTTTCCTTGTCATGTTTTAAGTGAATCTCTTGGAAAAGGAATGAAGCTCATTAGAAAAAATATTATACAATAATTGTTATATTTTAGGTAATACATTTCATCTATATACTTTTAACCAGATGATAAATATACAGGGTGGGGGTTTAAAGCTGCTATATAGGAATACAATAATTTATATATAATAATATAGAAATAAACTCTGTTTTTCAGAGTTATCATATGACCTAAAAATCCTTTTTTGGATGTCTACCTGAAAAATTTCAAAACACTTTTGTTTTTTGAAAGTCTCCCCTCTAGAAATTTTCTCTGTATAATTATCATGCTAGTAAATGCATATTTTTCCCTTTGTTCTTGAAATATGGTATTTAGTGTACAAAGTTCATCACATTCATCCCCCCCGCCCTCCAATTTTGAAGAAATTAGACAACTGAATTCTGGCTTTCTCCCTTGCTGTTTTGAAGTGTGCTAATCATCTAATTAGCATCTGTCCCTGGGTAATCATGTTTTTGACTTCAGTATTCTTCTGTTTCTCTGTAATGTGTCTACATTAGAATTCTCTCTTATTTTATCCAGCTTAGTACATGTTATATTCTTTTTATGTAAATTCATCATCAGTTTTGGTTAAAATTATTGTTTGTTTATATTGTCTCTTCTCATTGTTCCTTCAATGTTTGCTGTGACTCTCATTAGACATGTACAAAAATTTTCACTCAGTTTTTTATGTTTCTTTATTTTAAAATTAGTTTTCTCTTATATTTTTGGGCTACATTTTGAGTAATTTAAAATTTTCAATTTATTAATTATTCCTTTAGCAGCGTCTAATTCTGTTTAGCTCAGTCACTGGGCTTTTCACATCTATTGTTTTATTTTTATTTCCAAAAGTTTTCTTATTTTTCAAACTTAACTGATCAATTCAGAAAGTATCATCTTCAGTGTTTATTTTTATGTCATTTAAAATAGTTTTTAAAGTTTTCTAATTATTTACCTTATTTTCTTAAATTTTTAACAGGGGGAGGTTGGCTTTTTAACATGTAATATTAAACTTTGATCCATGTAGAATTTAATTTGTTTTATAATCAAAGATCTTTTCAAAGGTGCTGGCCTGCAAACCCAAAGGTCTCTGGTTCAATTCCCAGCCAGGGCACATGACCAGGTTGCAAGCCAGGTCTCCAGCCAAGTCTGTAGCTGGAGGCTACCATATATTGAAAGGCAACCATATATTGATGTCTCTCTCCCTCTCTCCCTTCCCCTCTCTCTCTAAAAATAAAAATAAAATCTTAAAAAAAAAAGATCCTTTCAAAACACCCCCTATGTCTTAAGTTCAGAAACTGAAATTCACCTTTTTTTAATATTAGAATTTCTGGAGTATTTAAAAAATAATTCCATTTGTATTGTATAAAAGTGTTTGTATCATCTGCATGTAATGAACTTTCACCAAGTAAAAATTACCATAACAATTACAGTAGTCAGTCAAATAACTATAGTGTAATATACTTAATAATTTTATGTTGACATGCATGTCAGAAGTTTCTGGTTTTAAATATATAAGATGACCAAATTAATGATCAATTTATACTGTCATTAGCAATATATGATATTTACTTTTTCATTACAATTGAATATAGCTACTACTTTATTTTTGGTGTGATAATTTAGTGATCAAAAGGTGTATCTAAATATAGTTTATATTTATTAAAAACATGAATACATCTTTTTAATGTTTTCTTTTATGAATTATTATAAGGTGCTTCATATATTTTCAAATATGTATTTTAGTTATTTTCTTCATTTCTTTTAATGCACTCTTATAGATTAACTACGGGCTATATTCTACAAGTTGTTTTCTCATTTGAAAATAAATTTGGATTACTTATTATTTACTAAATTTTTTAGTTCTTATGATGCCAAAAACAAGTGTCTCTACATTTTAATTGTCTCCGCCTCTTACTAGCTTTAGTTTTAGTATTTCTCTTGTTTTACAAAATTTCCAATTTTATATTTATTTGCTTAACACAATTTTTAAAATTGTAATGTTAACAGAGTTTGAAAAAACAAAGTATCTTTACACCAAAAATTAAGATATTGTCCCACTACCCTATATAGAATAATCTTTTCATTCCCCATTAATTGGTAATGGCTTATTTTATAAACACCTGGTGTTATATTAGTCTATCCCATTTGTTTAGGTATGTAGACTTATGGCATTAGCACATTTTTAATGTCCTAATAACTGACACTTTAATCCATCCAGTTGCTCAAGTTGATGAACAGGAATAATTTTTGATGGTTTCAAATGTTCCCATTTTTACTGTATGTATTTCTATTCTTGATTTCTATTGGATTTTCACACCTCCTGCCAAATAACCTTTTACCTTTTCTTTAGATATGCAGTCTTAATTGGTTTCTTAGCTTTCAACCTTTTTTTTTTTTTTACTAAATTATCCATCACTTATGAGACGCATATTTTTCTTCTTTTTTAAAAAAAGATTTTATTTATTATTTTTAGAAGGAGGGAAAGGGAGAGAGGCAGAGAGGGAAAGAGAGATCAATGTATGGTTGCCTTTCACCTGCCTCTCACGACAGACCTGGCTGGAGACCAGATTTGCAACCTGGTTATGTACCCTAACTGGGAATCAAACTGGCACCTATCCACTGAGCCACCAGCTAGGGCCAAAGCCATATTTTTCAAATGTAAATCAATCATATTCCTTTTAGTTAGAATCCTTTCAATTGTTCCCTATGGCTTTCTTTGTACTACAAAGTACAAAACACTGTTCTTCATATCCACATCTTGTCTTATGAAATATTTTCTCACTAGTCACTTATACATCTTTCTATGTTGATTACTTTAAGAGTAAAATATTAATGAAAGCAAATATGTGAAAGAACTTGTAAATATATTTTCATCCACCAATAGAAATTAAGCACTGAACTAGTAATTAGCATTAGAAATTTGAAACAATAACAACAACAACAACAACAACTAGTTCTTGATGCAAGTAGATAACAATCAGAAGGAAGATGTAAAAATAAGTAAAACAAATGTTAGGGTAGAAATGATAGCAATGTGCTAAGGAACATTGAGAACATCAGAGGAACTGGTCAGTTCCCACTGAAGAATAGTTCAGTAGGAAATTCCTAAAAAATAAGTATTAGTTTTTTAGTAGAACATGGCAAAAGAAGGGCCTTCCAGTCAAAGTAAACTGTGTGAGCAAAGACAGTTTAGTTTGAGCCCAGGCAGTGAGATAAACAAAGCAGAAGTTATTTTCATTTTCATTCACCCAATACCTTTGAGCGTCTGTGCCAAGCATAAATGTATGCACTGGGTATGAGGCGATAAATGAAATAACTAATCCTTGCCTACATGAAGCCAATTAGTTGTTATAAAATGTGAAAGGTAAATGGAGTAAAGAGTAGGCTAAGAAATTGGGATTTTATCCTATAAAAAATGGGTTGTTGTGAAGTATTTTCAGTATGAATGTGCACAAGTTAGGAAAGGCAACACAGGTGATTTGGGAAAGGTAGACTACAGGGTCTGACATTGAGACCAGTGAGGTAATCGTTACCATCTGGGAGTAGAAACTGAAATGAGAAAAGGTGAATATTAGGGATGTTAAGAAGACAGAATAAATAGGATGCGGAATGAATTAAATATAAGGAGTGATGGAAAGATTAGACTCAAATATGATCTTAAGTTTCTGACATGGTTTACTGGTAGATGGAGAAGTCAAGTAGACAGAAAATCTATGAGAAAAAACATGTATGAGAAAATAATGAAACCAGTTTAGGACATAGTCTGACTGAGGTGCCAATGGACATCCAAATAGAAAATAAGACATTAAATAGGATATGCCTGTATGTTCAATTACATATTACAGAATGATAGCAGTATCAAGATTTTTTGTCCACTCCGGGAGGAAATATAATCATTGTATAGAAAAGAAGTATACTTACATTTTATGGTAGTAATATATGACAATAATAGTCAGAGATCTACACTTTACTCTGAAATTATATATTATTACAGGGCCCCTGGCTCATTGAGGACTAAAATTATTCTCTCTCAGCAAAGAAATTTTTACTAACTGAACTAATAAAACAGCACTGATTTGTTTGTAATTAATATTTTTGTTTGTAATCAATATTTTCCTTTTGTCTTTAAGAGGTAGTAAATTATCATGCCCAACATCAAGCTGGTTGACCAAGGATATCAATGACAAGGAAAACTCTTGTGTTCTCATTCCAAACTGGCTGAAGAATAATTCTCCCTTCCATTTTGAAAACTATTTAGCTAATGGAATCTGTGCATTTTCCAAAGGCTAGCCCTAAACAGCAGCAACCAAATTCACATTTCTTTCCTGTCCCCGTTTTGTTTCAGAAGACAGATAAAAATAAATAAAACTTTGTTTCTTTACTCTTTGTTCTTTAATTTCTTGGTTCAATGATCTTCAATTGCTATGTATTTAGTAATACATGCTAATTCTGAGTTCTTTTGGCTTAAATAAATTTGTTCCTAATGCTCTTTAGAAACATGATACTACGCAACTTTTAGTGGTTTTTCCTACATTTTGTACAGTGTGTTTAAAGTACTTTATGCTTGTTTATTTTTGTATTTATTTTTTTAAAAGATTTTATTTATTATTTTCAGAGAGAGGGGAAGGGAGAGAAGCAGAGAGGGAAAGAGACATCAATGTATGGTTGCCTTTCACCTGCCTCCAGCCACAGACCTGGCTGGAGATCTGGCTTGCAACCTGGTTATCTGCCCTGGCTGGGGAATCAAACCTACGACCTTTGGGTTCACAGGCCAGCGCCTTATCCACTGTGCCACCAGCCAGGGCTTATGCTTGTCTTTTTTAATGCTACAAACATCCAAGGTTGAAAAATAGCATACATAATAACAGCAAATTTTTAATCAATTTAGTAATAACTATATTCTTACTCATTTGTGCAGTGTGTACCTGGAGAATTTCTGGCATAGTCTTTGGCTTGTAAATGTATTATATTTGTAATATATTGAATAGCATGAAAAAAGTAGCAGTCAGTATTTGTTTTAAATGACACACATAATAAATGGACATCAGAATAGTGCTTAAACTTTAATCCCAGTGTTCACATGTCACTTTTCAGAGTTACAATGTCGTGGTTTGGGTAGGGGGGAGGGGAAGGCCAAAAAAAAAGTAGTCTGTAAAGCAGTCATGGTTTCAGATGTTTCTACAATGGTCCCCTCTTTGGGCAACAGAATCTCTGAGTCTGTTAAAAAAAACAGTGATTTGTCAACAGTTTGAAAATAGGTTTGTGACATGATGTATTTAGTTGACAGTATAAGGCAATAATAGACATACAGTAGGATGATGACTGTAAAGGGAATCATCATTGGACAGTGCCCTTCTGTATAATTAACTTCAGATGTTTCTGGGGAAAACTCTGATTGACAAAATGATAATGGGTGGGTAGCTGGACAAAATGCATGTTACTGGTATTGTCACATATCTTTTTTGTACATTTATAGAATCAAAATTAAATGATGCCTACAAAAGACTGGAGTTTTGGTCATTTCCCTCTCAACAAAAAGGGCAAGTAAAATGTGGATTCTTTAACACTGTAATGGGTTGCAGCACTGAATTGTAACAGATTGAAAATTGAGGCAGATTTGGAAATGCTTAAAATAAACAAAGCAAAGGTTTTTGCCCTCTCCACACGCATCCTACAGATAACCAGTCATTTATTTTGTACCCCTCTGAGTCATCATATAATAAAGTAGACACATATAAAAATGCATATATTTAAGGGTTGCTATATTTATATAAAATATTTACAAATGGCCAATAAAATTAATAGACATTCTGTGAAAAGTGTTATTTATTAATGTAATAAACATTTACTGAGTGTTTTTAATAATGACTTTTATATAATTTTAATATAATCACAAGTTATATTAAAACATATATGATCTAAATGTGGAAGTAAAATGAACCGTCAAGTATATTTATTTCTATATGCACCCTAAAAAACTAACCAGAATATCTAGGGTTAACCTGTATGAGATACGGCTGTAAATTTGGAGGAATAAATATAAAATTTCCTTGTTTCTATGTGATGACAGGATATACTTAATCTTTTACATTTTTAGATTTTTAAGATAATAATAGATACACATGAAGATCTTATATACACTTTTCTTCATGATAACAATTTGAAAAACTGTAATATTACACAGAATGCCCTGAATGATGCACTCTTTTGACCTTATTCAACATTTCCCAGTTTTAATAATACTTGTGTGTGTGAGTGTATTTGGTTCAATGCATTTTTTTTCATGTGTACATTTGTATATCCACAACCAAAATGTAGAAAGTTCTGTCCTACCCACCACTACCCCTGTCCTTGTTCCCTATCTGAACCTTGGCAACCAGTCATTTGCTATTTTGAAAATGTTTTCCCTTTTTTTGAAATGTTACATAAATAGAATTTTATAGTATGCAACCTTTTGCGATTCTTTTGGTTTACTCAGCAAAGTTCCCTGGAGATTCATCCAGTTTGTGTTTCCAATTGCTATTTAAGATTAACCCCAAGGCCATCTCCCAGCTGACCTAGAGGGAAGGTCCTGCCATGCATGGACTGAGAAATTTCTCCAGCCTGACACATGGGAGAATGTATTATGGTTTTAAGCCATTCTCCAGTTGAAAGACATCTACTATTTCCAATTTTTGTCTATGATAAAGAAAAACTGCTATGACCGTTAATGTACATGTTTTAAAGTAAATGCTTTTATTTATCTAGGGTTGTAATTCCTGGATCCTCTGGGAACTGCATATTGTAATTTACAATACACTGACAAGCTATTTCCAAACTGGCTATACAATTTAACATTTCATCAACAATGCATGAATTATTCAGATTTTCTGCATCATCACCAACATTTGGGGTTGTCGCTTTTCTTTTTCTTAGCTTTAGCTAGCTATTCTGGTAGATGTGTAGAGACACATCATTGTGAATTAAGTATACATTTCTCTTGCGGCTAATGATGGTGAATATTCTTTCATATGCTTATTTGCTATATGCAAACCCTCTTCAGTGAAATGTCTATTCATGTTTTGTTGCTCATTTTCTATTCAGATTATTATTTACTACTGAGGAGTTGTGAGGGTCTTTATATACTATTGGTAGTCCTTTATTTTAACAATTGAATTGAAGGGTCTTTATGTAGCATTGATATTAGCCCTTGGTCACATATATAATGTGTGAATATTTTATCCCAATCTTTAACATGTCTTTTTTCCCTTTTCATATGGTCATTTGCAGAATACAAGTTTTTAGTATTGATGAGGCTGAATTTACAAACATTTTAATTTATGCATCATGCTTTTGTTGTCAAGTCCAAGAACACCAAGAATTCTGCCTGGCCTAAGATCTTGATATTCTCTGCTTTTTCTTTTTTAAAGGATATTTAACTTTATGCTTTACATTTAAGTGAACAATCAAGTTTGATAAGATTTTTTGTATAAAGTATGAAGTTGCAGTAGTTATATTGTATTTGCTGTTGAATGTCCAATTGCTCCAGCATCATTTTTCTTTCTCTATGGAATTATAAAAATTAATAATATTTAGACTTTGCCAAAATATAATTAATCCTAATTTTTACCTCTATCAAAAGTCAATTGGATACAGTTTGTGTGTCTATATCTGGGTTCTTTATTCTACTCCATTGAACTATGTATTTATCTCTCTGTCTGATCCAGTCTTAATAACAGTAGCTATCTAGTAAGCCAGGCAATGCAATTCCATATTTCTCTTTGTAAAGTTTCTCTTAGCTATTTAAGGACTTGTGCCTTTTCATATACATTTTATACTTTATTTGGAAATGTCTCAAAATTCCTTCATTGAATTTTGTTAGGAATTTAATTAATTTGGGCAGAATTGACATATTTACTATGTTGAGTTTTTCTAAATATGAGCAGTATGACTTTCTATTTAGGTCTTTGAGTTTTAATAAACATTTTGCTTTTTAAAAAACTGATAGTCATAATGTTTCATAAAGTTTATACCTATGCATGTACATGTTATTTGTTAGTGTATAGAAATGTGATTGTGTGTTGATTTTTTATTCGGTAGCCTTTTGAACTGATTTATTATTTCTAGGAGATTACTTATAGATTGCTTGAGATTTTCTCTGCCAAAAATCATGTCATCTGTTAATTAGGACAACTTTACTTCTTCCTTTCCAATCTTTAATGACTTTTTTTAAAAAAATATTTTATTTATTATTTCCAGAGAGAAGGGAAGGGAAAGAGGCAGAGAGGGAGAGAAACATCAATGTATGGTTGTCTTTCACCTGCCTCCAGCCACAGACCTGGCTGGAGACCTGGCTTGCAACCTGCTTATGTGAACCTGGCTGGGGAATCGAACCAGCGACCTTTGGGTTCGCAGGCCGGCACCTTATCCACTGTGCTACCAGCCAGGGCCCAATCTTTAATGACTTTTTAAAAAAGATTTTATTATTTTCAGAAAGAGAGGAAGGGAGAGAGGCAGAGAGGGAGAGAAACAGAGAAACATCAATGCCTTTCACCTGCCTCTAGCCATGACCTGGCTGGAGACCTGGCTTGCAATCTGGTTTTGTGCTCTGGCTGGGGAATCAAACCAGTGACCTTTGGGTTCGCAGGCCGGCACATTATCCACTGTGTTACCAGCCAGGGCTTTTAATGATTTTTAATTTATTTTCTTGCCTTATTGCAATGCCTTATTCACTAATATGTCATATTTTTGTTTCTGAGTCTATGACTGCAATGTACAGGGTTAGAAAGAAGCATTACTGAAAAGTACATATTTTAAATGTACAATTTTTATGGTTCCCATTAACATAAATTTAATAAAGACAATTGATATGTTTATTTAAATTTAAATTATAAAAGTATTACATGTTCTTAGATAAAATTCAGAGAAAGCTGGAAAAAGAAAAATACAAAGCACCTCTACTCCCACAATCAAGATTTAAGCAATAATAATAGCCTATAATTGCATACTGAAATTTTAAAAATATCTTTAAAAATATATACCTCACAATATTTTATAAATTAGTTATAGGAATATTAATCATTCAAACTTTGGAGCAGAAACTACTCCTTGCTTTCCAAAATCCATCCTTAATCAATGATATAACATTTTATATCTGTTTTTATTTTAAATACTTATATGCTTTTGTGTTATAAGTATATGGGTAAAAAAATACATATATATAATATGCCTGCACACTTAACATTGTTATATTAACACATAAAATCCCAAATTTACATGTTATATGGTATATGAGATATGATAGCAATATCATAGAATCAGTTGTTGTTAAGTGTAAAAACCTGACAAACAAAAATAACTGCTATATCTAGCTGATAGTACCAGGTTAGAGTCAATATTGTAAAACAGATCTGGAACTCTGGGAGCAATTTTCCTAGATCTGCTATTGATTATGCTACCTACAATCATTGTTCTGTAATAATGAACAATGTGAAGAGTATCTCTGGAAAAAACGAAAATAAATATGTAAAGGGCCAAAACAGTTCATGACTGAACATATATTTTCAGATAGCTTTTATCACTCAAATTCTAAACTTAAAACATGAAAGGAATAGATTCATCTAACAAACATCCATAAGTTGGTATCCTTTCTTAAAACTATGAATGCTTTTTAGCTTAATTATGTCTCCTATTAAAAATTACTTTATTCTAAATGTGAAAAGCAACACACTATGCATATAGACAATTTGCAATTCAATTCTGAAAAAAGTCTTCACTAAAAATGTTTATGTAGAAAATCATTCCCTAAATGGAAAGTTTAGATATCACAAAGGAGAATTTGCTATATGATCCTTTTGCTATTTCCACCCTAGTAAGCAGAAAGAATTGGGTCTTAAAATAAATGAAACAAGCAGAAATGTAGGAGAGAGACATCAATGTATGCTTGCCTTTCGCCTGCCTCCAGCTACAGACCTGGCTGGAGACCCAGCATGCAACCTAGTTATGTGCCCTGGCTGGGAATTGAACCGGCAACCTTTGGGTTTGCAGGCCAGTGCCTTATCCATTGTGCCACCAGCCAGAGCTATATTAACCTTTTGAATGATTAGTATGCCATGTGTTATGTAATTAATGATGTGAAAATTATATGTTTTCCATCTGGCTCAAAATACGTTTAGAAAATAGGCTTACTCTTGGTATCAGATAGTTATTGACTTTAGTGGGATTAAATTAAAAAGAAAAATTCTGAAACAATAGTGGCTTGAACAGGGGATCACTTTGCTTCTCTCTCACCCATAATAATTCTAGAAAGAAGCAGTGCAAAGTACTTAGGCATTTCTACCATTTCTCAACTATTTAAAAAAAAATTCTACCATTTCTAAAATGCCAAAGCTTCATCTCATTTCAACTCCATTACCTCTAGGATATATTTTGAGTTGCCATTGTCCCATATGATATCAGCCATCATATCTATTCACATGTCACCAAACTGATGAGAAGAGAAAGAAGAAAAGGCTACATCCTTTGTAAGGAGACTTTATGAATATCCCACAAAACTCTTGCACTTACAACTCAATGGTCTGAACTGAGTCACATAGCCACAGATGGAAGTAAGGGAAGTTTAGAAATACAGTCTTTTAATTTGGCATTGATGGCTGCTATTGCATAAGAGGAAGTGGAAAATGGATTTTGGAGAGCAAGGAGTAGTTTCTGCTCCAATATTTGAATGATTAATATTCTTATAACTAATTTATAAAATATTGTGACATATTTTTTTTTTAAAGACAGCAGGTCAAACTCTATAAATATCCATAATATTTGACAATTAGCATCTATTCTTATTATTTAAGAAACCTTAACCTAATGATGTTAATTGACTATGAAATAGTAATAGGTTAGTTTTAGTTTCTAAATAAAGTTTTAAGTTTGTTTACTAATTCTTTAATTTACTCTGCACAACTGCAGGAAGAGAAGACATTGCCCATTTTGCTCTGCCCTTCTCAAGCTGAGAGGCAAGTAGGAAACCTCCAGGTAACAGCAGGAGGACAGATGGACAGGAACATATGTTGTTGTTGGGAGCAGAGGGGAAATCAAGTTGCAGTAAAAGTAAACAGTAAAAAGTTTATGCAGTAAACTTGAAAAATCCCTTAATCTGATTTATATGTATTTAAGCAATTTGTATTCCTTAATTATGCTATGACTATGCATTTTTAAAATTCTACTTCATTCATGGTAACTTTATAGTATATTGTATGGTTACATGAATTTTATACTTCAATAACAATAATGATAATAACTCCCTGCTTTGCCATTCATACTTGATCCACCTCAAATTTAGTTTCTTCATCTATTACATGTGGTAATAAAAGTACCCCCTTCCAACTGTGTTGTGAAGATAAAGTGAGACAATGATTAAAGGAGTTAACATACAATAGTTAAGCAGCATTGTCATTTTTGTAATTATGATATTATTTCCTAGACAATAATTTATTATTGATAAGAGGCTAAAACAGATGAAAGAGTTCAGGGGAAGATCAGACTGTAGGGAAGATTCCCTGTGTTCAGTTAGGCTTTAAAATCTTATTGTTCTTCCATAATGGTCACTAACCTGTCATATTAGCTGCAGGAAAGATGTTTTTCATCAATACTGAACACGTTCACAATGTCCTCATTATAAAGCAGAAGCATAATATCATAAAATTAAATGCCCGTATATATAAGAAATTCATTAGCCTGATGCTCAGTATGGGAATACTTGCCTAGCCAAATCTGATTTTGCTATTTAAAATCTAGTTAAAGTAAAATATATCAGAGCTATCTGTCTATATATACAGGACCTAATTTTTTAGACCTGATTACACAGTAAAAATTACATTTATATTATAGTGAAAACAGCTTATATGAAACTGTTTATATCACTACTTCAAAACTCAAATGACTAACTTTATATTTTGACTTATTCTTCTTGATTTATATTATCCTTCTTTTCATATTATATATTATTACTAATTTTACAACTGTGCATCCTATAAACTGTAAAGTTATCATCTATATTTCACATGTAATAATGTCATTTCACATTTCTTTGGCACTTGATATGTATTTACTATTATTATTATTTTAAATTTAATTTTATTGTTGTTGCATTACATCTATCCCCACACTTTATATTTTAAAATTTCACTATAATAATTAGTTAAGTTGAAGGCCCTGGCTGGTAGCACAGTGGATAAGGTACCGGCCTGTGAACCCAAAGATCGCAGGTTCGATTCCCCAGTCAGGGTACATAACAAGGTTGCAAACCAGGTCTCCAGTCAGGTCTGTGGCTAGAGGCAGGTGAAAAGCAACCATACACTGATGTCTCTCTCCCTCTCTGCCTCTCTCCCTTCCCCTCTTTCTAAAAAATAATGAAATAAAATATTAAAAAAAAAGAAAGAAAAAATAATTAGTTAAGTTGTGACATTATCTTGAATGAGTTTTCTAATGGAAATCTACGTAGGAAAATTGGAAAAACACTTCGGTTTTAAAATTTGGCATTTAAAACTCCTGAATTACAAAATCAGTATTATCAATCTTGTATAAGAATTTGTATAATATTAATGTACAAAATAATTATCTGCTCAACTAGAATATACTCATATTTGACATAATATTTTGTTTTACTTTCTTTATATTTTAAAATACTTTATTGAGTACTATTTCCTTCCCTTTTCAATTTACTCTTCAGTTTTATTATCCTGATATTTAGGACTTTGTTTTTTTCTCCAATTCTCCCAAGATCAAATTTGTCCAAGTGCTACTATAGGTAGTCAGCTAATTATTAATAAGAGAGCAGTTTATTCTGCCTGATAAACTGCAGAGCACAAGCCTTCTGTTTTCAGCCAGGAAGCTTGAGCCTTTACAGACCCATTGACGCGTTCCAGGGGGGCTTGTGCAAGGAGGTTTACCCATGGAAGCACAGGCAATCTTCCCAGGAGCACTGTACCGGAATTTGGGGGAGCAAGTGGGAAGTGCTTGACCTTAGATGCCTGTCAGTCTAAGTAGGAGGTGGGCCCATCAAAAGCCCACAGAGGATTAGGAGGTTGACTGGTTATTTTGAAAAGTTCCTTGTTATTATCACATGGGAACAAAGAAGCTCCCTCTCTCACCCACCCAGCAGTGCACTTGCCCAGTTGTTCCTTCTCTCTCTAGGCCAGGAAGACGGAAGCATGCGGTTCTAGCAGCCACGTGTGCTCACAGCACACCGAAGGACTAAGTTTTAATATGAAACAACTCTGGACACTGGTTTTTGTTTTGGATTTGCTTAAGACATGACTGGACTTTTTCCAAGGTGGGACATAGGGACATGGGACATTGGAAATTTAGAGGGAAGCTTTTATTTTCACCAGAATAAGCCTTCCCACATAACCACGCCTCCTGTAGGGATCTCTAGAGTACTTTTCTTGTGATATCATGGAAGAGCCTGATTTCTTCTAGCAATACAGAGAACAACTGATTTATCCTTAAGAAGTTTATGTCATCGGTTATTTCCCTTGATTTCTTAACATAATTTGTGTATCAAGTGTTCATTTAACATGCCCATTCCACAGACTCTTTATAATAATGTAAAGTTGATAGCCATATCCAGACCCAGTGACAAGCTTTTGTTAAAATTAGAATATTTTATAGATATTTTTGCAACCTTTTAAATTTTTGAAAAATTTATTTCTTAAGGTTTTATTTATTTTTTGAGAGAGGGGAAGAGAGGGAGAAAGAGAGAGAGAGAAACATTAATGTGTGGTTGCTTCTCACGCACCGCAACCCAGGCATGTGCCCTGACTGGGAATTGAACTGATGGCCCTTTGGTTCATAGGCCAGTGCTCAATCCTTAATCCATACTAGCCAGGACTGAGACCTTTTCAATTCACATAGACTTAGAGAGATGGCCTTCTTGGTTAAAATGAAATATGAATTGAGTCTAAAAAATGTTCTTAAATCCACATGAATATTTATTCTAACACATCTAAGAATTTTTGTCCATAAAATTTCCTTTTTTTCATTATGAATTTTTATCTCGTTATATTTTATTCAGCAGGTGTGAACATTCTTGAAGTTTAAAGAGGGACTTATGAAATGGGTACCTTACTGTAAAAGGAAAGTAGAGTTAAAAATTAGGTCAAGATTCACCCAATTGTGAAAATAATATACAATGAGAACATATTTTGCAAAGCAATGAGCATTTTAGACAATTACAGATCTAGCTTAAACAGATATTTTATGAGTAGTTAGCCTGGAACCTCATTTTACACCTAGACTGGGCAGTGAGCTTATGAAGATCCGTATGAGAAAATATCCATTGAATCTGATCTTTGCACACAATGTGGAGGGAAATTCTCAGAAGGAAATGTGATCAGATCTGAGTTATTATTACACATAATTGTATATTTCTTTTACTTATGGGTAATAGAGGAAAGTAGGAAGAAAAAGGATAATAAGTTATTTAGTGTGATGTGATTTAAACATAGTGAAACTTAAATAACTTCTACTTTACCATTGTTCTTTGAGGTAGGAAGTGAATGATTTCTATATAAGAAGAGAAGTCATGAAATACACTGAAGGCCGAACAACAAAGTAAATATGTTTTAGTTCAATACCGGTTATAAATCATGCCTATGATTACTTAAATCTAAGCTAGTGACTATAACTTTAGTTGAATATCAGTTATGGTAGAGTAATATTTATTAATAAGTCAGATCCATTTTAGATTCTGCACACGGTAAAAAAGGATATTGGAAGTCATAATATCTCATTTTAAGGTTTCTCAGCTTAACTGTACTGAAGATGTTGAAAAATCAATGTAGTGAGTAAGAACTCATGTTACTTAATTTCACATGTATTAACTCAGTTCAATTCAAAAGAGGATAGTTGCACTGATTTATTTTATTATAATCAGAATGCTAATAAAGTTCGTTATAACTAGAATTGCAGAAATGCTTGGTAAGGATGCCATTGTGCTGGAATCCCCATGAAGGGCCTATGCTCAGAATGAGACCATCTTGCAAAATAACAGTTTTCTCTGTAAATTAGATAACTGCACAATTTTCTTTTGCCTATTTTCAGAACGATAAAATCATCATAATCAAGCTCCTGCTGTGATCTTCTGGAGTGTGCAATCTAAAAGAAGTATACATTACTCTCTGTTATTCCTTAATGTTCAACTATGTGGTCAAAAAGCAAAGCATTTTGGAGTGGAAAATTCTCCACGATGAATCTCAATAAGAGTGAGTTTACCAATTTGTATAACAGTTTACACATTCTCCAAACAATGAGATAAAGTATGTATGAGATAAGTAGCATTTGAAATAAAGTGTCTAAAACATGAATTATTGGGAGAATATACAGTCCTTTTGAGTATTTGACAGTGTCATCATTAACTAGAACTTATAGTTTACATGAGAAACATGTATAACGTTCTGTCCATTAGCCATGTACAGTGCTGATATTTTTGTTTCATTATCAATTTCAACTACTATGAAGCTTATGAGATTAATTTTAAGCAATTGATTTTTTTGCTTTTAATATAAATGGAAAAAATGCTTTGTGAAAAACTGCTCTCAAAGGCTTTGAAAATGGAAGCTATACATTTAAATGTTTCACTTAATCTGGTAATTGCCCATGACTGAATATCCATGCATGAATACATTAATACTCAATTATCTATAGAAAGTAAAATTAATTATCATAGAAATTCCATCTCTAAGTACAGGTGAATTGCATGATCTAATAATATATCCAATTGGCTGATAACACATTTTGATAATGTATTATTGGGAGGTCTGTATATCCAGTCCTTTAATAAATGATTTGTCATAGAAACTAACCACTCCTCTATAATTCAGGTCAAAGGAAAACCACCATAATGTGGTGAAATAACAAGTATTGCTGCTTTGCTCCACTGGAGATGGCTTAGAAACATTAGTGGTTCACAGACCTCAAAATGAAAATTACAGAACTGTGAAGAGCCAAAAAGTGGTTGAGCTTCCTTGGTGGCTGGGGTATAAAGGGCAGGGAACCACCTAGGAAAGTAAAGAGCTGGGAGCTAAGGATGATGACAGACTATGAGAAAGCATTTTTATCAGGCTATTTTCTTGTTTATTGTCATTCTTAATTCCATTACTTCTAAATTTTTACATAAAAGTGTATGACTGTCCTACTGCAAACATTTCTTTTTAAATTCAGTCCTAATGTTAACTATATAATGCAAAGTTTTAGTTTTCAGCACTAGATGATGAAGCACAGGGAAGAGTGTCTTATTTATTTATTAAAGATTTTAAAATTATTTTTAGAGAGAAGGGAAGAGAGAAAGGGAGAGAGACATCAAGGTAAAATTTCTTTTCACCTGCCTCCAGCTAAGGACCTGGCTGGAGACCTGGCTTGCAACCTGATTATGTGCCCTGGCTGGGGAATCAAACCAGCGACCTTTGGGTTTGCAGTTCAGTGCCTTACCCACTGTGCAACCAGCCAGGGCAGAATATATTATTTAAATAAAAAGATTGATGCAATGGTTTTGCTTTCTTTTTCTATTGACAACCATTGATGACAGGCTAATTTCCAAACAGAGGCACCTTTTTACAAAATGACATAGTCATATTTTGCTAATAAAAACCATTATAAATATGATTTATTTTATACCATTTGCTTGTTTACCATGCTAAATAAGACAAATCACTAGGGTGTGAATTTGGAAGTTTCAGAGAGTTGTGTTTCCCTGCCCATGAGCATGTGGTCACAAATACTGTTGGGAGACCACCTTGTCACCACCACTGCTTTTGTCACTGTTGTATCCACTATGACAGAGTCCTTAAGATATCCATTCATGTCCTTAAGATGCATGGCCTAGCAAAAGCCTCCTACAAATAAATCCTCCAGATAATGCAGTGAATCTGTGTGATACATCGATTGCTTCTCTAATGATCTTTGACTTCAGGTGCTGCTTTATTTCCTTGTTTATTGATCTGTTTGTTTTATTTCCTCTTTTCAATTCTCCATGTTGATTCACATGTGCTTACTATGACTGGCAATCTGAAGGAGAAGAAAGCCACAAATATGCAAACAGAAATCCCACCAGTTCCTTGATTCATTATAATCTGTAATGCTATTGTTTTTCTATAAATGGCGCTATGGCCAACCTACTTTATCAGTGGTGCTCTCTTACATACTCATTAAATTGTCACTTGTAAGAGCCATCATTATTTTCATGTTGCATAGGACAAAGTGCTTAGTTTCCATGATTTTACAACCTGCATGGTCCTTTGGTGCCCTCCTTGTCTGCCTCACACATCAATACAATGATGATGTATTGGTCATCATTTCTTCATCCTCATTATTGGGCACTAACACAGGAAAAGCCAGAGGGATAACAGAAATAGGTTTGGATGGGAGTAGGTTACGAAAGAGACAAAATTGGTCTAACTCATTCTATACTCTCAGTTGAAACTTATAAAATAAACATTAGAATCATAGGAGACTAGGTTTTGAAAAGAACAGGTAGAGGATGGAGGTCTACAGCACTTCCCTGGGGCAGTCTCACCAGGTCACAGCAGCAGAGACTCCATATATGCACTAGTATAGATACAGCCCATGGTCAACCTTCTGCACATTCACTCAAAGGCAAATTCAGTCAGAGACAGCATTCCTAAGTAAATACGTCAAAAATAATGAAATATGAAGAATAAAGTAATTACAGAGAAAACAAAACTAAACATGAAAACAGAAAAAGGATAATAAACAAACCCAGCTCAATATATATTAGAAGTATCTATAAAAAGCTTCAAAAAGAAAGGCAAAAAGGGGGAATTATTAAAAACAGAGCAAGAACAAGTGAATAGGATTAGACATGTATATCATGTGTTAAACTATATAGACTCAACCTTATTTTGTATATAAAAGCTATACTTTAAAAAGAATAATACAAAAATTGAAAGTATGGGCAACATTTTATCAAGAAATGCAGAAAAAAAGAAAGTTAGCATCAGGTAAAATATAATTCAAGCTCTAAAAATGTTAAGTAATACAAAAATATAATTAAATGTCCAATACCATAATTCACAATTAAGTTAAATTGTGAGTATCTCTGGACTTTACAGCAATGCAGAAATATTAATAAAGCAAGTCAGGAAACAGATAAAACCTAGTAATGACAGAAAACATTAAAATGCCACCCCCAAACCCAGATAGGCTAAATTTTGGAAAAAATAAATGTGTACCTGGTGATGTAAATAACAATCATGAAATAGAACATATCTTTCAAACTTATGCAGACTATAAATGCATATTATAATCATTTTCATTATATTATTTATTTATTTACACAAAATTTAATACATATGTTAGAAGCAATACAAACCCTATTCTATCATTATGTATTAATACAATTAACAGCACAAACTTCAAAACTGTTCTTTAAATAACAAAAACAGTTCTTTAAATAAAAATAGTTAAAGTAAAAATAGAAAAATCAAAACTAAATAATTTGTTAAAATAAAAAATTGATAATAAATCAATTAAATACTCAAATCTGAATGCTAGAAAACTAATTAAAAAATCAATTCAAAGAAAATGGAAGCAATAAAATATTTAAATAAAGTAAACATTAATATCATGTGTGGATTTATGCAAAGCAGGAAACAACAATTTAAAAAATTCTCATTTTCCATAATCACATTTCAAAACTCAATTGATAGAAATCTACCTCATGTTAGAAGCTGTAAAATTCCATTTTATTGAGCTTCCACAATTTATTCAACTATTTCCTACTAATAGGCATTTTTCTTTTTTTGGTTTTTGTTTTTAATAATATCAATGAAGCAAAAATATGTGTATTGATATATCTTTCAAATATCATTACCAATGCTTTCAAAGGAAATGTGAAACTCCTTAGGTTTAATACAAAAAAAAATGTTTTTTGTTAATTTATTTCTTCCCACTATTCAATATTTAAAAAATAATCTTAAAAAACTTTCTTGTGAGCAGTCCTGAGAGTTGATAAGCTTCCCCAAAATACAACTTGACTGGGTTGCTTGGATCTGCCCTGACCCCCTTTTTAGCCTTACATTGACTTGGACCTTAGAGACAGACCGATTCTTTAGACATGCCACCACACGTTCATCCCTACAGCTGGAATTTTGTCAGTATCAATATACTCTGATTGAAAGAAGGAATTCATATTACTTAGCTACAAAAATGATAGTTTTTCAGGATGTATTTATTGATGGCTTATTTGCCCAACATAACAGAACATTTGAGCATGTAATTCCTGAGGACAGATCTGGTCCCTGGAATATGCTACTGAAAGTATAGTTCAACAGTTGTAATGGTCTTAATCATGGTAAAATTCGGTAATGCCTTCAGAGATAATCTTCTGTTTTTAGATAACTTATTTTTTTTTAATATTTTATTTATTATTTTTAGAGAGTGGGGAAGGGAGAGAGGCAGAGAGAGACAGAGACAGAAATCAATGTATGGTTGCCTTTTTCACCTGCCTCCAGCTATGGACCTGGCTGGAGACCTGGCTTGCAACCTCATTATGTATCCTGGCTGGGGAATCGAACCTGCAACTTTTGGGTTCGCAGGCCGGCACCTTATCCACTGAGCCACCAGCCAGGGGGAGATAACTTATATCTTTTTGTGTAAGATTCTGAGACCCAGAAAGGGTTTAACAGTCTTGGGAGGGTGTTAAAAATGTTGTTTTAAGTTCTCTTAAAAATTATCTATCTCAAAATAAAATGGCTGACCCACCTTAGGTTTGGATTAAATTTGAGTTGGAAATATTTAAGTCATGCTTGATGCAACAAAGGGTCTAATGACTTTTATAATGTGTAACTCACATAAAAGGATACATGCTTAATGAAGATAAATGAGAATCTTTATTATTATTATTTAAATATTTTATTTATTATTTTTCAGATGGAAGGGAAGGGAGAGAGGCAGAGAGGGAGAGAAACATCAATGTATGGTTGCCTTTTACCTGTCTCCAGCTACGGATGTGGCTGGAGATCTAGCTTGCAATCTGGTTATTTTGCCCTAGCTGGGAATCAAACCAGTGACCTTTGGGTTCCCAGGCTGGCACCGTATCCACTGTGTCACCAGCCAGGGTTTATTATTATTATTGTTGTTGTTTGGGGAATAAATTTCAAACCTATTTTTATTATAATTTTGAAAATCCCCTTATTGATTGTTTAGTATTCAGAATGGTGTTTACTATTTAAAATTCTTCTTTCAAATCTAAAAGAAAGTGTTCTCAGATATTTTTGTCTTAAGATGTTCTTTACATTCTTAAAATTATTAAGGATCCCAAGAGCTTTACATTAGATGAATTATATCTATGTTGACCATATTAGCAATTTAGACAGTATCAAAAACATTTTCTTTATAATTTGATTAAATTGATAATAATTCAATCCTATAGTAATTTAAAAATAAGTATGTATAAGAATAACAGTATTTTTTTTAAAAAACTACAGTCAGAAGTGTCATTGTTTAAATTTTCAAAAATACTTTTAAGATATAACAGCTGGGTTTTCATCTGCCTCAATAGTTGACACCTAAAATTTTAATCTTCTGAATTCAGTGTGTTGTAATATGGTGTTCTGGTTCAAAATTATAAGAAATTTTAGCCACAGAAAGCTATTTAGCTGGAAAAGGCAAGAGTATTTTGCTAACCTTTTCAGATATTTTTGAATATTCATTGATACTACACCAAAACCTGACAAGTAATAGTTTTTTAAAGGTTAGTTGCATGGTGAAGTATAAAACCATTTCAATGAACTTTTTTTGTGTGTGCTGTGTTACATTCAAATATATTGGTTTATCTCATGTTTTCAACAAAGACTTTATCCAGGCATAACTGTGGATGGCAAAACCAGGTTTCTCAATAATTAAGGGAGGGAGAGTGAACACCATCCAACTGTGCCCTTGATCCTCATGGCATTAGCACTGAAGGCCCCACATTCCAGAAAAACTCTCATTTCTGAGCTAACAACAATAGTGGTCACCTTAGAAGTTAGACATATCCAGAGAAGCTAGAATAAAATATGTGACTCTGAATTAGTGTTGGAAACATCAGTACATTTAACTTAATATAGATCTAGATGCACACAGAAACGAGTGTATGTGTGTGTGTGTGTGTGTGTGTGTAAACATGGGTCAATATACATATATATATGTGTGTATGTATGTATGTATGCATGTATGTATATATGAGGTCTGTCCTGAAAGTATCGGCCACACAAACTCTTATATCGATGTTGGCTTGATACTTTCAGGATAGACCTCATATTCACTAGCTCTCTGCAGTGGTAAATGGTAGAAGCAGTAATATCCCAATAGCAATGAGCATACCCAGACCCCTGATATTGGTTTCTAAATACTATTCTCCAAGAAAGGAAATGAGAGCTCTTAGGGAAAATGCCTGATTCAATGACTGTACCAAATTAAATATAAAATGAAAGCATAAAGTACTGAAAGCTTGGGCTCAACAAAGAGACATGGAGCCAACTGAAGACTTTCAATGGCCTAATCGGGAGCAATTTGAACAACAATGTGAATAAAGTATTTTTGGATTATAATGTGAAGTATAAAATATACATGAGCCCACAGTGATAGGATAAAGTATTATATAAATAAATAAATGAGGAAGTATTAAATAATTCTTTAAGTACTCCTCTCTCCAGGAGATGCAGCAAAAGTTATCACAGTTTCTAAGTAATAGTATACATAGGAGGACAAAAACAAAAACAAACAAAAAAACAACTCTAGTGTGGAGTATCTTAACCAAGTACCACTTTAAATACCATCAATGATAAATCATGTGATTGTGTATATCCCCCTTTAAAATGATGTAAGACAGAAACTTGACCTCTGTGATGTTCACTCTAACCCATAACCCCAGTCTAATCCTTTAAAAATTCAGAGAAAAATAAAATTGAGGACACTGTACAAAGTATCTGAATAGGAATCCTCAAAATTGTTAAGGTCATGAAAAATAAGGAGAGATGATGAATAAATACAATGTGGTATTCTAGACTGGGTCCTGGCACATATACAAGACTTGTAAAAATCAAATATAAATCTGGAGTTTAGTTTATAATAATGTGCATTATTGTATTACTAGTTTTAATAAATATCCCATGGTAGTATAATATATTCACATTGAGAGAACTGGGTCAAAGGTATACAAGATTTCTGTGCCCTCTTCACATTCGTCAAAATCTAAAATTATTCTAAAATTGCAGTTTACTAAATAAAAGTATCTCTTCTATAGAATCAAGATTGTTATTTTGGATGGAAACTTAAAATTGTTTTGCATGCAACATAACAATATATGATTTTACATATAGTTGAATTCAAATCACCGATAAAATCAGTAACAAATAGACAATCAATAACAATGTCTGCTTTTAGGTCAAACTGAGTTTTAAACTTACCAACACTGACCTCTGCTTTTTCATTTGTAAAAATGTGAAAATATAAGGACTAGCTGTTTTAAAGCCTTTCCTAGCTTATTCACTTTATGAAAAATAAGAGGGATGACATATCCAGCCTTTTTATATTATACACTAAATAATTATTAAAATTAATCATGCAGATATAGTGTGACATGTACTTAATGCACTTATTTCCAATTATTTAGAAAATAAAAACATTTACTTTCTTGTCTAGTTACACAGGAATAATTTATAGCCATGAGGAAATGCATTAATGTAATTATGAGATAGGATGTTGGTTTATGTGCCTTAGAAAATTAAAATGAAAATCTGAGTTCATATTCCTCATTTCCTGTTTCTTAGAAAAACATATTGCAGACATTGATTATTTTCTAAAGAATCATTAAATAAGCAAACAACTCAAAAGCTGCATGATAGAAGAACTTTCAAAAGCTTGAGGATTTTTTTAAGTCAGATAATAAATTTATTGACTATTTTGTTTCCCCAGTACAGTTAATTTTTTATTGATTGAACATGGATAGTATGTGAGTGGTGGTGGACTGACCTGTGAAAGAGTAACTAAAAATAGAATATTCAATTTTGCTGAGATAAACTTATTTGAACATTTATTCCATGTATCATGTGTCTATGTAATCATAAATGTTCCTCAGATATGGAATACAAATTGGCATATATTTTATCAATGCAGTGCATGTATTTGGAAAAAGACTCTGCTACTTCTGGCTGTGAAGGAAAATTTGGAGAATGCATTTTTGATATTAGTTATTGGAATTCCTATGAAATGCTGATAGATTGTAGGGACAACACATTTGAAATCAAAGCTTCCCTATAAATATCCAGATTTAGTAAGTTTTTCTTTTCTTTTGTTTTCGGAATAGACTCTTCCTTATTTTAAGTCAAGAATGGATTTGTAATGAAGAAAGCATTTATGCCAAAATGACATTCACTTAAGAATGAACAAACAAAATAGCTTCAAAACCAGAGATATGTTACTCTATGAAGAAACAAATTCTAAGGTTAGAACATGACCCTATCCTCTTATGTCTCCTTAGACCCTTAGCAGGTATTTTGCTGGCTTTTCCTCATATTCTGGGTTTCTTCATATTGTGCTATTCCATAGCTTAGTCACTGAACATGGATTTTCATCTACTTACTCCCTAGATGATCTCATATAAACCCATTAAAAATGTAATCTAAAAACTTACGGTTCCCTATTTATATTTATCATTGGACCATCTTTATTAACTACACGCACATTTATCTCAACTACCTACCTAAAAACCCCATTTGAGTATCTAATAGCCACATTAAACTTAATATGTCTGAAACCAAATGCTGTATCTCCGCTCCCAGACTTACATCATCTGAAGCTTTCCCTGTCTCTGTGGATGCCAGCCTTGTTTACAAGGTGCTCACCCCTGACTCAGCTCCCCCTCCCATTCCTCACACCTGTGGGAAGCTTTCCTGGTTGTCCTTCAGAACGTGTCCGGTTTTGATCAGTTTCTTTATCTCCTGTGTCACCTCTCTGCCCCTGTTACTTCAGCCTATATTACTGCATTAGCTTGACTCTCATCCCTTTTGGTTTCCACTCTATGAAGCAGGAGAGTATCCTGCCTCTGTTTTCCTCCAACACTCAGAATAAAATGCAAGCCAGTGAAAAGCACGTTAGGTCCCAGGAGAGCCAGCCCCTTGAAACCAATCTGATTGCCTCTTCTCCCAGTAATGCCTCTTCTTTTGGCTCACATCACACTGACCTGTTCTTCCAGCAGAATTCCCCCCCAAACTTCTATCTCCTGAGTAAAGTCCTCCAATATAACCAATACCTTTGTTTCCACTTAGCTTTATTTCCTTCTTGCTAGGTCTTTTATGCAATTACAATAAATTTCAAATTACCTTTTGAAAAATCTGTTTCTCAAATACAAGCAGCATTCTCCCATGTCATGGCACTTGGCCACTCTCACACCTGGAAAACTTGTTCACACTCTTCTTTCATTTCTGTAGTCAAACATCACTTCCTCCAGGGGGCCTTCCCTGGTGCCCTATATAAAACTGCAATATCCTCCAGGCTCCAAGTTATGCCTTTCTGCTTTTTTTCCTTATAGCTTTTAATCACAATGCAAAATAGTGTAAATTTTATTGATTTAGTTAATTTATGTTATCTCCAAAAGAATATATATATATATAATTTTTTCTGCAGGTAGGAATTATTGTGTATGTTTTTTCATAGTTTTATCACTAGTATCTAAAATAGTCCCTGATACATCCCCAAAACATGCAACAAATACATGATAAATACATCAAAGGGATTTATTTAAGGGATTAGACTACGTGAGGAGGATATTCTGTGAACTGGAACTGTAGAACTGTGAACCTGGGGTTGCTCAGTTGAATATAGTGGTTAGGCAGTTACAGTTGTAGGGAGATCACTAAAATTCAGGGTTGTGGACCAGGTTGATTCAAACCCTATAATTTTTGTTTCTAAGCCCCAAACCCTCAAAAGGCATTATTGGAGAATTTCTCAGTCAAACTTTATAAAATTAAAATGAATAACTTCGAGAAGCCTGAAATCTTGTTTCATGATAATTTTGTAATTTAGTATTCAGGTTGGGATTGCAAGGTTTTCTGAAAAATGGTTCAAAAAGATGTAGTTTCATTCCATACAAGAATTCTTAGCTAAACAGCAGTTTTGCTGTGGACTCAGTAATTAAATCTCCCTGACATGACGCTGTGCTGCCTGCTTCTCCGGCCTGGGCTCTACCTTCACTGCCCTTTGGTGTATTATTGATCACTGAAAATTCCTCATGTCTTCCTATCTCCTAAATTAATTTCCCAAATCCAATCAATAATTCCATTGTCATCTAGTTTCCTTCTTTTCCCAATTAAAACCAATCCAATTACTTTGGAAAAAGTCTGCAGAAAATTAAAATATTTCACAATGTGTATCATTTCAGGGGACAGAGAATGAATTGGGCAGAGTCCCTTAATTGGTTAACTTTTCAAGAATATAATGTAGAATCCATTTACTCTTGTTTTAACACTTTTCATTTTAGCATCTGTATCCGCTGTAAGGCATTTAAGTAGAAGTAAAAAGTGTGTTTAAAATATAAAGTGTTTGCTGAAATACAATATTTCTTTCCAAGGAAAGAACAGATTTTAAATTTTCTACAACCATTGCTTTTAACAATAACCTTTTCATTGACTTTGTGAGATAATTATAAGTGATACACAAATGAAATCATTGTGTAACCTTCAAGCATATTTAATGTCTAAATAACATGTCAAATTCACATTTTAAAATGTTTGTCCTAAATTTGTTATTCTATTTACCAGAAAGATTATAATGATTCATTCTTTGAATTATCCTGCTCAAAAAATAATGCATACTCTATATTTTAAAGGAGCAGAACAGCTTATATTTCAAAATCACAGAGAAAGAAATACATGAAAGCACATATCTTGTCAAGTCTTGGCATATGACATTTTTGCTTTTATGGGCCTCCATATAAGTATTATATTCTAATGTTTTACAATAGATGGTTCATATATTATTTTGTTATAACTCTGTTCAAGAACTTAGTACAAGAGTATTCCTCCATATGAATAATGGATAAATATAATCATTACTTATCTAGTTGCCTTTATATATTATTTTATATTAAATACTGTTGAATAGGTAATGAACTAAAATTAAAATTAAAGATATAGAAGTAATATTATTTAAATGTTTTCTCTTTCTCCATTGTCTATCTGCCCACTTTTCTCTGTAGCCCCATATTCTTTGGGCCCTCTAAAATAGCTTCCTTCCAATGTTTTTTCAGGCAAATATAAGAATACAGCATTGATCACTGAAAATTCTTCCACCTTAGTCTTTCCACCTTAGTAGTATATTAAAGAAATTTTCTGTTCCTTTTTTTCACTAACCATTATACTTTAAGGAGTCCATTCTCATTTTTACTAGCTGCATAGAATTCTACATTAAAGACATACCAAAATTATTTGGCTATTTTCCTGATAATAGGATTGTGCATTTTAATCCCTCTCCTTGATTCTGGTCCAACCTTTGTTTATACTTCTATTAAATATGGAATAGTGTGGAAGTGACTCTGATTTATGAGGTGAGATTAGAAAACGTACAGTGGTCTCCTGTTTCCCCTCTCCTTTCTAGCCCCATCTTTTTCTCACCCTGTCTCCTTCTTGCTCTTGTTCTTATTTGTCATTGGATTCTGAATATCATATTTAGAAAGGAAATTTACTAGAACATGCTGAGGAATGAAAGATTTCATAAATCCAATATCTAGGGTAAGAATATATTTTCTTGAGCAGTTTACTTTAAAACTTTCAGGGTATTTCCATTATTCTATTTTCTTTATGGAAATTTTATTCTTTTTGAAAAGTTCCAATGGAATTTCTGGTATAGATAGTGGAACAGCTAAGTGCTATACTCACCTCCTCCCTCAACCATGTTGAAATTATAAGTAAAGAAAAACTTCACTGAGAATCTTCTGAAGTACATCTGAACAGAGAAGTCTTATAACTTCTTATAAACAAGAAGCCACATCAATACTGGCAGGAGGGATAGAGACACAGGCAGACTGGTTCCAGACCCATGTGTGGTAGTTAAAAATCAAGAGGGCTATCTCTCAACTTGGGAGGTTCCCTCTGAGAAGCAAAGGACTCCAGCCCCACACCAGTCTTTTTAGCACTAGGTTCCAGTGTGGGGAAGAGCAGTCCCCATAACTTCTGGCTGTGAAAACCCACTTACCTATAGACTATGGCTATAGGTAAGACAGAGAGCTTCTGGAGTTCCAGATGTTCCTTTTACTTGCTGAATGACTCACTCTGAGTTTCAGAGCTGGAGTAGCAGCTTAAAAGGCGGCAGAGACATACAGGGAGGAACTGAATTGTCTGGTTTCAGGACAAGGGCTATAGGGACAGCTTTCTCCCAGACAGAAGTGCTGGCAGAGGCCATGAGCCCTCCCTCTGCAGATACAGACAGGTACCCTACCTGAGTCTCCATCATCCTGGCTTACCTCATTCTCCTGGTGATTCCCTGAGACCCCAGCTATATCCAGAAAAGTCCGGAGACTTTCTGCAAACAACCTTTCTTGGCTAATGCTATGGAGTCTCCTATAATCTCTCAAAAGTCCACAAACTGCAAACTAGCAGCATCTGGCTTCAGCATGTGCCACACCTCTTGCTGGGCAGCCCTAAGCCAGGCAGTAGATACAGCCGGCCTCAGTTCACAGTTTAACCCTCCTGTGCACGCCAAAGCCCACCACAACGGGCAACCATCTGGAGGTCACCTTTTAGCTAATGACAGGAGCTGCAAGAGGAAACAGGCAGTGGATGACCCTGGTCTGAACCTCTCAAGATGCCCCAGATTCAACAAACCTGGTGTGTAATTTCAAACCACAATAGAACAGCCCACAACTACCTCCACAAATGACACACCCAAAAGGCAGACATGGCAGGCAGATACCTGGTAAAGTGAATCCTGTTTCATAGGGTCAGCCCCTGTACGACATCTCTACCACTGTAGTCATGGCCAGTTGTTACAACTGATCAGCCTAAGGGTCGACTCCTCCCATTGATATGCGAACAATAATCAAGGCTTTTTCAAGGCATCCTTAGTTATACTATCTAAGATGTGGAAGCAACCTAACTATCCACCAACAGAAGAAGGGCTGAAGAACTAGTGCATATATACACGTATATACAATATAGTGCAATTCAACCATAAAAAAAGGAATTAAATCTTGCCATCTGCAACTACTTAGATGGATCTACAGGGTATATGCTGAGTGAAATAAGTCAGACAGAGGAAGACATTCACTTAAATATGGAATCTAAAAACAAATTAAGTAAACAAAAGATACCAACTCATTCAAAGAACATTATGATGGTTGCCAGATGGAAGGGGTGTTGAGGGGCTGAGTGAAAATGGTGAAGGAATTAAGAAGTACACATTGGTGGTTACAGAATAGTCATGTAGATGCAAAGCACAGCATAGAGAATGTAGACAATAGTATTTTAACAAATAGGAATGGTGTCAGATGGGTACTAGATTTATTATGGTGATCAGTTCATAAGATATATAAATGTCTAATCACATGGTTGTATACCTGAAACTAATATAATATTGCATGTTAATTATAATTGAAAAATCTTAAGGAATCAAATGAAAATATCATATAATGAAAAAATAAAAAAGGAAAGTTCCACTGGACTATATTAAAAATAGCTAAATATAAAAATTATTGCCAGAACTTACTAAGAAAAAAAGATGCAATTATAAGGAAAAGGCAAGTATAATTTTCTGATATATTTGGAAAGACCTTTAAGGTAGATATTAAACAAATATCAGAAGCAGAGGAGGGTCTGGTAACAAATAGAACAGTTTACTCCTGTAGAAAATAGAGATTGAAGGTTGCCAGAGACTTGGTGAAAGAAATCTATAAAATATTAAGTTGGCAAAGAAGAGACCATGGAAAAACCAAGTTGCAATATTTAAAGTAACTTGCAATATTAGTTTGAAGCCACTTTCACTTGAAGAACCCTCAGAATTTTTTAATGTATTGTCATTATTTTGAGGATTATTTTTAGTGAGTAATTAATATAGTGTAGTCTTGTTTAGTAAAATAGTTTATGCCTTAAAAAGTGTGGTTAACAAATGTTATAAAACAAGTGAAAAATTAAAAAAAAAACAAACAGAAAATAGTCAAAAAAAATGTGGGCAGCTTTATTTTGACACATGACTACTTGTCTTCTTTGGGAGTTAAAATGCATTTTCAGTGGCAAGTTACAATTCTCCCATCTAGCCTTGGAATTGTCACTGCTCATTTAAACTACATGCTTAATAACTTTTTCAACTTACCTGAAGGGTACTTCTGTTGCGGAGAAATACACTGAGGCAAAATCAATCTTCCTAATGGCTAGCTGCCGGTGCCACCTCAGTTGGTGTTCCAGGTTATTTAGCATAAACATATGTGTTCTCATTAAAAGCCATCCTTTTTTGAAAACACTATGACTCACCAGTGGAAAAAAATTTTGTCTATAAATCTGAAAATAATTTCTCTAGTGCACTCTTTATATGCCTAGTTGTGAGGCTACACAAATGCCTTTCATACAATAAAATTATGTATGAAGAATACACAGTAATTTATATGATTTTTTAAAAATATTTTATTCATTGTTTTAGAGAGAGGGGAGGAGAAAGAGGAAGAGAGGGAGAGAAACATCAATGTATGGTTGCCTTTCACCTGCCTCCAGCTATGGACCTGGCTTGCAACCTGGTTATGTGCCCTGGCTGGGAATCAAACCAGCAACCTTTTAGTTTGCAGGCTGATGCCTTATTTACTGTGCAACCAGCCAGGGTTAGATATGTTTTTTTTTCTTAACAGCACATTTCATAATCTATTATATAGCAAAAAGTCCAAAATTGGCCTGGACTTTTTCTTTTCTTCCTCATAAGAGAAGGCAAATAACATATAAATGTCATTTATCAGAAATGGATATGACTTTCTTAGAGAGATAAAATAATTTATACGGATTTTCAATTTAGTTTCTTCTGCTGTTTAAAATTATGTGTAAGCCCTGGCTGGTGGCATAGTGGATAAGGCACTGGCCTGCGAACCCAAAGGTCACTGGTTCGATTCCCAGCCAGGGCACATAACCAGGTTGCAAGCCAAGTCTCCAGTCTGATCTGTAGCTGGAGCAGGTGAAAGGCAACCATACATTCATGTTTCTCTCCCTCTCTGCCTTTCTCTCTTCCTTTCTGGAAATAATAAATAAAATATTGAAAAATAAAATAAAATAAAATAATGTGCAAATAAAGGTAAGCTTGTGGGTTTAAGTTAATCAATATTTACCCAACTTAATAGTCTCTATATGCTACACAAATAATTTATCTTGCTAGCTATCTCACAAATGCCTTCTAAAGATCAGAAATTGAATAGAAAACTGGGTGTGAATGGATCCATGGAAACATGCAAGTGGTATTGGACATTAGTTCACATTCACATTCTTGTTATCTTGATCAATGCCATGATATTCAATCTTAGAAAACAAAATATATAAACAAAAATAACAAATAGAGCCCTGGCTGGTGGCACAGTGCATAAGGCGCTGGTCTGCAAACCTAAGGGTCCCTGGTTCGATTCCCAGCCAGGACACATAACCAGGTTGCAAGCCAGGTCTCCAGCCAGGTCCTTAGCTGGAGGCAGGTGAAAGGCAACCATACATTGATGTCTCTCTCCCTCTCTGCCTCTCTCCTTTCCCCTCTCTCTGAAAAATAATAAATAAAATCTTAAAAATAACACAAAGCAATTGTAATAATAACTTAAGCTGGTTAATTAACTTAACCAGCTTAGCTATTTCTATTAAATATTTGTCCATAAATATATTTGCAGAATTTTTTGGGTTAGCCAAAAAAATGTGCTTTTTTTCTGTAAGATGTCTCTAGTAGCACTTAGTTGTCTTTAACTCCATTTGAAACACTTTTTGTGTTGCTCTTTGACAGCTACTGTATCAGTGTGCATTTTAAAAATACTTATCAAAACTGTTGAATATTTGTGTAGCCATTTTAATATTGAAGATCGAAGAAAATATGCAACATTTTTGGCATATTATGCCAAAATGAAATTAAAATGAGAGTTCACAGAATTGCACCCAATCTTTTCTATGCTCAGACCAGTCTGCATAATCCACCACATCTGGTAAAGCTAAAATTGAGAGTCATTTTTGGCATATTATTTCAAGACAGGTAAACAATGCAACTGAAACACAAAGATTTGTGCCATGTATGGAGAAGGTGCTGTGACTGATCAAATGTTATCAAAAGTGGTTGCAGACTTTCATGCTGGAGATTTCTTGCTGGATGATGCTTCATAGACAAACCAGCTGAAGTTGATAGTGATCAAATAGAGGCATTAACTGAGAACAATCAATGTTCTGAGTATGTGGGAGAAAGCCGGCATATTCAAAATATCTGAATCAATAAAGTTGTTGATAAAAATGAAAAATATGACTTTTAAGGAAAAAACCACATGGTCTTTTTGGCTAACCCAATGTTTTGCTTTTTTATTTTGTAAATTTTTCTATCTCTGAATATTTCACATCTACAGTTGACTTATGTGAAAAATTTTTAAAGAAATCCATGGAGATAAGCATCCTTTTATATATAATAGGTAGATTTCTATCATATTTTAATATCTGTAATATTTACTCTCAAACTTCTGAAATATTGCTTATATTGCAAATAAATGAAAAGGCAAAAGAATGCTAATTCAATTGAAAACAAATTTCCTAAAGTGTTCATTAGTTTATAAAAGACTGACAATTTAATTTTTAAATATTTTTATGCTTTATTACAAGTAGCTATTTAAGTGATCAACTATTAACTAGTAGACATGATTAAGTGTACTAGAATACATATTTTATGATATTGTTTTAACAAATATATCTTAAGTACTTTACTAAATAAGGCACAAAAATTTTTTTTAAAAAGAATATACAATGTTACCTGCAAGTGGAAACATGAAAAAAAGTGGTCTAATGATAATTAAACATACTAAAATTAGTGGAGTACTTTCTAATTATTACTCTAGGAATTAAAATAATTGAAAGCACTTACTTCCATTGGAATGTGCAAAGAGTTATATTCTGATGTTCAGTATTTATAGCACATATTTTTTTGCTTTATTCTTAAAAAACTTCCACATGAGAACTCATTCTTTGACAGTTGTGGGACATGTGAGAGGTGCAATTGTTAGATAAGAATTGTAGTTTTGGAGTCAATACTCCACATACTTTTGATTCTAGCTAATTCCAACAAAGGTCCTAATCTACCAATTATAAAACCATATGTGACCCTTAACAGAAATGTATATATGACAGTGAAATCCTGAAATGATCTTTCAAGTCATGAATAATTTTTAAAGAAAAACTATTTTTAAATATTTGTTTTGTGGTAAAGAGTTTTAAGATTCCCTCAAAATGAACTACATACATTTTAGGTACGTATGCATATGACATTCTACATGTACTAACTCAAAGACAATAGTAAGGAACCATTTCTTATAAGATAATCTATCTCACTCAATCATTCCGCACTTGCCTCACTTAGCTAACTGCACCCAGTTATTCTCACAAGAGTCTGTTTTAGCTTTCCACAAGAAAATACTAAAATTAGCTCAAAAGCAGTGCCAATTTTCTAGCTTTATTTAAGATTATGCAGAAGCCCTATCATTCTGTGTCTGCTAATTTATTGTTTCTTGATTTAACATCTGACCTCTAGATTGCACTATCTAACCTAAAAAGGCATTTGGAAAAAATAAAAATTTTCTCGCTATTATGCTAAATCTCCTAGTTTCTGCTAGCTGTTCAGTTTCATTTACCAAATAAGAGTAATTTCTGACCTTCCAGTCTCTGTTATGTAGCATAAGCTGTCTAATAAGGGTTCAAGTGCTTCAGCTTTAAAATGACTAAAGTTCTCTTGTAACAATTATTATAATAAAAATATTTAAAATATAAAACTAACAAAAATATTCCTAAGTATAAAACCAAGAAAACACAGAAGGTCTTGATCCACTAAAAATGTTCCATAAAACCATAGCTTGCCTGAAAGTAGTGACTCTCAATTTTAGCTTTACCAGATGTGGTGGATTATGTAGACTGGTGTGAGCATAAAAAAGATTGGGTGCAATTCTGTGAACTCTCATTTTAATTTCATCCATTTTTCATCCACTCAAGGAAGCAAATATAAATGTGCATGACCATAAAATAGAATGCTCCCTGTTTTATAAAATAAATCATGCACACAATTAACTTTAAAATTGCTGACTAATTACCTGTGAACATTCCAAAGCTCAATGTAGCACATCACATACCATGAAAGTATGGCACAAAGGTGAACTCTCCAAGATGTTATGAGTTTTTCTGTTCTTGTCTTCTCTCCCCATGTAATGCTTAGAAATAAACACCGGGAGTTGGGAGATGTTTGAAGATCTAAAACAGTATCACAAAGAGAAAGACCTAGAAGAGCCATCGGTAGTAACAGTTAATATCTAAACCAGGAGTTGCTGCCAATGACTACACACAGTGTAAGGATTGCCTTGCCAAAGGGAACTTTTGAAGATAGTGCCAAAAGTTATGAATGAATTTTACATGCACCAATCCAATGGTGCTGGCACCGAGTCTGGCCGTTGGGAACAACAGAAAGAATAGGCCTAGAAGGAGAATCTCCGTCTACTAACCCTGATCCACTGATAATATTTCCAGAAATGGTATGTTGAGACATATTCAGACATTTTATATAGTCCTACTAGAAATGAATAAACAATGATCTTTACATAAGCATGGATCAGGAGAAAAATATAAAAATTTTTGGCCAATCCTGGATGTCTTGTTTCCAACTAAAATAACAATATTTAAATAAATATTTTAAAATATATATTTTAAAGATTTTATTCACCACCTTCAGAGAGAAGGGTGGGGAGGGAGGAAGAAAGGGAGAGAAACATCAATGTATGGTTGCCTTTCACCTGCCTCCAGCCATGGACCTGGCTGGAGACCTGGTTTGCAACCTGATTATGTGCCCTGGCTGGGAATCGAACCAGTGACCTTTGGGTTTGCAGGTCAGCGTCTATCCACAGAGCCACCAGCCAGGGCAAATAACAATATACTTTAATGAATGTGTTTTATATTTTATACTTTAAATGAGTGAGTTTCTGTTGAACAATCTAGTGGGTCTGATGGTCAAGAGAATCTGGAAAGGAAGTCAATAGAAAAGGAGTTTAAGCCATAACCATGCATTCAGATTTACGGTTATACAAATCTCCTTTGGAAAATGGGTGCAACTTTAAGTATTTAGCATTCAGGTAGACAAATACCATATGATCCCACCTACTAGAGGAAACTGGTGAACAAAACCAACACATAAGCAGAGTGGAACTAGGGACATATCAACAAGAAGCAGAATGAAGGTGACTAGAGGGGTAGGGGGAGGGGAAAAGGTGATGAGCCAAGGAGCGAAGGGGAAAGGTTTAGCCAAGGAACTAATATGAACAGCCCACGGACATGGACATGGACAATGAGGTGCGGATTGACTGTGGAAGAGGGTGGTGGGGCAGGGGAAAGCAATGGGAAAAAAAGGAAACAACTGTAATACAACAATAATAAAAATATTTACCACTTGGTTAAGGCAATAGTTAATCTTGTCAAATCTTAGATAAGCACTCCAGTGGCCCAAATTTTCACTTACTGGCATCAGAGCTATGAAATAGGATTCTTTCATATTTCTAGCTTCAAAAGCATTTTATTAGTTGGCCTAGTTATACTGTTATTTCAGATTCTTTGAATTCAGCTGGAAGTATAAAGCTAAAATCACAGTGACTTAAACCAGACTAACACACCCCATGATAAGACTAAAACAGGGAAAGAATACACTATACTTCTATCAAGCTACCCATATGAATCTTAGTAAATATGAAACCCAGCTTGTTACTCTCACCTGATTTTTTTTTTTCTGTCAGAATTAGAGGTTGAATGTTAAAATTATTTTTTATTATATTTTTCACACAGTTCAGCAGCCTCAGCTCCTGGGTGAACTTAAGGAACATCCTGACCTCAAAGCTCTGGCTGACACTGACCACCCACATGATGGAATTCAGTTGGAAAAGAAAACAGACGGCCAACAAGGAATGCTGACCAGGAAAATCCATGAGACCAGTAAGGGCATTGCCTGCAGGTGCACAGCCCCCCCCCCTTGATTGTGTTGTTCTTTTTTCCCTCTCCCACCTTATTAAAAACTTTTGTCCATACTGAGATAGGATGGGCTGTGGGACAAGAGTCCCCCATCTTCTTGCGTGGCTGGCACTTGAATAAACCTCTTTTCTTTTTACCAGCACCCTGTCTTACATGTTTTAGCTTTTGTTGTGGCAGGCAACAAAACCTGGGTTTCATTACAAGATCTTCAACAAGTCACTTATATCTACTATGCCTCAGTGTTCTTATCTGTAAAATACGGCTTTGAATACTATTTATTTAACAGAGATTTTGTTATGATTAAAAGATCATTACCTTGAAAACATTATTAAACTGAGAATGAAATATTTTTTATCTTAAGTGGCTGAATCCTTCAGAAAATTTATTTGATATATCTGGCTTAGCTCATCATCATCATCATCATCATCATCATCATCATCATCAGTGACTTATTGGACACTTACTATGTGCCACATTGTTAGGGGAAGGAAGTTCCTGTCTATACATGGCTGGGCCTTCCTGTAGGGTGAGCCAAGGAGTTTAGCCTTGGAGCTAATCTTATCCCCAGAGCCTCTGGAACTCTGCCTCCAGAGGTAAGCAATTTAGCAACTTTCAGTAGGCTAATGTCACCGCCTATGTCACTTTTTGGTATACAATCCCCTTTGTTCCAATGTGTATATAAGACTGCCCTTGCTGTAAGTTTGCTGTGTGCACTACTGTTGTGGGGGTGGACAAACTGTGGGGCAACGCCAGCACCCTCCAGCGCCTGGCCCCCTGGAAGCAGGGGAGTGGGTGTAGAAACTTCCCAACTCTGCGGTCATTAACCTAAGCTCGCAGCTACTATAGGAGTGGGCCAACCAAGCCTGTGCATGCCACCAGCCTCAGCTGTCCAGCCTTGCGGTGGTTAGTTTGCTGCTGCAATACAGCATGCAAACCCAGCATGCAAACCCTCGCGCTCCATGCAAATTCTTTGCTCCCAGGCCAGGGCCCTCCCCATTATCATCACTTGATTGTCTCAGGCCCAACAAGAGTGGACCTGACACACACACTCAGTTTAATGTAGTTTAAATGCCTTAACTTAGTTTATCTCCATAACAAAATTATAGAGGATATAAATGTAAAATGAAGTTTTTTTTTTAACTATAAATATTTATAGTTCTATGTTCCTGACTTGATTATATCCAAATGAAGCAAGCCTTCCCTTACAGAGATAAATTAAGCAATCAAATGAAAATACAGATAGGAAAAAACAAGATTATAATTACATGCTACCAAAATAAACACTCAATTAAATATAAAAGCATTTGAACTTTGTTGTTCTTAGGTAAACATCAATGTCTATCTTGTTTATTTTTGCCTATAATATATGTCCACTTATTATATACATATACTAACTTTATACAGAGAGACTGGATTTTTGTTAGACTTTTAAATTCCTTTTTTATGGAAGCTTTTAAATTTCCAATATATCATTTGCATAGAATTGATAAGATACTAGATATTGTTGAGATTAGCAGAGAACTATACATATGCATTTACAAAAATTAAATAAGTTGACAGAGTGTCAGAAAAGAACAGATAAGTTTCAAGGAAAAAAATAAACATTTTGGTGTCAGTTAACCATTTAAAAAAATCTGGAAAGAAAATAGTCCCATTACATGATACATTAAAAACACCAGACAGATTAATAAAACATATCCTAAAAGTAAGTTTCTAATGATTAATACATTAGAGTTAGATAATTAATTCCTTTTTTTTCTAAAAAATCTTTTAAGATGACTATTCTTAAGGTTCAAAGTTTCTGAAATGAGAAGTTCTTTAGTATATTTTATTTGTCTATATACAACTTGTCATGTACAATAAGGTTTCAAATAACCACAATTTTAAACTAATGTAAGTTTAGGTGCATAGGAAAAAATAAGAAGCAAACCAGCTTAAATGAAATATTTACATAGGTAGAAATATCAGTAATATAGTGAATTATTAAAATGGAGCCTTGGCTGGTGTGGTTCAGTGAATGCCAGCCTGGGAACCCAAAGGTCGCTGGTTCAATTCCCAGCCAGGGCACATAACCAGGTTGCAAGCCAGGTCACCAGTCAGGTCCTTAGCTGGAGGCAGGTGAAAGGCAACCAACATACATTGATGTTTCTCTCCCTTTCTTCCTCCCTCCCTGCCCTTCTCCCTGAAAATAATGAATAAAATCTTTAAAAGTATAAAAATAAAATAAAATGGAAGAGATTATATTGAAGACATTTGAATCAACTGTTTAGTACATTTCATATCCTAGAAAGAAATTTTAACCTAAATCTGGCATGAAAGGGAAGATAAAAGAGTGAAAGTCTGTTTTACAGTGCAGCAGATACCACCTGCTAAATTAACTTCAATCTTGAGAAAGGAGGAAAGACATGGAGATAACAGTGGATGTCAGGCTGTGTATACAGCCTAGTTCTAATTTATTGCACACCATAAGCTGAGTATCTTGTATCTACAACAATTTTAAGGACCAATAAACACAGCTGAAAGAGAATGTCCACCGTAGCTGGAGGCAGGTGAGGGGCAACCATACATTGATGTTTCTCTCTCTCTCTACTTCTCTCCCTTCCTTTCATTCTGGAAATAATTAATAAAATCTTAAAAAAAAAAAGAGAGAGAGAGAGAGAATTTCCAAAAAAATTAAAAACAACATATTTATCTACAAAACAGAATCATTTATTAATTTTTATTACTTCAATTCATCTTATAAATTGTTAATGTGAGCTCAGTGCATTATAATGGATTTATTATCATATCAAGTAGAAGCACAACAATTAAGTTTTTAGGCTCTAGAAGAGGCTACATGACTACATGTACAAGTGAGAGAGAATCCTGAGTGACTGCGAAAACTCTTTGGACATTTTTCTCCATCAGTTGGCAAATGACCAGATAGCAAGGAGACCTTAACAGAAATGACTATTAGAAATTTGCTTTGGAGCTGCATCATCTTGATATGGTTTGTATTAAACTTTAATTCCCTTAATTGAATTTTGCTGTGAAGTGAGGCCAACCGATGCAGACTGCTCCATTCTGGAACCCTGCCTTTACAGAGAGTTCTCAGTAATTACAGCAATCATGGTGCCCCATGTTACACAGCTTCCTTTAAAGCTCTTTGTGTTAAGGCTATACCACAAAGAGGGGCATCTGGATGACAACTTCACAGAATTAATTTTTCCCCATAAAACACATACACAAAAATTAAACCTTAGAAATCTAGGATGCTATTATTAATGCACTAGATAAATAATATCTTGAAAACACTGGAAACTATCAAGCCAATTACTGTTTTTCAAGAAAATATAAAGTTTATGTTTTGATATAAAGCATGTATGTTTATGTGTAATTCATCATTGTCCCAAAGAGAACCTAAATAATTTAGCCAACAAAAATATACCTTTTTAAGTTTAATATTTTTGTTGATATTTTTCCATTACCAATTATCCCTCTTTGACACCCTTCCCCCCCCCCCAAATCACCACACTGTTGTCCATGTCCATGAGTCCTGTTTCCTGTTTGCTCAATCCTTTGAACACCTAATCACACCCCCCAGAGCTGTCGGCCTACTTTCTACCTATGAGTTTGTCTCTATTTTGCTTGTGAGTTCAGTTTGTTCATTAGATTCCACATATGAGTGAAATCATGTGGTATTTGTCTTTCTCTGAGTTACTGATTAAAAAAAATATACCTGTTGTGTTAAATATAAGAATTGAAACACAGATACATAATTAAATGCTCATATGTGTCTGTATATGTGCATATATGAAAATCTTGCTTATTCTGTAAATTCATGAAATAATTTTATTTTTTTTTGTCTTCATTATCAGAGCTGTGTTTTTGACTCTAACACAATTTTCTAGAGTACAATGTTTACTTCCATCTAAACTCTTTGAGCTATAATATTTTGTTGATTTGTATATGATACAATTATTGAAAATTTGATCCTAAATCATTACTATCCATTTTTACAATATTATGGTTAGGTTTTAATATCCAAATTTTCTAACTTTATACTGAATTTCGACAGGAAGTTGTTAAAGTGGAAAAGATCACTATTACTTACAAATACTAATAAATGCTTTAGACTCCTTTCATTAATAAGAAGTAGAAATTGTAATGGAAATATACCATATTTCCACTAATATAAAAATATAACTTTGCATGAACAAAATACATAATTTGTTATATCTATTAGAGTAAAACCTCTAACTCTACCAAGGGAAATAATTGAGAAAATATTAGAAAGATATGCTTGATGGCTGATCTTAATTGCAAAGGAATCTACATTTAATAAAATTCCAGTTAAGTGAAATCCCAAATATTTTACTTGTATTATATTGAAAGTCAGAGATGTATTTATTAATTTTAGGGACAAGGGAAGGGAGGGAGAGTGAGAGGTAGAGAAACATCAATGTGAGAGGGAAACATGGATCAGTTGCCTCTCACATGCATCCCAGCCTGGAGTCAAACCTACAACCTAGGCTTGTGCCCTGATCCCTGAACCCGAATCTCCTGGTAACTTTTCACTTTGTATTAGAACCCAACCAACTGAGCCACACTGGTCTTGTTTCAGAAAAAAATATTACGATTTTTCAAATGAACAAAGGAGGTTAAGGTATCTTTCTAATGCAATCCTGTGCATTGTCAGATGGAATATCAGAATTAAATGCTTCTGTAGTAGCATATACCACTTATTGTTGTTGACTGTTTAGAATAATTTGTACAAATTTATAGACAGAACTTAAGTTATAGAAAACTGTTTCCTGTCAATGATAATACCAATTCTTATCTATGCAAATGCAATTTATATTAATAAACACTTTTAGAGAAGCTGACATCAAACATATTTTAACATATTATTTGACATCAAATAATATGTTATTTGATGTACACAAATTATACATCAATTATTAAATTGATATACAGTCAATAATTTAATCAATTTTAAGTTGATATATAAATTGTATACTTGATATACATCAATTTGATGTATATCAAATATAAATCAACTAATATATTATTTGATGTATACAGTTGTACATCAATTAATAATTTCACTGCAGATTCCATGATTGTGCATGATTGTATGTGTGAGTATATTTTTTCTATCTGATCTCATTTGCACTGGTTTTTAACCTTACTGATTCTTTTATTAAATAATGAGTTAAATTAAATCTTCACCTGTGTGTAAATTCTATTTGTATTAGGGTAATGGCTTTACCTGTTTGAAAATATAGTTGAAAATATAATTAAGCAGTTTTGGTAATGACATTGATACAGCCAAATAGAGAATATTTTCATCACCATAATATCCCACCTGTTGACCTTTAATAGCCACAGCAGTCTATTCTAGATTTCTAAGATTTTGTCAGTTCAAGAATGATGTACAAATGGAATCACAGTTTATGTAACCATTTGAGAATGGCCTTTTGCATATAGTATAACTTTTTGGGGGAATTCATCCTGGTTGTTGCATGAAGCATTACATGGTATGGAAGTTCCACAGTTGGTCCACTCATTCACTGAATGAAAGACATCTGTACTGTTTCCAGTTTGGAGATATTCAGAATAAAGTTTCTGTTGAAGTTCATGTGTAGGTTTTCATGTGATATGCATTTTCATTATCTTGGGAGTAGTTCATAGGAGTGCATTAATTGCATCATATGATATTGCATCTTATTTTTAATGCCATCCTATTTCTTAGAGACTGTATCATTTCGTAGCGCCAAGAGAAACGAATGACTAATAGTTTCCCCACACACTTCCCAGAGTTTAAAGAAATGATTTTATTCATTATTTTTAGACAGGGGAAAGTGAGGGAGAAAGAGAGGAGGAGAAACATTGATGTGAGATAGAAATATCCATCAGTTGCCTCTTCAAGTTCCACAACCAGGTTCAACTTGCAACCCAGGCAGTGCCCTGACTGGGAATTTAACTGGCACCCTTTTTCTCTGTGGCACTGTCACCAACTGAGCCAGATGGGTCAGGGCTGTTTTATTTTATTTTTTTAAATTTAGCCATTCTAATAGGTGTGTTATAATATCTCATTTTGGTATGAATATGAATTTCCTTGCTAGTTCTTTGTCAGGTACGTGATTTGCTCATTCAAAAATGTTTTCTCCCAGTCTTTAGCTTGTCTTTCCAGCAGCCGTACAGTTTTCATAGAGCAGAAGTTTTGTGATAATGATACATCATTTTTCCTTTTATGCATCTTTCTCTTGTTAAGTCTAAGAATATTGTGACTAGCCTTAGTTCACAAAGATTTTCTCCATTTTCCCCCAGAGTTTTATAGTGTTACATTTTAAATTTGAGTCTATAATACAGTTTGAGTTAATTTTTGTATGTGCAGTGAGGATTGAGTCAAGCTTTATTTATATATTCTTTCCAATGGATGTCTAATTGCTTCAGCAGCATTTGTTGAAAGAATATACTTTCTATGAAAATGATTTCACTTTTTGTCAAAAAAAGTAGGGCATATTTTGTGTATAAATGGCTAGGTTATACTCTATCTTTCTTTTTTCTTTTTCTAAAATTTGTTTTGACTATTCTAGCTTCTTTGAGTGTCAATATAATTATAGAATAACTAGTATATATAAAGTCTGTATGGAAAAAGTCCAGCCATTGTTAATATAACAAAAAGCAGTTTCTGCAACATCAGTGTAATGTGGCAGACTACATAGTGGACTACAATGTGCATGTGTGGAAAACGACCGCTTCACTGTCCTAGTCAATGGGGGTGGCAGATGCCATGGAGTGAGCATGTGTACTGTGTGGCCATTGCATTCAAAATGACTGCGTGAGTCAAGCAATGAATCTGTATCCATTTTTGCATTAAGTTTGAACATTCCTCCCTGGAAACAATTCAGATATTTCAGAAGGCTGCAGCTATGGGCAACTGGTGAGTGGCAGCCCAGATTTAGCACCCTGAAACTTCTGGCTTTTCCCCAAGCTATATTACCTTTGAAAGGGAAGAGATTTTATAATATTGATGAGATTCAGGAAAATATGAAGGGGCAGCTGACGGTGACTGGGAGAACCTTGTGAGGCCCTACTTTGAATGGGGCTGAAGTCAGTGTCCTATGTACAATGTTTCTTGTATCTTGTATTTTCTTCAATAAATGTCTCTATATTTTTTATACTACATGGCTGGATACCTCCTGGACAGACCTTACGTATATGCAGACTTGTTTGATTTTGATAACAATTACATTAAACCTGTGTATCAATTTGGGAAGAATTGACATTTGAATTTAGGAAAGACTTCCAATCTGTAAACCTGATATACCTCTCCATTGTATATATTTGCTTTTTCTATCACCATTTGTAGTTTTTAAAAAACAAGTCCTATGTATGATTTGTTAGCTTTATACCTAAGTTCTTTCATTTTGAGTGATTGTAAATGGTATTGTGTTTTTATCTCTAGACTCTGTGTGTTCATCACTATTAAATACAAATAGAATTTTATTCATTTTCTTCCACTAATTTTACATTCTGTGAACATGCTGAACTCATTTAATAACTCTAAAAGATTTGGGATTTTCTGGGGGGTATAACCCTTATTATTTTCTACATGTGTAATCATGTCTTCTGCAAATAGAGACAGTTAATTTCTTACTTTTCTGTATGTCTTTAACTTCCTTTTTTTGGCTGTTGTAATAGTAAGAAATATTACCACAATATTAAATAAGAGGGGTAAGAACAGACATCCTTTTCTGAACTTGGGAAGTTTTTGGTATTTATTATTTTGAATACCTTTCCATCCCCATGCTCTTGCCTATTCTTCCAGGACACTACAAATGTGGTTGTTAGATTCATTCCAACAGATTCATGCAGCTGTGTTGATTTTTTCCAAATTGTTATATCTGTTATTGGGATTGGGAAATCCCTGCTGTTCTATCTTATAATTCATTGCTTTTGCTTCTGCTCTATGTGAGGTGTATGACAACCATTAACATTTTACCCCTTTAATTTGGCTCATTTTTTTAGTTCAAAATGTTTTATTTGGTTTTTCTTTATATCTTTTATTCACTTGCCAATAATTTCCTTTTCACATTTTCTTAGTGCATTTGAATTACTGTTTTTAAAATTAGTATGATATTGTCCTAAAACCTTTGTCAGATAATTCTAATGTCTCTGTTATCTTGGGCTGGTCATCTATTGTCTTTTTAAATTCAATCTGAGAACTTCAGAAGTTCTTAGTATGATAAGAACTGTGTCTGTTGAATTCTGGACTCGGGGTATTATGTTATGAAATTCTAGATTTTATTTAAGGACATTGTTACATTTTTTTAAAAAATTATTTTCAGAGAGAGAAGGGAAGGGAGATAGGCAGAGGAGAGAGACATCAATGTATGGTTGCCTTTCACCTGCCTCCAACTATGGACCTGGCTGGAGACCAGGCTTGCAACCTGGTTATGTGCCCTGGCAGGGAATTGAACCAGCGATCTTTGGGGTTGCTGGCTGGTGCCTTATCCATTGAGCCTCCAGCCAGGGCTAGGACCTCTTTTTAAATGGCCTTCCTCTGTACAATTTCAGCATGGAAAGGGAGATGCTGCCTTGTTACTGCTGGATGTAGAAAGAAGTCTATATTCATCACTCACTTTCTCTTGATGTCCAGTGAAAGTTTTTTCTTTACTGCTCAGTGGAGGGTGGGTATTATGGCTTCCCACTTGGGCCCCACTGATAAAAGTTTGGCTTAGAAAGTTAGGGATATCTCATTACAGTTTCCTGTTTGGCCTGCACTTATACTATAGCGTATGGAGGTGACTGTGTTATTGGGGGGCAGTGCTGAAAGTTATGACATCTATCGACTTCTCTCCACCACCCCAGTGGGGAGGGTGAGGACTCCTTATCACTGCTGCCTGGGGAGGGTCTCCACGGACTTCCAAATGTGGGGCCATATACGACCCTGAATGTGCCCAATCTCGTCTGATTTCCGAAAATATGGGGGCCATCTTCACCCAGTCCATTAGAAGCAAAAGGGTTTCTAGGCCTTTTATAGCCTAGAAAGGGTAAAACCTGGTCTCCTCAGCTGCTGCAGATGGGGCCACATGTTTTTATTTGGTTTTCACCTGGAGTAGAGGGGTTACGAGCTGAAGGATTTCTGTGTTGTGAGGCTGTCATTTTCCTGTTCCTTTGGGTAGAAAGAAGTGTTTTCTGTTGAAACATTTTTATGTCAGTCCCCATCATTGATCCCATTTCCTGGCTTCTTCACTTCCATGTCTGGGATGCAGGGAACAAAAAGAATGCCCAAGGCTGTGTCATTCACTGGGTCCTGAGGTCCCTAGCCAGTCTGCTCTCTCTTCTCTACCTTTCAGAGTCTTCTTATGTAGTTTTATACATGAAATTCAGGGTTTTTGGTTCTATTTAGTGAAAGGGATAAGGAAACATGACTACTATATCTTTCTAGTGATGGAAGTCTTGGTTGGTATGTATTTATATCCCTATGTTAATAGGAATATAAACATAGTCATTTGACATGTGACTAAAATTTTTGAATTGGAACTCTAAGCTCTCCATCTTTCACAGTTTCTCTTCATCTATGTGTCTATAATTGAGAAAGGCCTTACCCATTCCTAGGGAGGGTATAAATTGTTTTCCTACCTCCAGGATATATTAATACATTAGATTATAATGTATTAATACATTAGATTATAACACATAATATCATATTTTAAATTAAATGATCTATGTTTTGAAACGTATAAAGAACTAAATAAGTACTTCTATAAACCTAGTATCCTCAAAATTCACAGAAAATAAGAAAATAAAAATTTTAATTAAATTTGTCTGCCTTTGAGAAAAATTATTTAGACTCGGCAGAAATACTTAAAAAATTTAAATTTCTATAATACAGTCAAATATTTGGCAAATCACACTGACTTAATAAGTTTCGTTTAAAATATGGAGATGGTCCTTTCTCTGAATTGTCAGTGATAACATATAAGCATATATTTTATTTTTAAGATTGAACCAGGCTAGTTACTGGAACTTCCTAAATATACGCAAGTTTACTGAGGAAATAAGCAGAACTACTCCTACATAATATTATAAAACATATAATGTGGGCTAATCAAAATTGATTGGTTCTAACAATCTTTAAATATTTACAGTAATTATGCTGCACAGATTCTCAGCTTAAAATAATTTCTAAGATACCTGGGTAATTTTAAGCCTTATATTAATAGAAAATTGAATACATTAATGGATAATTGAATACCTAGATAAAATCTAACCACTTTTCAGTATGAAAACATTGATTATTAAGCAGAAATTAAAATTTTTATATAATTGTTTCCTTTTAATTAACTAGTTTTTCAGTTACAGTTGACATGCAATATTGTGTTAGTTTCAGATATACACCATAGTGATTAAACATTTCTATACTTATGAAGTGATTACCCCAATAAGTTTGGTACCCATCTGAGTCCACACATATTTATTACAATACTATTGGCTTTATCTCCTATGCTGTACTTTATGTTAAAATATCTTGTTCTCAGTTTGATTAAATAAGCATTTATTCTTAGGCATCTATAATACTTCCTTAATTAAGTACTGTTTTTTTGACATTGTAATTGTAATTTTTCAAAATTGTATCCTAAACTTAGAAAAACATAAAATAACATACTAAAAATATATTTATTTCTTAAAAAAATATATATATATTTATTTCTCAAGAATCACAGATATTTGCATTTCCACCATTTAAAAAGAACTATATGAGGACTAAACTTGATAAGCTTTCAATTAAAAAAAATTCTGCGTGGCCCTGGCTGGTAGCACACTGGATAAGGTGCTGGCCTGTAAACCCAAAGGTCGCTGGTTCGATTCCCCAGCCAGGGCACATAACCAGGTTGCAAGCCAGGTCTCCAGCCAGGTCCACAGTTGGAGGCAGGTGAAAGGCCACCATACATTGATGTTTCTCTCCCTCTCTGACTCTCTCCCTTCCCCTTTATCTGGAAATAATAAATAAAATCTTAAAAAAAAAATAAAAGAACATTTATATGCTTAATTAAAAACAAACCAGGCAGGTACTCATCAGTACAAATTCAATTATAATCAACATACATAGAGACAGAATCATTTCATCTAGGGGAAGAATATAATTTCACAGCATAATAACTTTCATAGATAAAAAGAACAAGGTGACTGAAGTGAAATTTTTAAAAGATATGTTAATTTTTCATAACAACATAAATAAAATGAAAAAATATATTTAAATTTTGTATAGTCACTTCACAAAAATGAAAGTAAGATTCATGAAACTCACATCCTTATGATATTTGAACATATAGAAATACACCTGGAAAAAGTATATTTCTGGGGAAAAATTAAATGTATATAATATTTAATATAATAAAAAATATATTTAAGTAACTTTAAAACATATCAACTAAAAAATAGGAAATTAGAATGTCATCAGACTTCTTAAAAGAAATTACTGAAAGGAAATGGTATTCAAGGGAGAATTCCAGATCCATTCAAGGTATTAATCAAGTGTGTGGGTTAAATTAAAATTATTTTTCATATGGATTTTCACAAAAATTACCTCCCATGAATTAGTTTCAGAGGCTATTGTGCCAAAATTTAAAGCAAGTATTTTAAAATAATATGAAATAAAAGGTAGGGAAAGATGAAATGCAGTATAGAGATCAACCACAAAAAAGAGACAAACAAATTGCAGTGCAATGGTATGTTTTGCAGGGGAAGCAGGGAATAGGAAGGGAGGTAACAACGTGACAGCTTCATCTATTCTAGTAGCAAACCAACAGATAACATCTAACACAGAAAACCCATGAAATTATACACACGCGCTTTTGAATGTAATATAATGATCAAAAGGAATCCAAACCAATTTTCTGAAACTGGTTGCCCTGAGAGAGTGGAAAATAGCTGTTCTCAAGGGTTGAGCAGAGACCTGGTAGCATCATATGATCTTTTAAACAATACTGTAGGGCTGTGGCAAAAAGAAAAATATTGTGAGGTACCCCAAATCCTGACAAAAAAGGGGACTTAAAGTAATGACAGAGAATGATGATTTGTCCAAAAGATTAATGTAAAAAGAGTTCATTCTGTAGAAAATGAAGTAATAGATAATAATACAAAAATACATTGGATTTCACATGCATTAAAGATGGATAGGTAATGGATTTTGAATTCTCTGAAGTGCTTATCGTATGGGTAGATAAATAAATTGGTAGAACTAGTGTAGAGTGCAGAAATGACATTTTACTTCTTATGAACTCATTCATAGTTATAATAAAGTAAGTTGTAGTATAAATAGAAGAATATTAATCTATAATATACAAAATAAATAGCATAAATATACATCACTTAAGTGAGGAATACTGGAAAAGACTTTAGAAGATGACCTGGCACATAATAAGCAGTCAATAAACCTACAATAATACTGTCATTACTGTCGTTACTATAGATAGCAGCTAGAAATGAGTGGCCAGAGGGAAAAGAAAGCAGGGCTCTGGCCATTACAATCCAAGAAAGAACTTAAAATAGGAGGCTGCAAACCAAAGGAAGTCATGTCTCACCAACTACATCAGCTGCCCTGAGCCAGGTTGTAGGATTGTCAGGCATTTGGAACATCATAATCATGGGTAGCGTGTAAGGAGGGGAGTCCTTGAGCCTCTGCTGGGAAGGGAGTCTCTGCTGCAACTTCACTAAGACAAAGAGCCTTTACTATCAGAAAGAAGGGCTTTGTAGCTGTACATTATTCCCCAAGTCTGGAAGAAGAAGGAAGGAAAACCTAGAAACTCATTAAAGTATATAATCCCAATAGTCTGTGTACTTACATTAGCTAAGTACCTACCATGTAGCCTTGGTTCAAGTAGAACAACCTTGCTAACAAACACAATAACAAACTCAACAACTCTACTTCCTCTGACTGTGGGGCAGTCAGGCTAGCTGGGTGCCTGCTTGTAGTTCCGTGCTCCTGTGTGTTTCATAAATAAACTTGCTCTTACTTCCACTATACATGTTTGTCTCTTGCTTGAATCCCTTTCTTGTGAGTGAGACCAGCACCCAGGAACACGCTCAGGGAATGGGGTCCCTGACTTGGGTCTCACCCAGTAACATTGTCATTATAATTAGAGAACTATTTGTATTATGGTCAAATAATATGATATAATACAGCAATTCAAAAGGATAATGCTCAAAATACCAAAGTAGAGGTTTTTCACAAGCTGTTAACGAATTAAAAATGGAAAAGATCATTTGTTATTTCATACTCTGTGGTATGTGTGTGTTTAGGTGCTTGTGTGTGTTTCATTAACATATTATTGAAGAGTGTTACCAAAAGGGAGGCCTGAAGAAGCTTTATATTGTTTTACTAGTTTGTCAAAGTTTTCCAATGGCCACATTTTAACACTTTAAAGAAAACAATAGTAGTACATGGGGGATAGTCATATAAACAAAAAAGTTCTGAGCCATCTTAAAATCCAAAAATAATTGACAAAGAATTGCAAATTACTTGGTAATTTCCCTCTAACCAAGAAAGTTCAAGTGAAATTCAATAATATGTTAATGAAACACACATGAACTCCATGAGAACATGGTACACATACATCATGAAGGAAAAAATGACTCAGAAAATCAAGAAAATTGTATCAAAAATTGTGTTACAAATTGTTTCAATTGTACTCTTTACTACTAAGTGTTAAAATAATTATGGAATTCAATTTGATTGAACCTTAATATATATGTATGTGTGTGTGTGTGTGTGTGTGTGTGTGTGTGTGTATAATTCATGAATCCTTATGGAAAGGAATTTTAATGGAGTTTGGTTATTCTTCAGAAATCTAAATACATGGAAATGCAATTTAAATTAATTATATTTAGTATTTTTTATGTTGCAAAGAGTTTACTTTCATACAACATAGTCTTTCTTTTTCTCTTTTTTAAAATTTTGGGGAGAATAATGTACAAAATTCTTAGAATAATTGTAAAGAGAAAAATCTTATAAAATGCATTAAAATAACTTGTATCTGCATTCCTCAGATGATAATATTTAACTCCAATTTTATTTGAAAAAATAGAAACAAATTCATAATCTGTAGTGAGTAGGTAAAATTAAATATAGAATAGCTACAAAAGAGATATGTCTATTGATAAGGTATTTTAGAATTATATTTATAGAAATATATTAACAACATATATAGAGAAAAGTAGCAGGGTTTTAAATAACACTGTATAATTTAAAACATTGATTTACTTATTTAACTATATAATACATACACATGCACACACATTTAATTAATGTGTACATTAAATGTCATGTACTGAAAACACTGAGTCTATTAATCAGTATGCTAAATACTGGTGATACCTAGGTTATAGCATTACTAATTATAGGCATTAGCTATTTTACTCAGTTTTAATTACATAAGGTTAAAAAGAATTAACAGAAATACCAATGTAAATGTTTCCAAAAAAGCCAATGTAATTGACTGGTATTTGTGGAATATAAACATATAGTTTATGTATACATATAGTAAGTGGTCAATTTGAAAGTGAAACAGGTCCTGGATGGTGGCACAGTGGATAAGGTACCTGGGAACCCAAAGGTCACTGGTTCAATTCCTAGCCAGGGCACATAACCAGGTTGCAAGCCAGGTCTCCAGCCAGGTCTGTAGTTGGAGGCAAGTGAAAGGCAACCATACATTGATGTCTCTCTCCCTCTCTGCTTCTCTTCCTTCCCCTCTCTCTAAAAATAATAAAATCTTTTTTTAAAAAGTGAAACAATGTAAACTGTAACTAAAAAAAAATTAAAAAAGAAAACATGAAACAGCATGTGGTGGTAATTATAAGTGCATTCATTGAGTCCCATTATCTCTGTAACTACTACTTGACTGTTACCTTTGGCAGTTTGATCATTCTTAATCCTTTCAGTCCAGCTCCTCTAAAAATTTCCATTACATAATATCCTAAATGTTTAGAAGCTGGAAAAAACAGTTCGAGATAGTTAGTGGGAGGAGGTTTTAGAAATCATATAAAGTATATTTTTAACATAATTCAATTAGTTACTACCACTGTCAATTTCATCTGCATAAAATTTGAAGAACTATGTTTTTGTATCCAGTATATTTTATTGAAAGCTCAAAACTAAAATATTTTGAAAAGGTTTTACTGTGCATTAAAAGAATCACCTAGGGGATGGATGTAATACAACAACTAAAATTAAAAAAAAAAAAAAAAAAGAATCACCTAGTAAAAAATAAAAATAAAGCATCCCCATTCTAGAGATTCTGCTTATGTAGATCTGGGTTCAACTCTAGGGGGTGAATTTTTTTAAGCATTAACATTCTCATGTGGGTTATTGATTGAGCCCATTGAAGTTATAATGTTCACCATTCTTTTGTAAATGATAGGCAGATTTAAGCACATTTAGAAAATTAAACTGGTTCCTTTAAACATTTGGTTAGAGGCATGCATTCTTTCTTCTATTTTCCCTGTGTTAAAAAGTACAACTGATACTTTTTATGTTTAAATCAAATTTTTACAAAAAATATCATAACAAGCAATTGATTTGGGAAGTGGTGTTTTTTGTGGGTTTTTTTTTTTTTTTTTTTTTGCAGCATTTCTGTGGTTAGCTTTTTTTTTTAAAGATTTTATTTATTGTTTTTAAAGAGGGGGAAGGGAAAAAGGGAGCGTGACATCAGTGTGTGGTTGTCTTTCACCTGCCTCCAGCTAGGGAGCTGGCTGGAGACCTGGCTGGGAAATGAACCTGTGACCTTTGGGTTCACAGGCTGGCCAGGAATAAAATCATCTTTTTATAAACAGCTGTTTTTAAGCTTGAGAATGCAGGCATATGAAATTTATGACAGGAAAACTGCAGCAAAAGATAGAAAATATGTAATATTTTTAATCAACTTTGAGTGCAAAAATAAGTTTAGCAAGATTATTTGTTCTTTAGTGCCATTAAGCATAGATACTTTAGGTGCAATACATGAAAGCTTATCATTTTGGCAGTAGACATAGTGATTTTCAGGGGAGTGAGGATGGTACAAGAGTCATTTGCCACAAAAGTATTTTTCAAAAAGACCTGCAATTAAAGAGCAGTCTTTTACCAGAAATGTGGATTTATTTAGAATTTAAAAATATCATAACCTTTAAGTAATAATTTGTTACTGAATATCTTACTACAGGTGTCTGTGTAGGTAATTTGACAAGAGTAATTGCTGGGTTATGTTACTTTATTGGCGAATATAAGAGGAGGTATGTATGGGAAGTATTACACTTTTCTCCGTACATTTGGAAGAAAAAATACAGCCTCCATAGATTACATAATTTCCTTGTATATCCATAGCTGTAATTTTAAGTAAAATAAGTGACACTATTTGATTTTGTACTTCTTTTATGAGAAAGTTCTCTTAGATTTTTAAGTATATGAGAGAGACATTAAAATAAATCCAAAAAGACATAAAATAAATGAGTTCTTAATAGTGACTGCAATTTTACTATTACCTTCCACTCCATAAATCTCATTTATAACCAGGTAAAATAGGTAAAAGCAAGATGTTTTCTGCGCATTTTATCAGATCTGTTTGGTCAAACTATATTTTTGTGTACTGAGTCTATAATTCATAAGCATTTTATCATTTACCATGTATGGACATGATGAAATGGATTCATACCATTTAGCATAAGAAGACTTGTTATTCATGTGATTGCTTCTCATATTTATTTTAAATTTAAACAAATACTGCCACATTGAATTCTGAAATTTTCTTTTAATTTATTTTGTCATTAAAAGTATATGGAAAAAGAAAAGTATATGAAAGATACTGCACATACATGTTTCTCAACTGTCTGCTATGTTATTGATCTTAGAGATTTATCAGAGTTATCCATACTTTTGTGAATATTAATCCAGGTATGATGCAAATGTTTTTTTCACAACCTATCTTTTATATTTTTATTATGCCTGGTATATTTTATAATATATGTTTTTTTTGTTTGTTTTATATTATATGGTTGAGCCCCGGCTGGTGGCTCAGTAGATAGGCACCAGCCTGCAAACCCAAAGGTTACTGGTTGGATTCCCAGCCAGAGCACATAATCAGGTTGCAAGCCAGGTCTTTAGCTGGAAACAGGTGAAAGGCAACCATACATCAAAGTTTCTCTCCCTTTCTTCCTCCCTCCCCGCCCTTCTCTCTAAAAATAATGAATAAAATCTTTAAAAATATAAATAAAAATAATATGGTTAAATTAAAAAAATTTAATGTTTTAACTTCATTTTGTGTATTGTTTTATTATTTTCAAATGATCTTTACTTTCTAAATGCTATAAATTTATTATTATATCCAAATTTTTTCTAAATAACTTTAATTTTATGTGTCAAAATCTATACATGTATATATGTATATATATTCAATTATGGTTTCCATTCAATATTATTCAGTATCAGTTTCAGATGTACAGCATGGTAGTTAATACCCCTGGCACCATACATAGTTATTATGATATTGGTTATATTTTCTGTGCTATAATTTACATGTTTGTGATTACCCTGTAACTACTATTTTGTCCTTCTTAATCTCTTTACCTGTTACACTCAATCTCCAGCCTCCTTCCCCTATGTCAACTATCAGTCTGTTATTTGCATTAATTAAGATAACTCTTAATATTTTTGTTTATTTATTTTGTTCTTTAGTTTCCACATTTTTCTCTATCCAAAAATTTTAAATGAGTCATCATGTATTATCTTTTAATACTTCATATTTTATTTTTATAGTTATTTATTTGAAATATTGGTATTTTTGGCATGATTAGACATTTGAATTATTTTTACTTTTTCCCATTGCATTTCTTATTTACCTCTGACATTAAAAATGTCCACTTTTCCACAAAATTCAAATGTCACTTTTTTCATATATAACCAAACATGGATTTGGTTCTGAAAACACAGATTTGGATCTGACCTGGTTTTATCTATTTTCATCAACCTGTTCATTATTTAAACCATAGATTTATAACATATTTTATAACCTAATAGAAATTTTTAAAGTTTCTAACATCAATTTCTACATAATTATATTCTCTTTGAATAATAATAGCTTTATGTTTTTAATTATTGTTTAAACTTTTTTGCCATGCTATGCTAGTAAAACCTTCTAATTGGTATTGGCAAAAATAGTGATATTGAGAATAGCAATTTTTGATTTCACAGAGAAGCTATGCTGCACACTGTGCTGTTTAATGTTCCAGGAGAAAAACATGTATTACTTTTAGGTACTAGGAGTTTAAAAGGAAGGCCTTATTAAAAAGGATTGGTTATAAAAGTGCTGTACATATGGGAGGAGCCAAAGAACAGTAACCATGATGCTATTGAATTATCTGCAACATCCTTAGGGTGTGAGAAACTGAAGAAGAAAGTCGTGTTACCCAAAGTTGAATGTAACACTCATGACTGAGGTGGCTGTATTTCTGCTTTTGAAGCTGCCACTTCACACCTGTGCAGAAATCCAAGCGGCAGCATATAGTTTTATAATACTGCTCACTGTATGTTCAGTGCCGTCCCAAATAGCTTTATTATACTGTTGTTAAAAGTGGAGGAGAGGGCCCTAGGAGAAATTTAAATTGCAAGTCACTTGGCAAATTAATAGCAAACCCCGCAGCTTTGACTACTAAGCTAAGGACCCCTCATGACCTATGTGAGTGCAAAAGGGAGGCAGGAGCATGAAAGATGTGGTGACTGAAGCAGAGTTCTGTATGCTACTATGTACATTTAAATTTTTATAAAATAACACCAATAATAACTTGCTTTTGTGTATTGTGATAGGTATTCATCATGCAGATAAAGATGTGCCAACACTTCTACCAAAACAAGATAAAGGTGCATCAGGCATTGTATCCATTTGTGTGTGATATTAATCCCTCACTTATTAGGGTATTCCATGATCTACAAAATGTGCTGTAAACTTAACCATGACTGCCACCCCTGATAGAAAGCAGAAGGAAAAATGGCAAGTGGAAAATGATAAATACAAATAATTACTGAAAAGCAAGAAAGCCTGAAAATGTATAGCTACCATAGTCTTCATTTCTGTAACTAGAAATGGGTAAATGGTTGATCTTAATGGTAAAAGTCTACCACTCTTTTCTTGTCCCCATAACCCTCAAACAGTATCTAACACTGGTCATAATTCTTGCCTGGTGAGGTGGCCCAAAACTTCATGTTGAAGTATCTGAACCCCCAGTGGTCTGGACCTTGTTAGATAGGTATCATCGTTTATGAACTTGGACTAAGGATAATCTCTAGCAAATCTTTACATTCCAGGCATAGGTTTCTCTCCCTGCCGTGTAGAAGTAACCTTGTTTCCCTTCAGCTTTAGTATTGAGTTCCTCAATCCAAAGCCTTATTACACTGTTGTTAAAAGTGAAGCTTTTCTGTGTTCATTGGTTCAGTCTTATATAGAGCCCACATAACCAGTAGGCAGTTTTAACTTCTATTCTAAGAGAACTGTTGTTATGCCCCAGGAAGAATCATTGAGATATAAGACCCCTCAACCTTCAGAGATCAGAGTTGTTGTGGATGAAATATTTTGTGAGTGGTTTACCAGATAAAAGAAGCAAGGCATTGACACTTTGTTTTACTTGGGTAGCTATGGGCATGCTGGTGGAAAAGAAGCCCCAAATATCAACAATTTAACATAGTACATGCTTATTTTGCTTTTAATCAGGATCTCTATTATGGAAGGGCCACCAATCTCACTCTGGGACTCAGACTGGCAGAGTAGACATTGTCATATTAACATATGCAGTGATGGAGGGAAATAAAGCTACGACAAAGGATACTGTGAATCTTCAAGCTTCTTCCTGAAAGTGACCAAAGTAAATCACATTGAAGCACATAATTTCTGGGGTGTCAGGAAGAGTGCAATGCTACCAGGTAAATAAAAGATGAACTTAAAATACGTGGCGAACACAACCAGGGACTACAGCAGTCTGTCCTGATAACCCGATGTTTCCCTTCCACTTACAAAATACATTTGTCACTTCCTTAAATAAGCCAATCCAAAACTTTCACTGATTCATGGTTTCAAGTCTCTTATTTAGGGCCATTTGATGTAATTTTTCCATCATGAGCTGATGCAGAAAAGTATGCACCAGATTTTTATTATAGATTGTCGGGATTCAGAGAACAAAGACAAGTTGCTCGCCCCGCACTGCCTCTGTGGAAAACCAGGTATATGCACTGCCATGTTAAGCCCTGCAAGATATCCTAGCTTTTTCATATTTCTGTGCACCTTCTTTTGCTGCTGAGCTAAATACTTCCTCATTCTGCTTCCTGCTTGAAGAAGGTTGTCAGTGATTGTTTTGTGTTAAGTTTCAAAGGTGTTTTTCCCCCAGGTTGAGGAATATTCAGCACTAAACACTTAAAAATGTAACTGGCCTTGTATATTGCATTGCATGGCCCATTTCTTTTCTAGATAAATTTCTGGGTTTTCCTCCCTTCCTTTTTCCCCTTCCTTTTTCTCCTTCCTTTTTCTCTCCCCTTTCTCCTCCCCTCCCCCTCCCCTCCACCTCCCCTCCCCTCCTCCTTCCCTCCTCCTCCCCCTTCCCTTCCCTCCCTCTCTTTCTTTAATTACTGCTATGAAAACCTGACTCTTAAAACTTCTATCTGGAAGCAACCTGTATCATTTTCCATTTTAGTTCATTGTTAATGCAAATTGCAAGTTCAAAAGTAAAAAAAAAATTGAGCATCTAACCACAGCTAACATATTTGAGGATCAGCCATGGTAGCTTTCATATAGGTCAACCTCTTGAATCCTACCTAGCCCTATATATTACCCTGGCAACAAGTGATGATGGAAATGTGTTAAGAGGAGGAAGTTTCATGGATATGAAGACATTGATATGATTACTTTAATGAATACTAACTTTCTTTGATAGAAGAAAGACATAATAATGAACACATTCTTAAAAATCCATAAATAGTGGCTGGCATAGAATGATATTCACAATGAATGTCTTTTACAATAAGGATAAACTATTGTCTATGATTCCAGGATCAGATGTAAACAATCTGTCTCTAGACAGACACCACTAGGTGGTGTCTTTGGAAAACTGTGCCATAGCACAAATTTAGGTTAATCTATGTTCTTGAGGATTAGACACATATTGAGATGGTAGCCATGTCAGTGTTAAAGAAATAAATCCTAAATTATTAAACATACATGCAATCTCCATTCCTCCTATTCTTACCTTTCAGTATATGGGTATTCAGCAAAAGCATTGTAATAGTAGGGAAAGACAATCAATGACAAGCCAAATAATTGCTACCATGTCCTCATTATTTCTAGTCTTGACTGCAGTGAGTACTTCTTGCGTGCCTTCAAGTTATGTGTAAATATCTACATATTCTGTACTTATTTCACAAAGTCAACTAACTTTACTCATGTCCAAATCTTATAATCAATCTTACAATTTTGTTTGATTCACGTTCTTTACCACCAAGTCAAAGCATTGGCCACTAACTGTAAGTTAGTGCAGCATTTTTGTCTATAAGCTTCTCCAGAGAAAAAAACAAACAGAAAAGCAAAGGCACTTTGTTAAAGATTGCCTTTTAAGAAGATTTTTCTTTTTAAATACTTTTAACTCTTTCCAATTAGAGTTCACATACAATATATTAGTTTCACATATACAACCAAGTAATTAGACATTTATATAACTTACAATGTAATCGCCCCAATAAATCTTGTACCCATGTGACATCATACATAAGTGTGAGAATATTATAACTGTATCTCCTGTGCTTTACTTTACATCCCCGTAGCTATTCAGTAACTACCAATTTGTATTTCTTTTCCATCCACCCAGCAGCTCCTCCCATTTGGCAAGCATCACAATGTTCTCTCTATTTATGAGTCTGTTTCTGTTCTGCTTGTACATTTATTTTTTACATTCCACATATAAATGTAATCATATGGCATATGTCTTTCCCTGGTTTATTTCACTCAGCACAATGCCTTCTAGGTCCTTCCATGTTGTTTCAGATAGCAAGATTTCATTCCTTTTTATGGCTGAGTCATACCATTCTGTATTTGTCCATTTCTCTATCCGTTCATCTATTGATGAACACTTACGTTGATTCCATATCTTAGAGTCCACACAAGTCTGTGTGGGTCATTTAAGAGTAACTCCTGGAACTCCAGAACCCGATAGTCTTAGTTATTTAGTTATTATTCCCCCTGGTATTTACAGCTAGAAGTTATAAGTACTTCTTCTCTTCCTGGTACTAAAAATCTGGGCTAGAGTATCTGGTGTGAGGCTGGGACCCCTCACTTCTCAGGGGGTACTTCTGTAGCAGAAGTATCCCTCCCAATTTTAATCTGTCACACAGGAGTGTGGGACCAACCAGTTCATGCCTCCACACCTTCCGTAAGTGGGGGAGCCCCCCAAACAGAAAGTTTTTTATTAAAAATTGTATATTTATATTCTTACATGTTTAAACTTCAAAGTATTCTTTTTTGGTGCAATACACCTATTGAGGCATTTTTTCCACTGCCCAAACAGTGTTTGAACTTGCCAATTTTTAATATCTTTTATTGCTTCTGACATTTTTGTTTTATATCTCCCACATTAGTAAAGTGTTTGCCTTTGAGGACATTTTTCGTCCAAGGAAACAATGAAAAGTTGCTGTTCAGTATAAAATCAGATGACTAGGAGGGTGGAGCACAGGGATAAACTGTTTTTGGTCAAGAACTGCTGAACACTCAGTGCAGTGTGGGCAGATACATTCATAAATCACCCATCATGAAATGGGCAAACATACCAAAAAAGCCTTCAAAAGAAAATCACTGAAGCTGAACATAGCCTCTCACAACAACACCAGCTGGTACACTGATACAGATGGGTTCCTAGAACACTCATCTAGTGGGGGAAGCTTGTACTACAAGAGGCCCACTCTTCAGAAGATAATTCTGGTTTTCTTTCTTTTTCATTTTTCTTTTTTTTTCGGTTTTCTTGGGTTCCCACTTGTACCAGTCTTGACATGGCTTCTTCTGTAGGTGATTAGTTGTAGTGTTTCATTTTAGCTAGATTTCAAGTGGTTTTGAATGATGGTTGTTTTGTAGTTTAGTTGTAATTTTAATATAGTTTTGGGGGGATGCCAGTATCATGCTTTCCTACACTGCAATCTTGACTGAAGCAGAAAGGTTCTTCTTTTTTATTGTTTTCAGGGATATAATTCAGGGTGGGACTTTGATGCTACAGCAGTTAATTTCCAGATGATGTTGACATTACATGAAGATCCACTGATGAGTGAGATGTAGGATTTTAATTTTGTTTATTTACTTCCTCATACTTGTCACAGAAATATTTCATAAAGCTATATAAAGATGTGAATGTCTATTAAACTAATCTCAAAGGATGGTTTATGTACAACCTGAGAATTCAAACGGCTGTCTAATAATTATTTCCCAAGAACCAGTAACTATTTAATACTTCAAGTGACTAGAAACTTAAAATGAAGAGTCTAAAAATATTTCATTTGTTTAATAAGAAAATATGAATCAAAAGTATAAAAATACTGAAACGTACAATGTGACATAAATGAGGCACAGTTCATAAGAAATAAAACTCAACAAATTATAATGCCACAAATTAGAAGATAAATCTAATTTGTCATTCAAAAGTTGAAATGATCAGTTGAATGCTGGTATATTAAAAAAAAGAAAGTGTTTTATCAACACATGCCTATAATTTTAGATTAATTTTATAAAACATCTTTCATAAATTCTTTTCAACTGTTTCAAAAAAATAAGAAGAAAAGTCTGCTCCTGCTGTGTTTGTTATTGAGTGCTTGCTAGTTTCCCTTAACTGTTAAGTGAGAACTTTATTAAAACCTCAAAATGCACTATAATACATTCACTCAAAATAGTAATATGACAGGCAAATTTAAAATTAATTTAAAACCATTTATGATATTTCTAGTAGAAAAATCAGATGTTTAAAATGTCCATTAATACCTTTTATAAGAATGCCTTAAAATCAGTTTAGGCTCTCCACAGGAAATAGAGCTAGTCTGCTGATCATTTTTGTCACTTACTGTATGTCTTTTTCAAGCCAAGTTACTTTGTTACACCTCAGTTTCTTCTTTGAAAAATAATACATATAATATTATCTACTTTTGTAAATAATTTTTAAATTCTTTTTGTTAAAGATTTTATTTATTATTTTTAGAGAGAGGGAAAGGGAGAAAGGCAGAGAGGGAGAGACATCAATGTGTGGTTGCCTTTCACCTGCCTCCAGCTACAGACCTGTCTGGAGACCTGGTTTCTACTTTTGTAAATAATTTTAATATTTATTATCAATAGGTATATAGAGAATCACTGATAATTTTTCATCAGCTTTTAAAATAATAACCTTTCATAAATAAATAAATCTAATATAATCTAAATAAATCTATAATAATAAATGTAAATAAAATATCGAACCTGTCAGCAATACTTACTGAACACAATAGAAAGTTTTATTTCACTTCATTGTACTTGTTTCAGGAAGAATCTATTAACTGGTATCTTACATTGTTCTCATCTCCTTCATGGAGCAAATGCATACCATATATATTTTCAGAATTCTCCCTTTTCAAAAAGTATATTTTAATTTACATTTCCTTTGAAAATGGGGATTCTCATCATATAGCCATTTCTTTTCTATTTATTGATATCTAAACACAATATGGCCAGGAAAAGTTTCTGCAGTAAGATCATCTATAAGGTATTTTAGTGTTTAAATAGAGTGAATAATTGTATAATAAGTAAATAGCTAGCTCCCAAATCAATTTTAGGAAACTAAATATTATTAAAGCAAGTTATAGTTTTTCTCTAGGCAACTTGTACTTTTAATATTTCAATTGCAAATGAAAATAGTTATTTTATTTAGGTCTATCATTATTTAAGAAAATCAAAATATGACCTAGTGTTTACATGTAGCTTACATTTTCCTGATCACTTGAAAGAACATTTACATACTCAATTGTGCTCAGGGAATCCCAGACAATATTTCCAGAAGGCCTGAAATTTGTAAACATGTCCTTTTTCACCTATTTTAAAATAAGATTTGACTTGGCTGGTAGTACGGTGGATAAGGTGCCACCCTGTAAACCCAAAGGTCGCTGGTTTGATTCCCCAGCCAGGGCATAAAATCAGGTTGCAGGCCAGGTCTCCAGCCAGGTCCTTAGCTGGGGGAGGGTGAAAGGCAACCATACATTGATGTCTCTCACTGTCTCTCTCTCCAGCTTTCTCCCTACCCCTCTCTCTAAAAATAATAAATAAAATCTTTTTAAAAAAGCAAAAAATAAAAAAAAATAATATTTGAGGGCAGTTAATTTTCTGAATTAAAAAATATTTACTTCGATAAAACGTGTGCAAGTCTTAGTTATTGTTATCTTTAGCATTAAAATGTCCTCTATTACGTTCACTAATAAAGAAAGATCTGGCTAATGTGATAATAATCTGTGCTTATATAGTAGGGACTTCAGATTTTATAATAATATAATGAATGGTGATTTGTATCAAGTTTCCTATCTCAGGTCCATAATTGCTTCCTCCATTTATCCTCACCATCCAAATTTTTCTGTAATACAACAATAACTTAATTTTAAAACATACTTCTTTATGGGAAGCTACTTCAATTGACATAGTTATTTTGAAACGAAATTTTTTCTAATGTGATTATGGTGAACAGACTGCAGAGTAGCCCCTATTGGGGAGAAATTTATAACTCAAATTTGTCCCTCTTCCAGAATACAATGTTCTTCCTCTGTTTACTAAAAACAATGATTGTTAATTTAAATTGTGTGAAGAGCCAAATTTTTCACACAATTCTCAGTCTCCATTTACACTCCTGACAATTTTTTTCTTGTAGATTGATCTTAACTTTTCTGTGTTTATACCTGTATGTGATGTTAGATAATATGTTTGAATCAACATTTTTCTATCAGCTTTGGCTCCCACAGTATAAAATGAACATTTTCATGTCAGAAGATTTTACTTAAGATCAATTCTTGAACTTCCTAGTTCTCTCAGCTGTATCTTTTTACCTTTATAATTTCAAGGCTGATTGCATTTGCAATTTATTCACTATCTTAAATTGTCCATGCTTTCCCTGTCATTTAAGTCTAAACGTTGAAAACTAATGAATATCTATATAATTACAAATAAGAAAACTAATTTTCAAAATAAAGGTACCTAGTTTCCTGGAACACTTCTCTTCTTATAGATGTAATATTAAAATTTCTATTCCATTTCAGTTCTCATTTGAACTTCTAGTTTAACTTTTCACATATTGCTTATATTTCTGTTGACTTCATATTTTTCTTATGGCTTCATTACATAGGGCTTTTTCTCCTGAAATTTCTGGTGAATCATTTTACCTCTGTTCATTTCTCTCTCCCTCTGTTCCTCTTTCATATTTTTTTCTGTTTTTGAATGAATGTGTTTGTCTTCTTTACTATATTACAACTTTTAAGCTCTTAGGGTATTGCATGAAATCCATCCATTTCCCTTGAAGACAATATTTTTAGAACTAACTGATTATTCAAATTAGACCAATTGATATCTCATTGACATTTCTTTTTATTGATTCTCATGTATCCTTATCATTTCTTATATCTCACATCTTCCTTTTTATTGATTTCTATACTTATTTATTAAAATAGGTTATTGCATTATTTTCTTATGAAGAATCTAGGGATTTTATTTTTCTCAATTATAAAAAAAGTGAAATGGTTTTATTTTCTCATTATTTAATTAGGTATAGAATTCCTCTTCAAAATAAGTCTTCCTCAGAATGAAGGCAATGGTCTACTGGTTTTCTCTCTCCTTTGATATCAATGAAAAGCTCTACTAGCCTGATTCCTTTCTTTTAACAATTTGCTCATTTGGTTTTGTTTGTTTGTTTTAAAGATTTTTTATTTATTATTTCCAGAGAGAGAGGAAGGGAGAGAGGCAGAGAGGGAGAGAAACATAAATGTATGGTTGCCTTTCACAGGCTTCCAGCTATGGACCTGGCTGGAGACCTAGCCTGCAACCTGGCTATGTGCCCTGGTTGGGAAACCGAACCAGGGCCCCCTGGGTTCTCAGTCTTACTCACTGTGCTACCAGCCAGGGCCTGTTTGTTTGTTTTTTCTCTCTGATACAAGCTGAATTTTAAAAATGCTTGGTTTAATGGCAAATTTTGCCTATTATTTATTTTATAATTAATCTCCACTATTTTCTGGTTTTCTCTCTACAAAGCTCATTTTAAATTTGGATACTGGGTTTCCAAAATGATACCTTGATGTTTCTGTTAATATCTTATTTTTTATCTCTATCTTGTATATTTTCCCATTTTCCCAATATAATCAATTAAACACCTTCCTTCCTTCATGAATCCTACTGTCATATGTATTTTCCCGACCACTGTGTCATTTGATTATACTGTTTGCTTTTCATTTGGTTATGGAATGTATAATATGCACACAGAGCAGATCTGTTGTCAGCAGTCATAATGTGCAAAGTGCTCAGGTTGGTTTATACCAGTACTTACTCTGACAGATGGTGTTACTAAACCTGAGTAAAGATTAGTCCCTGGGCCTTATTAATTGCTAAATATTTTCAACATTCTCATGCATACATATAATACTTGAAGAATACAGATTAGTGAAAACAATTTTGAAATTATAAATATGACAATATATTATTTTTCAATAATACAGTTTCTTAATATTAGTATCTATTTTTTACAAAATAAAGATAAAATTGTTTTAAGAGACTGATCTACACTTGTTCATAGTTCTTTTGTTGTTTTACAATTTATGACTAGCAGTTTTCTATAAATTTAAATATTCTTCAATGTGAATTTTAATGAATGGACAATAGTATTCTATTTGGAGATATAATTACTTTTCTAAACTTATTTTTGAGACTCTAAGTTATGTATTCCTTTTGCTTTACAATAGTTATGACATAAATAACATTATGATGAATCTTATTTTTAAATGTCTATAATTTCCTTTAGAAAACTTTCTTGTTTTTTCCAAGGTAAAAAAAAGTGAAGATAATGGTATATATTGTCAAATTGCACTCAATTTTAATTTTCCATAAAGATTTTCACAGCTTGAATTTTTTAAATCTTTTGCTAGTCCTGGAACTTGCACTAAATTCTGTATTCTTCCAAATTTCTTTTTTTTTTTTCTTCTTTTTTTATTACATAATTCTTTTTTTTTTAATTGTTGTTGTATTACATCCATCCCCTTTTTGCTCCCCTCTGTCCCCCTCCCCACCCACCCATTCCCCCCAAAGCCAATCCCACCTGTTGTCCATGTCCATGGTTCCTTTATACTAGGTTCTTGTCTAAGCTGCTCCCCTTTCTTGCCTCTGCCTCCCCCCTCCCCCCAACCTCTTTCCCCTTGACCACTGAAGGCCTATTTACTGTATTCATATACTTGGTTCTGTTTTGCTTGTTGTTAGTTTTATTCATTATTGTCCTGTAATGGATGAGATCATATGATATTTGTCCTTCACTGACTGGCTTATTTCATTAAACATAATACTCTCCAGTTCCATCCATGTTGTTGCAAAGGGTACAAATTTCACTTTCTAAGTTGGGACCAAATTTTATACTATATTCCTTTCGTTGGTAATGATATTACATACTTTTTAATATAAACACTTGAATAAAATGTATTAACAGTCCCATTTTAAGTTTAAAGAATCTCAATAGATTTTATAGTTATAATAACCAAGTGCTGGAAATAACTGAAGTGCCCGTCAGTGGATGAAAGGATTAAAGAACTGTGGTACAGTTACACAATGGAGTTCTATGCAGCAGAAAGAAAGAAAGAAAGAATCCCTACCATTTGCAATAGCATGGATGGAACTCAAGAATATCATGTTTAGTGAATATGTCAGGCAGCAAAAATTAAAACCACATGCTCTCACTTAATACAGGAGACTAATGAACAAACAAGCAAGCAAAACAGAACCAGAGACATGAATACAAGGAATAGAACTTCAGTGTGCAGAGGGGAAGGGGAGGGGGAGAGGGGAGAAAGAGGCAAAGAAGGGGAACAGTTTAGTCAAGGAACTAGCACGTATGACCTGCAGACATGGACGACATGTGGGACTGACTGTGGTGGGGGTGGGTAGGGAGGGTGGGAAGGGGAGAACAGAGGGGATGGGATGAATGTAATATAACAACAATAAAATGAATTATAAAAAGGTATTTTCCATACTCAAACTTAAAATTTATGTTCCAATATTTCTTTCAATTTGGGATTCATATCAATACATCTTAAATATGAACATAAATTATACTTTTAAACATGTAAAAATTGTGGTTGGAGAAATTATTGAACATTATCCAAATATCTTACATTTCTCCACTCTTATAAAACCTACTTTAATTATATGCGGATTTCTTATTTTGGGAAGAATCTATGTCTAGGCTTTGTTTTATTTCCCTGAGTTATTGGCCTTCCCTTGTAGAGTACTGAATTTGATTAGTAATTTTTTTTAGTTCACTTTATTACTTCTTTTCCTGAATATTTTTCATATAAAACCCTTCTGAGATTTATTTTCATGGGTTATTCTTCTAGTGAAATACAGACTCAGTAGATCGATAATCTTAATGATAATGTGAGATTTTAATAAGCCTATTAAGATATTTGTTGACTATAGCATCAACCCAGACTTTGTAATCACAGAGACCTGAGTTTGAAGCAGAGTTACTCTGTTCACTAAATATGAAATCATCAGCAGTAGACGGTATATTAATTTCCAGGTCTGATATTTCTCAACTGCAAAGGGAGGATAATGATATAAACTTCACAAGGGATGTTGTGAATTTTAAAAGACATAATTATTTTAAGTGCTTACCTGGGAACCTAGTACTAAATAATCATTCAGTAAATGGCTGCAGCATTAATCTAATTTTCTCAGAGACTGAGTAGGAGTGACATGGAGTGATTTACTGAGCACCTTTAGCCCCTTTCTCATTGACAACATGGGCTAGTTTCACTGCTGAAACTACTTTTGAAAATGAAAACCATAAACCCCCACCTCTTTTGTCAAAACAAGAGGAATACTGAATCCACAGAAACTGTTTGATACCATATAAAAGTCATACTTATGTGTGATGATGACTAAGCCTGGTGGGAAATTCCTGGCTTCGCCTTACTTTAACAACTCCCAATGAATCATGCCTCCCCTAGTCCATGCCTCTTTTCACTGTGACACTACCATTGTTGTCATCAAAAGGTGAAGCTTATCCAGTGTCTCTAGTCTCTCCAGCCTGCTATAGCGAAATACCTCAACTATAAACAACTGAAACTTATTTCTCACATTTCTGGAGGCTGGATGTACACATTCACAGCACCAGCATGGTTGGGTAGCGACCTTTTCCTTTTCGTAGCTAGTGCCTTCTTTTCTGTGCCTTTACAAGGAGGAAGGGTCTAGGGATATTTCTGGACCCACAGCTGTAAGGCATTAATCCTATTCATAAATGATCTGCTCTCATAACTTAAGCATCTCCCAATGGCCCAAGAGTTAAGATTCAATATATGAATTATTGAGACGGAACACAAAATTCCAGAACATAGCAAGCACTTGACTCTGAACTTTACTGGTAACTTGCTTAGAGAAACAAGAAATGGCAGGAATGGCATGCAGGTTCTAGAACCTAAGTCTAAAGAGGCCGTTGAATTTCCCTTTCCACTTTCTTCGGAGAACACCATGTTGTGAAACTCCAGTCCAGCCTATTGGAAGACGAGAAGCTATTAGGAGGGGAATTAGGTGTCCTGCTAACAGCCTGGACTAACTATACCACGTTTGGGAGGCCACCTTGAATCCACCAGTCCTAGCTGAGGATGCAGCTATAGAGTAATCCCAGAAAGATTAGCAGAAGACTGCCCAGACTGGTAAACACAGACTACTGGAAAATAATACATCATTGTGTTAAGCCACTATGTTCTAGAGTGGATTGTTTCACAGTAATACAAATAAAACAAAATGAACCAAACATGCTGGAAGAGTGAATGTTCCTTTCTTCCATTCAGTCATCCTGGTCCTACACATCAACTATATATTGTTTGGAGATATGCTTTGAATACAAGAGAGAGTTTTCTGCTTTAATAATATAAACCAAAGAGCAAAAATCCTGAAATGATGATTCAAAAATAATGTTTCTTTTATCTTTTTAAAAATATTTTGTTTCTTTATAATTTTTAGAGAGAGGGGAAGGGAGGGAGAAAGAGAGGGAGAGAAACATCAGTGTATAGTTGCCTTTCACCTGCCTCCAGCTAAGGACCTGGCTGAAGACCTGGTTTGCAATCTGGTTATGTGCCTTGACTGGGGAATCAAACCACAGCCCTTTGGGCTCTCAGGCTGGTGCCAATTCACTTGAGCCAACAGCTGGGGAAAAAATAATGTTTCTAATTTAATTTTATGTAGGTCCAATCCATAACTGAAAAGACTCTTACAGACATCTGGATAAACACAACACAGTGGAAACTCAATATCCCTATTTTTATCTGTGAATATACAAAAAATGAAAAGAAAATAAAAATTAGGAAGAAAGCTCCATATCTATACATGGAAACAAATCCAATCCAAGCAATGATTTTCACAAAAGAGCTGTCAAATGCAGTGACATCTGAAACAATATAATGAATGTGCATATAATAGATACATTGTGCCACAGATCATAAACAGCATCCATCAAATCTACCTCTAGAAAGGTAAACTTCAAAGAAGTAAAGGTAAATGCAGCTAAGACAGTTTTGCATTTTCAGGATAAAAATCTCTCCTAAGCATAATGGCAACAAAAACTAACATATTGCCAGATCTGATTTTAAAAACTTCTAATAATAATAAAATTAAACCATAAAAATTAAAAGGCAAATCATGAGTTGGGACTATCCATAAGGTTTAGGACAAAAATATTGACATACCAAACATGCAAATTAATTTATCAATAGACGTTAATAAAGGGTCAAGGAAACTAGTGATCATTTCAGAAAAGAGGAAATATTCAATGGTCCATAAAAATATGAACAAGTATGTGACCATATTAGTTAAGAAATAAAATATCAACAGATAAACAAAAGAAAAAAGCAAATTTTAACTTTCTATTTGTTAAAAATAGTGGAGGGTCAGAGAAGATGAGGGTAAATGAGATCCAACAGAATATTAATCATCATTTTTTAATTTTAATTTTAATTTTTAAAAAATAGTTTATTTATTATTTCCAGAGAAAGAGGAAGAGAGAGGGGCAGAAAGGGAAAGAAACATCAATGTATGGTTGCCTTTCACCAGCCTCCAGCTACAGACCTGGCTGGAGACCTGGTTTGCAACCTGGTTATGTGCCCTGGCTGGGGAGTCGAACAAAATCATCATTTTTTAAAAAAGAAGTCTGTGGGAGTTGGTGGACAGATGGAGATCCGGAGATTGGCAATTACATAAGAAGAAGGTATATGGACACTATCATGACATGAACAATTTATTGTTCACATGGCTTCTGATCAGTCAGAAGTGAGAGACATCCAGGCTGCTGAGAACACAGAGTAAATGGTATATACACATTGAGAAAAACCACCCTAGGATAGTATATTAAATGTTAAAACTGTTATTTTCTTTACTCACTCCCTTAACCATGCAAAACACCCTTTAATTTTTATTAAGTAGCTGGTATATACAATGAACCTAAAAAAAGGAATAATAGTTATTAGAAATTAATCAGTGTGGGACTAATGCATACATAGTCAACAGGTTTTTTTTAATAAGAAAGGGATATTTTATACATACACATAGCACACACTAACTCATGCTATGAAAACAAAGAAACTAGAACTCTGATTGATGGAAATCTTAAGAAAAAAAAAAAAAAACTAAGACAAGAGACCAATAAGGATCTGGTAAAACCTCCAAAATGGAAAAAAGTAAAATATGATAAGTGACAGAAAGGAGAATTACACTGTTATAAACAAGATCATGTATACAGAAAACATACTTATGAAAATAAGAAAATAAAAATGACCATTTTGAGGAATGAATTGATAACTAATAGAAATAGAAGACTAAGGTGACTAAACAGCTAAGTGATAGAAATAACTAAACAAGGAAAAATATGACAAAATGTCATTAATTTTTTCTTGTTACTATTGCACTAGGAGTAAACAAAAAAACAAAAACTATTTCAACTTGTGCAGATGCACCATCTTAAAGCAGAGTTCCCTCTCCTTAATGTGACTAAAAATAAGAAAGATGCATTTTTTAAGAACTATTGTGACTGCTCTTGAGCCATTTCTTATATATTGCCTCGTTGTCATTTGTTATTATTTTACAAATTCCAATTTGGCTACTGCCACATATACAATTAACATATCATCCATTGACTATACCTTAAAATATGAATCAATTCCTTTGTAGTAATTTGCTAATAGGAATTCCCTTATGCTCTCTCTTCTCTAATCAAAGATTTGGCTTGTCAATACATCTTTTTCTTTGTGCTACGCCAGTTTCTTGATGCAGCCAGTCCCAGAGTAGGTGACTCTTCTTTAGACTCTTTTTTAGTTTCCTTGACAGATGGCACTTAATTAAAATTTAAATTCTGATACATGTTCATGTTTTATAAAATTAAGATCCCTGAATCACAGATTTCTTGTTCACAAAACAACATGTATATATTATCAGGCTGTTATGAGGATTGAAATAGAGAATAATGTTGCACATGTCCTATGGTACATAATAACCACTTAAAAGAAATTTGCTAGCATATGTTATAAATTTAGTATTTGGTGAAAAGTATATTTGAGATGCAGAGTTTACATCATCATTTCTAATTTTTTGTGTTGGACATTGTATAAATTAAAAGATCACATACCTGTCACTCCCCAAGCCAGGAACCAGGAATGGAATTGGGAGCAGAATATTCCTGAGTAAAAAGAAAAGGTAGATTTATTGGAATATAGAATATATTGTAGACTTAACATTAGAATTATAAAATTGTTTTCCATAATATAAACCAAAATTACACAACATTTTTACAAAGCAAGGTCTAAAAATCTAAAGCAAAATGTAACAAAATAGCTTAGGTCTTCACCATACACACACACACAGAATGTTTACAGGCATACTTCTGTTTTATTTAACTTCTGTTTACTGTGTTTTGCAGATATTGTGTTTTGACAAATTAAAGGTTCGAGGCAACCTGCATGGAGAAATTTAGTGATGCCAAAAAGATTATGACTTCCTGAAGGCTCATGATGGTTAAGTTTTTAGCAATAAAAATTTTTAAATTAAAGTATGCACACTGCTTTTTGAGACACAATGCTATTGCACATTTCATTGACTTGTACAATATAAACATAATTTTTACATGCACTGGGCAATCCAAAACTGTATGACCTGCTTTATTATGGTGGGGTGGAACCAAACCTACAATATCTCTTGGGGTCTGCATGTATATATTTACACACACTCTCACAGAGGTGAGATGTCATAGTGTATTTGTTTCAGGATTTCAAAATGGCACAGTGGGAGGACAAAGGAGATAGCAGGAGAGTTAGTTACAGAAGAAACCAGATCTGCCCTGAGTTAACCATTGCTATACTCATGCTTTTGCCCACTCACAGAGCATCTGTGCAAATGGCAATATGAAAATTGATGTTCCTTTTTTTAAAAAAAATTGATGCCACTAATGCTACCTTCCTATGTGCTTGATAGTCTCCTTTTGTATATTGCATCATATTTAACAGCATTTCTCATTTATTGTCTTAGGGATCAGAATTTGTGGTCAGTATCTCTTGTTGCCTTTTCTCAATTTTATTTTTTAAATTGTTATTATTATTATTTTGTTTCTCTTAATTTCCTTTTCTCTGTCTCTCAAAACTATTCCATACAGGTTGTGAAGCTTCAGATTGTTTGGTTAATCTATGTCTTGGATATTTGTTTCTGGGTACAGTTTCATCAGTAGCTCTAGTGTGGAGAGATTCCTTTTTTCTAGTTTATAATTGGTTCCCCAGCCACAGAGTTCTACTCCAGAGAATTCTCCCAAGTGTTGCGCATCTCTTAGCTTCTTTCTTTGGCTTTACCAGAGATACTTAGTTTTTTACTGTTTACTGCTATATGAAATAAAGCTATGAAAGAAAAATACCCCTCTAGGCATCGCCGTGTTTATATCCTGAGTTGTTCACTTACCCAGGCTGCTCTTTTTATTTATTTTTTTAAGCAAAGGAGGTGGGTCCCAGGGCCATTCTGCATGATGGCTTTGCATTTTTCCATCAAAGGTCTTATTTAAACTGAACTTCTGCACATGTATTTACTGCTCATGGATATTTTGCATTGAAACCTGTCATTTTCTAGCCCTGGCTGGTGGCTCAATGGATAGGTGTGAACCCAAAGGTCTCTGGTTCAATCCTTATCCAGGGCACATAACGAGGTTGCAAGCCAGGTCTCCAGCCAGGTCTGCAGCTGGAGGCAGGTGAAAGGCAACCTTACGTTGATGTTTATCTCCCTCTCTGCCTCTTTCTCTTCCCCGCTCTCTGAAAATAATAAATAAAACCTTAAAAAGAAAAAGAAATCTGTCATTTTCTTATACAATCTATAAAATTAAAGAAATCACAGAGAGCTTGTAGTTAATTTTCACATTATCGATAATTAGTCTACATATATTATTTGTTTCATTCTGTCATTCAGAACCTTCAGCCTGTAGAAAAATCTTCCCCTTTGACAATATTTTTAAAGTTCTTTCTCATTTAAGTAAGTGCTCATGTTATTTCCAGAGCACCAGTTACCCCACTTATAAAGAGGAAATATTACTGTACAATTTTTAAATGAGAAATATGTATCACTTCTAATACAAAAATGAACACACTTTCATGATACCCATTTCAACCCTGGCAATACCTAAATATATTCCAAACATGTTAGCTTCCAGGAAAAATATAGTTCCAAGCAAGTGGGACATTCCACACAATTGAAGGCATAATTCAGGGCTTGGAGGTCAGGGATCTACCTCTCAATAAGCACCTTAGGTGATTCTTTGTTCACACAGAAACCATCTTTGTACTGCAGAGATTTTCAGTATTGAGGTGATTGTTCCCAATGTTCTCAAACCAAGGAACTCTCATGCATTTATTTATCTTAAGTGAGAAAAGTTTTTTACATGATGTACTTTGTTCCCCATATTGTGCTTTGTGAAATACAGAAAATACCATAGTCTCTCAACGACTCTGACAAAGCAGTTTACAAAAATCCACACTACTAAAACACCAATTCAAAAGAACCTATGTGCCCCCATGTTCATAGAATTATTATTATTATTATTATTAAAGATTTTATTTATTATTTTTAAAGAAAGGGGAAGGGAGAGAGGCAGAAAGGGAGAGAAACATCAATGTATGGTTGCCTTTCACCTGCCTCCAGCTATGGACCTGGCTGGAGACCTGGCTTGCAACCTGGTTATGTGCCCTGGCTGGGGAATTGAACCAGCGACCTTTGGGTCCGCATGCTGGCGCCTTATCCACTGTGCCACCAGCTAGGGTTACTTTTTTTTTTTTTTTTTTTTTGATGAAATGTTTTCTTCAAGATGGCTACTTTCAAAAATAAGCTTTTTGTGATAAAAATTCTGGCCCTGGCTGGTGGCTCAGTAAATAGGTGCCACCAGCCAGTGCAGAAGCATTATTTACAATAGCCAAGCATTGGAAACAGCCTAAGTGCCCATCAATAGATGAGCAGATTTTAAAAATCCCCCAAAAATGAACAAACAAACAAAAATCAACAGTGGTACATTTACACAATGTAATATTATGCAGCAGGAAGAAAGGCGGAACTCCTCCCATTTTTGACAGCATGGATGGAACTGGAGAGTATTATGTTAAGTAAAATGAATCAGATTTAAGGGAAATAGTAGGATTCCATACCTTCAATGAATACTTTGGTACCTACAATTTGATCTTGTATTTCTTTTTTGTCTATTTCCTTTGTTTTTATCAGAGTGCTAATCATATGATTTGTATTACATCTTTACTATTTAAAAATAACAAACTTTATCTGTCATTTCATTTATGTAGGGTAACATCCCAATATCCTATTGTTCTTGAATTTCTAGGTTTGATTTTCAAAAGTAGTTTTTCAGTCAGATTGCAATTCATGTCCAGTTTTTGTAGCACCTAACAGATTAGTCATTAAGGTTATTATAAACATGACACATTAACAGTGGTAGGCTAGTTAAGTGTTTAATAACTAGATCTCTGCAGAAAAAATTAAAAAAAACAAAAACAAAGAAAGCTTTGACTTGTGCATTTGACATTTATATAGTGTAAAGCATTTCAAAATCTACCTATTGCCCCCATGAAATCTATATCAAGTTATCAACTTGATGTTCAGCGGCTCACACAATTTTTAAATTATTTCACTCAGCTCTTAGTTAGCATGGAGTAAATGCCGAACAACAACTTCTTATAGTTCTTGTCTTTGAGTTTTCTAATCGTATTATGACTGTTGTATTTATTAATATAAAAAATGTAATATTGTTACCCATGTTAAATTTATTTTGATGTAAGTTTAGTGGTGAGGTTCTAATTTTTATAATTCCTAAATATACAATCGAATATTTCAGTTCATTTTAGTATGTAATTCACTAATTTTCCATTTGCTTACAGATTTATTTATTTGCATCCATACACATCCATTTTAAGTAGCAAGAGTGATAAAAATTAATGGAACTATTCCACTTATGAAAATACCAAATAGTTGTATAGTCCAAAGTGTTCTACATTTAGAATAGGTTCTTAATGATTATTCATGAGACTGAGAACAAATTATCTTTAGCAAGGATGTAACTAATTAACTAGTTAAAGTTATTTTTGAGTTTCTTTCTTCCCAGGATAGCACTTTCCACATACCACTGTTGACACAATGAGTACTGGGGCTAAATAACATGTTTCCAATTATATTTATGATGAATGTTATCATAAATGCAATGGATAAAAATTAAGTTACACAAAATCAAAATAATACATATGTCTGGTGCATAATAGTAGGTTTCAATAAATATATTCTAAGTTTCAATTTATCTTTATATTGTATCAATTTCTATTGAAGAAAACATGACTTTCAATTTCTGAAAATTCTGTAGACATAAGAAATGCAGGAACTTCACAGTGACCAGATATAAGGCCAAATTTTAATTTCATATTTTCTCAGAATTAACATCTCTTCTGTCTTTTATTTTGTATTTTTACTACAATATCTAGTCATAGGTCTAAATGGTACCATCTAAAAATTCGGTTTGGTACTTATTTGGAAATATGAGTAATTACATAAAATCAACATAAAATTGCTAAAATTAAATATTCTTGTTTTTGCCCCTGGCTGGTGGCATAGTGGATAAGGTGCCAGACTTTGAGCCCAAAAGTTGCTGGTTCAATTCCCAGCCAGGACACATAATGAGGTTGTAAGCCAGGTCTCCAGCCAGGTCTGTAGCTGGAGGCAGGTGAAAGGCAACCATACATTGATGTCTCTCTCCCTCTCTGCCTCTCTCCCTTCCCCTCCTTCTAAAAATAATAAATAAAATCTTAAAAATATTGTTTTTATTTGTCATTGAGGAATTAACATTTATGTAAAATTAACTGCATGATTATCTGTGATATAGTAGTCATTTTAGTAGAACAGAACAAGTTGTAACTTTTTAAAAAAGATTTTATTATTTTTAGAGAAAAGGGCAGGGAGGGAGAAATAAAGGGAGAGAAACATCAACGTATGATTGCCTTTCACCTGCCTCCAGCTATGAATCTGGCTGAAGACCTGGTTTGCAACCTGATTATGTGCCCTGATTAGGGAATCGAACCAGCGACCTTTGGGTTCACAGGCCAGTGCCTATCCACTGAGCCACCAGCCAGGGCTGCAAGTTGTAATTTTTAAGAAGATTCTATTCTGGCTGAATAGAGCCTTTGTATTAGAAACATGTTTCTTGAGAATTCCTAGTAGTTATTAATTGGGACTTATTACAAAACCATTACATTGGCTTTTTAGTTAGAGATGGATTTGTGAATATTCCTAAAAATATTCTAAGTATTGTCATTTAACTTTTAGAGTTCTGATGATTAAAGGACTCTAACAAAATAAATATTGCTCTTTTGATTAAAGGAATTATGTTTTGGAATATTAGTTATAGCAAATGTATTAAGCCTTGGGATATTCATTACCTAACAGATAGCTCAAGCAGTTCTAAGAAATGATATCATCACATCTTAGAAAACACTCTGAGATAATATACAATTCAGAAAAGTTATTTTGCCTTAAGGTATGCATGGGATCAAGATCCATTAAGAAAACTTTGTATCAGTAGTGAATATGATTTTTGTTTACAGACAGGCTCAGCCTGTTAAGTGATATATGAGCGTATGATTATCACATTTTTCAGTTATTTTTCTTTGTGGTTTTATTTAAATTGGGATATATATCATATGATTTATTCAAATAAGAAATTTGTAACTAAACAATCATGTACTCATATAAATATATGAGGTCTGTATCGAAAGTATGAGATGCACAAACTTTTAATTATATTGACATTGGCTCAATACTTTTGGGACAGACCTCATATAATACTTATGCATAAACATCTTGTAAAATGATTTGTACTTCAATGCACTTATTAAAATTTTATTAGAAGTAATTAATTTTAAATTAACCACAGATAGAATTTCAAAATTATAGTTATGCTCAGTGTATAGCTTTATGAATATACATTAAATATCTCATAACTGATGTATTGGGAAGATACATATAGGTACCACAAATACATACAAAAAAGAGAAAAACCTGGACACACAAAAATCAGGAAAAAGTCAGTAAGTTGATTAATGAATTATTCTCTCAAAAATTTAATGCAAATTAATTGCATTATTGAGTTGTTTTACCAAAGGGAAAATCCCTTTATTATGTAAAATGCCCAAAGATAACAAAAAGAAAGATACCTTCATACTCTGTCCTGTGAAGCTTCTATGACTTAGAAATAAAAATATAACACATAAATTGTTAAATATCTCTTTATGAGTGTAAATGTATTATTTGAATATCATGTAAATAAATATATTGAATATCTAATAGATACCATAATCAAATATTTTTTAAAGAATATATGATTCCTTTTAAAATAAAACATTGTATTTCACTACTTTATTAAGTCAAAGGAATGAACTATTTGAGCATTTCAAAATGTCAAAATGTTAATCAAATTTAATCAACTCTTAATAAACAAGTACTTTACAAATGCCTTCTTTGCAGTAATTAGATTCATTAGCTTGAATCTGTACATACATGCATGTGGACATACACATACATGTACACATCTAGGTTTACATACTATTTATGACCTGTATGCATGATAACTATAAACTTGTGTTTAATATTTTAAACACAGGAACATTAGGGTCTTATTTATCAACCTTCCTGTTAATTTTGTGTTAGATATGACTTTCTAAGTGCTCGATGGGCATATAATATCAGAAACTCCAAACAAAGCAGGGATGAATAGCAGATTGCATGCTTGAACCATTGGAATACTAAGGTGGTCTAACACAGCAATCTTTACAAACAGTCAAAAACCGAACTCCTTATAGACTTCAAATTTTCACATCGGCCTAACACGCCAATCAGAACAAGAACAGGTCATCTTCAACATGCTTATTGGAAAAGTTTTTATTGTATTTGGTTTTTACTGCTTTCATGACTATTGGTAAGCCAGGCTGGGTAAGAGGTCAAGGGAGAGAAGATAATTAGTATTCATGACTTTCATCTGACCCATCCTGGTTCTCACCAGCCCATTAATATATCATCTTTGCTCCATGTCCCTCTCAATTTATCAGTCAAACTAAGTTCTGCTACAGACCTTCCAAGTTTGGCATTTGTGTTGACCTAAATTTTCAGCTCTTGAACTCTGTTCATTCTTCGATTTATAGCTTGTGTTCCCCTGGGTGTGATATTTTTAGACTGCCTTCCTAGTAACTGACCTTCTGACTTAGTACTAGAAATATCCCTCCCACTATAGCTCCAGAGATACATTTCTCAAATAGTGAGCAGTGTAATGAAATAACCTTGACAGCAATGTTAGAAAACATTTAAAAATATAAATGTTCTAACCATAAATGTGTATACTGTATGTTAGAAAAGTGAAAGAGCTGGTATTAAGTTATAACTCATTAACACAGCCCTACTAGGGCCAGAGTGACAGTCACAAGGTCTGTAGTTTTACATTAGTCTAGCCTACAATAGGTGTAAACCGGGAAGAATCTTCAGAAACATGTGAGGCTGGTATTTCCTTCAAAATATCCTTACCAAATATCAACTTCCATAGTTGAGCTTCTGGAGAAACAGTATATATATTAAACAACTGAAGATTCATTTTAAGTCCTGGCCGGAATAACTTCTTCCCCTACAATGGTTTCCGGTTTGATCCCTGATCAGGGCACATACCTAGGTTGCACTTCCATCTCCAGTTGAGGCACTTATGGGAAACACCTAACTAATGTTTCTCTCACATCGATGTTTCTCTCTCTCCCTTTCCCTCTCTCTTTCATTCTCTCTGTCTCTAAAATCAATAAACATATTATCTGGTCAGGATTTTTTAAAAAGATCAGTTTAATATTAAGTGACTTAAATTTACTTCATTCTGATTGAAAAGCAATCAATATGGTCTCAATACCAGAAGTGCAGATAGCATAAACTGCTTTTAATTATTTTTTTAAAAGCAGAAATTAAGTAACTATAATTGAAGCAGAAGAAACATGTGGACTCATTGCCAGGGTGTTGAAATTTTCTCTTAACAGTACCATTGAAACATCACTACAACTTTAAAAACAATAGGTACATATCTAGTATATTTTTCATTTATTTACTATCTATGTCACTATTCCACACACTCACCTCCTGTTTCTAACACTTTTCCATGCCTTCTGCCCTCAACCAAGGACTAGTCTTGTTAAGTTACAGAAAAATAAAACCAATTACAAAAAAGTTTATATGCTTTTTCACAATGCCTCTGGACTCACCTGTTTGTTTTATCTCTGCCTCTTCTCCATTAAGTGACATTTTAGAATTCTATCCAAATCCATGTTTTTCATATGCTCACTAGATTCCATTATCTCTCTTTCACTCAAGCATCTTGCCAGAAAGCCTTCTATCTTTCTCCTACATGAACAGTTTCCCCTGTAAACTAATCAGTTACATTACGTCATAGTTCACATTCAAAAATTAGATTTCTTTCCTCATTTCTCCCAAATTCCTGTTAATGTTGATATTTAGACATCTTCCTATGAATCAAGAAATTCCTAAAATTTAATAAAGGGCTACGAAGAAAGGACAGCGTGTTCAAAAACCCCTTCCATTTGCCCTTTTCTCTGCTATCAATTAGAAAACAAAGCTCAAAGTGATTGTTCACATTTGATGATCATGTCCCTGTTGTCTCTACTTTCTGGAATCCAGCCCGATACTGAAAGAGCTGTTACCAGGGCCATCAGTGTGTTTAATGTTGCTAAAGGCCAATAGTCGGTCATTTTTCATCTTACTTGATTTATCGGCAGCAGCGGACAAAGTTGATCAGGAACTTATTGAAATGTCTTTCCCCCATTTTCCTGGCGGAGACTGAATACTCCCTCCATGCTCCCCCTCCACTGGGGTTATCCTTCTCAATCTGTTTTGCTTCAGCTCCTCCTCTTTCTGGTCTTAAAATGCTGAAATGCCCCAGGGGCTCATTTTTTCTCCCTTTGCCTTAATTGATCTTATCTAAACACATAGCTCATAAAAAGCAAGCGAAATTGATACTTCTCCAAAGAGGACATACAGAGGCCAACAGAAATATGAAGAGATACCCAATATTATTAATTGCCAGAGAAGTGCAAATTAAAACCACAATGAGGCATCACCTCACACCTGGCGTAATGGCTATCATTAATGAATCCACATATGACAGGTGTTGGCAAGAATGTGGAGAGAAGAGAACCCTTGTGCACTGTTGGTGGGAATGCAGATTGGTTCAGTCACTACGGAAAACACTGTGGAACTTCCTCAAAAAAATTTTAAAAGCTCATCTACTTTATGTTTTACAAATTCCACTTCTGGAGGCATATCCAAAGAAACTCAAAACACTAATCTGAAAGAACACATGTATCCCTATGTTCATTTCAAAGTTCTTTTCTGTTTTGTTTTTTAAAGATTTTTAAATTCATTATTTTCAGAGAGAAGGGCAGGGAGACAGGAAGAAAGGGAGAGAAACATCAACGCCTTTCACCTGCCTCCAACTATGGACTTGGCTGGAGACCTGGCTTGCAACCTGGTTATGTGCCCTGGCTAGGAATCAAACCAGCGACCCTTGGTTTTGCAGGCTGGTGCCTATCCACTGAACTATACCACCCAGGGCCCAGAGTTATTTTCAATAGCCAAAATATGGAAGCAACCCAAATGTGATATGAGTGGATAAAAAAGCAGTCGTACATATAAGTTATGGCAGTGGTGTCAAACTCATTTTCACCAGGGGCCACATCAGCCTCATGGTTGCCTTCAAAGGGCCAAATGTAATTTTAGGAATGTATAAATGTAACTACTCCTAAATAGTTAAGCGAGGCTGGTAGGAACAAAGTGCCAGGCTGAAGGGGCCAGGCTGAATAAAACAAGGTGGAGGCCAGATTCAGCCTGAGGGCCTTGTGTTGGCCACCAGTGAGTTATGGAATATTACTGAACCATAAAGAAGGATGAAATCTTATCCTTTGCAACAGCATGGATGAACCTAGAGAGAACTATGCTCAGTGAAATAAGTCAGTTAGAGAGAAACAGGTAGCAGATTATTTTCTTGATATGTAGAATCTAAAGAACAAAATAAACAAAATTGAAACAGCCTCAAAGGTATAGTTGCCAGATTTGGGGTGAATGGGTTGAGAAACTGAGTGAAATATAGTAGGAAGGTTTGGGATATGGGTGATAAAGGAGAAGGGATTAAGAACTATAAATTGATAGTTGCAGAAAAGTCATGGGGATATAAGTATAGCTTAGGTAATATAGTCTGTAATATTCTATTCCCAAAACTGTTTCTTTGTATTAAAAAAAAAAAAAAAAAAAAAACACTCCAATTTGATATGCTAAAAGCTGAACTCTTGATAGACAAAATACTCTCATACCTGCTTTCTTACAATCTTCTCCATTTTAATAATTATAATTCTGTAATTCTGGTTGTTCAGGTTGAATACCTTGCAGTTAACCTTGCACATGTTCATCTCTCCAACACTGCATGTAAACATAGACACATTCTGTAGGCTACAACTTCAATACATGGAATGAGAATTAGGCCATTTCTTACTACTTCTACCACAACATTCCCATCCACAGTAGTAACATCTGTTGACTAGGTTATTAAAGTAGACTTTTAACTGGTTTCTGGCTTCTGATATTGTCCCTCCAAATTTTATCCTTCTCAAAGTATTAAAATATCCTATCCTATCCTACCCCATCATATCTTAAAGTATACAAATGATTTTTATTGCTCAGAGAACTTTTCATCTGATATTAAATATTCTGTACCCTTTCTCATGAAAGACTCATTAGGACAGATTAGTTTTGTTAACCACTGAAGTATATACATACATATATGTAATTAGGTTGTTTGAGCGAATGAAAGATAAACAAATTAATTAGCACCATTATATTATATATAGACTTAAAAGGGTGGGCTACTCCATGTTTATTATACATTTATCACCAAGTATAAAATCCCTCTTTGGTTTTCCTAGTACAGTAGTGAGATGAAAGATCACACACATAACTCCAAGGTAGATGAAAGAGTACACACATAACTCCAAATACAATTATCCTATTTAAACTTTACAAGTTTTTGAGGTGACATTAATAACAATAGTAGAATATTGGAAGTGTCAAGATAGAATTTCCTAAAATATTAATTATTGACAAGACTATCTATCCTGTATTTTCTTTTCTACTCATCAGAGCCACTTCTACTGGTTTTGAATATTTGTCACTTTCACTTAACTAATAAAAGTATGCTAATATTTTTCCAATCAAATTGTACTAGCTAGGGGGTTAAAGGACTACAATGTGTAACTGACTTTCACAAAATGGTAGTACTCTCAGAGGCAACGGAATCAACATTCTTAGTTAAAGATTTGAATCTCATTAGCAAACTTCTTGTGAAGTCCCTATCCTCGGTTGTTTTAATGAGTTACTATAATGAGTATATTGGCAATTATGTTTTATGGGTTCTACAGTTACTATTTATGAGTATATCTGGTATTCTCAGCTATGCCTGATATAAGAGATTCCTTGAAATCATTGAAAAATCATAGCCAAACCCCCACTTTAATTCCCAGTCCAACCAAGGACCGTTGAATGCAACCAGGATTTCGTTGGTAGGGATAGCATACGGTAATTTTAAAATGAGCCTTGCCCTGGCTGGTGTGGCTCAGCTGGTTGGAGCAACATTCTATAACTGAAAGGTTGTGGGTTCAGTCCCCGGTTGGGTCGTGTATGATCCCTGGACTGAGCACCTACAAAAGAAAAGATATCAGTGCTTGCTTCTCTCTCACATTCATGTTTCTCTCTCTCCAAAAGTAATGAAAAGAAAAATGTCCTCTGGTGAGAATTTTTTTAATGAGCTTTTAGAGTGACACCAACGGAATAACTGATATAAGTTCCATGAATCAAAACTCATCATTCATTCCTACCTCAATCCATCTGAACCCCTTTTCACAATTTCTGCAGTATAATACAGATTACTTGAGCTCCTAGGACACACAACTCTGTTTTTGTTACTATACCTTTGTGCATGTAAATTCTTCTTTCCTCCTATTCCAATTTATATCCTCCAAGGATCAGGAAGAATCTGACTGGTGCTAAGAAGTCATAGTCTTATTTAGATAGCCTTCTTTGGCTCCTCTCCCAAACTTTTCATCATATATTAAATATCTATTATAAATGAGTAGACCTGTGATTTTTTCTGTTTCTATAATTAAAATTTTTTTCATTAGATCCTACATATAAATTAAATCATATGGTCCTTTATTTGACCCATTTATTTCACTTAGCATAATGCTCTCTAGCTTCATCCATACTATTCTAAAATGTATGATTTCCATCTTTTTTACAGAAGAGTAGTATTACATTATGTAAATTTATCATAGTTATTTTCTTTTTATTTTAAAAATATTTTATTTGTTTTCAAAAAGAGGGGAAGGGAGGGAGAAAAAAAAGGGAGAGAAACATCAGTTGGTTGCCTCTTTCATGCCAACTAAGGACCTGGGCCTCGACCCAGGCCTGTGCCTTGAATGGGAATTGAACCAACAAACTTTTGGTTCACAGGTTGGTGCTCAATTCACTGAGCCACACCAACCAGGGTGTACCATTGATGGGTACTTGGGCTATTTCCAAATCCTGGTTGTAAATACACCGCAATGAACATACTACATGTACTGTATTCTTTTGAATTAGTGTTTTGGGTTTCTTCAGATATATTCTCAGATGTGGAATTACTGAGTCATAAGGCAGTTTTACTTTTAACTTTTTGAGGAAACTCCATGCTGTTTTCCACTGTGGCTTCACCACCGGTGCAGAAGGGTTCCCTTTTCTTCACATCCTTGCCAGCACTTGTTTATTGATTTATTGATGATAGCCATTCTGATAGTGTATAGTTTTAATCTGCACTTCTCTGACAATCAATGGCATTGGGCATCTTTTCATATGTCTATTGACCCCTTGTATGTTCTCTTTGGAGAAATGTCTATTTAGGGTTTTTGCCTATTTTTTAATTGGAATATTTGTTCCTTGGGTATTGAGTTTTATAAGATTTTTGTATATTTTGTCTATGAACCCCTATCAGATGTATCATTGGTGAATATGTCCTTTCATTCCAAGGGTTGTGTTTTTATCACCCAACTGTTTGTGATATCAAACACACCTTGATACATTTTTAAAAATAATATGTTCACACCTCACACTTTTATCTCCTATGCGCCAGGGTGTAAATGTTTCTCAGGTGATTCTGAGAAGCAATCACTGAAAAAGATCCTGAATTCTCAGAAGGAATTATTGTTTAATTGTAAACTATGTAAATGCACCAGGTGATTAAAATGTTTCTTAGGTGATTCTGAGAAGCAATCACTGAACAAGATCTTGAATTCCTAGAAGGGATTATTATTTTTAATTGTAAACTCACAATGTAGCAATAATAATGGGCCACAAAATGTTTTTGATAATTTTATTTTTTAAATCAGTGCATTTATCATATTTTTCCAACCTACAAAATGGTAACTAAATATTATACTTCCACCTACAAATCAGCACAATTTATCATAAGAAGTGATAAACACTTATGTGTCACACATATTTCTTAACACCTAAGACCCTTCAACTTTATTTCTGCACAGAGGAACACTACATTACACTCTTTTTTATTTTTTATTTTATTGTTGTTGTATTGCATTTATCCCATTTCCCCCACTGCTTTGCCCTGCCCCACCCTAACCATCCTCCCTCCCACAGCCAATCCCACATGTTGTCCATGTCCATGCATCATCCATGCTAGTTCCTTGACTAGACTGTTCCCCTTCTTTGCCTCTTTCCCTACCACCTCCCCTCTGCACACCAGGAGGAAATAAAGAATACAATACATTACATTCTTAATTGACACAAAGAAGTCACTCACTCTAAAAACTTTCCACAAATTATATTCAGAAGGAGGACACTACATTTTGGAAGCTTCCTCTGTGTAGGAAATTTAAGTAAATCCATGTAGATTTTCCTCCTTCTTTTCAAAACATATCTGTAAGCTTCCCTTTCATTAATTTAAGACACCATTTTGCACTTTTTGTCTAAACTAAAACATAGGAAGTTTTTGGAAGGAAAATGGGAGGGAAAAACCTTTCAAGCTGACACTTATTCCATCTAATTTAAGCCACTAAATTCATATAAATATGTTATAGTAGCAATAGGACACTAACAACATATTGAAAGGATACTGTTGTGCTTTGGTTAATGGATATGGATGATGTTATTTATTTCCTAAGGAAAGTAAAATGGAGCTTCTGAAATCTTCAATAATGATCTAACAAAGAGAGTCTCAACTTTTTCTATAATTATGCCTGTTTTGACTTTTGCTACACATAAACTATATACATATAGTTCAATGTGACATTTCAAAATGAACTGAGTTTGTTGACTTTTTAAAATGAGAGCAAAGGGTGAGACTGCCATTTTGATTCAACCTCCTTTTACATTTAAAATTTTAAATTTAACAGAACCACATTGTATGGTGATTCTTAGGCTGTGACATTTCATTCCCTCCGCCCACTAACAGCAATTTTTAAAAATGTGAGAGTTAATTATGCTAAGTAAATGTTTAAATTTAGCATCATGCTTGCATATTATCATAGGTTTTTTCTTAGTTTCCAAATGTATGGAAGTGAAGAACTGAGCCATTTCAATAGCTTCTGAGTGAGCTGGGCTTTTCATTCAAAGGGAGAATTTTAAACACAAGTTCTACTGAATTCCCATAACATTTATTTTAAAGTACAGCTATGTCAACTATTTCAAAAAGAAAAAAACTCAGGGGTAAGCTAACATTTTTTGAGAAAGTAGAAAATGCAGGTTCTGAACTGGACCAGAAGGAGAAAAGGAAAACGACACCTACCCTCCATTGTTCAGGTGCACCGTCCTTATGTTGCTTTTTCTAATCATCATATTAAGTACTAGAAAAATACTTGTATAAACACTATAATTCTTACATAGTAATATGTACTGGTAAATGCTAACCACAACTTAATTTCTGGCAAAAAATAAGCTAAAATCAAGAAAACATGACTAGATCAACCTGTTCAGGTGATAATAAAAAATGTCTAAATTATAAATTTTTACAGTATTTTCATCATTGTGGGAACCAGAATAGCCCAAAAAACCTAGGCATCAAAATATATAACATAACTTTAACTAGTAATAGCTTTTCTTTTCTTTTTCTTTTTTTCTTTTTTAAAAGATTTTATTCATTATTTTCAGACAGAATGGCAGGGTGCGGAGGGAGAAAGGGAGAAAAGCATCAATGTATGGTTGCCTTTCACCTGCCTCCGGTTGGGGACCTGGCTGGAGTCCTGGTTTGCAACCTGGTTATGTGCCCTGGCTGGGAATCGAACCAGTGACCTTTGGTTTCACAGCCCAGAGCCAATCCACTGAGCCACACCAGCCATGAGTAATAGCTTTTCTTAATACTGAGAATTTGACTACATGCCAATAAATTCACTTTGGCAGCAGATGGTAGTTTTTAAATTCCAGCAACATCACCACTTCTCTATAATTCAGTCATCAATATCATCAAAGGTACACTGTTTAATGTTTTATAATCTGGTAGCTCTGGTTCAATTTGACTCTACCTGTAAGAAATGATTATGCTCTTCTAACATTCTAATGACTGAGTTATCACTAATAAAAATGAATATTACCATCATTGAAGACCACTGATGGATCTAAATTTTTGGTAACTTTCAAAATTAGACACTTTTTTCAAGATTTTTTTTTTTTACTCTGGGAAATCAGACTGCATCAAAGTAAAGCTGGCTAATGAAATATGTCTCAATTTTTTTTGCAAAAGGTAGATAATAGAGAGTTAGAAACATGTTCTAAACAGAATGAACAATGTCAAATAGAAGTTGGAAAATGTAGCTGGACCTATGTTTAAATGAGTTTATTTAAATAAATGTAAATACAGTCAGTTTCACTTTCTACAAGTCACTTTCTGAGTATGCATTTGTGTGTGGGCATGCACATGTACGTGGGAAAAGTACAGTATTGAAAGGAAAGAAGGTTAAGGTATCCTAATGGGAGCAAAAGCCGTATCATTACTAACATGGTTTAAGAAGGGTTCTCATCCATTCATTCAAGAAATATTTAATAAACACCTAAAAAGCGATGCATAGTAGTTTAGAAGTTGATTGATGGTTGGTGAAATGTATATATTCCGGACATAATTGGTGACGTGGTGAGGTTCCACAGCAAATTGATTTGTCCAAGTCAATCTCTACGAGACAGTTTTCAATAACGGTTTTGGAGACGGAGTGAGAGGGATGTATTTGAGATGATGGGATAAGAGGAAGGTTGTTTGTTATCCCTTTTAGATATTTGTCACTGATCTTGTTTCTTAGAAATCTGCCCGGGACTTGCAGAGAAAGGAGCTGTAATAGAATCTGGAGAAACTGCTTTCACGCTGGAACTTTTCTTTGCTCATTTATGCCCAGATGGAGTGTGACACAGAGTCATGGACATGACTACATATTATCTGCTTTTGCACTGAACAAAGTCTGGCTTCTGCGCTTTGAAATCTCCATATAATGCAAAGACACCTTAGAAACTTGAAGCTTTGTAGCATTTGGAGTGTTAGGAGACAAAAGCCTTGACACAAACATTAGCTCCATTAAGGCTGACAATACAAGGTTATTTTAGATGGTGAGGTAAGCACCAGGCATCCAAAAGACTTCCGGGAGAGCTGGGTGAGATTTTATGGGGAATAAGTATCTTAAATTGGTAGTTGCTAAGAGACTGGCTTTGTTTGCAGAAAGAGCTGGATTTGAGTTCACTTCTTTGACTTATTAGCTCTCAGTTTTGAAACATTTAAACATTTTTTTATTGTTTCACTTTTATCATCTCTTACATGGAGATAATTAACAGTAGTCTCCTTATGGGAGGGTTGAGAGGACTACATTAGATAAAGCAGGTAAATTAATTAGCATGGTGATGAAAATAGTGCTATTGAGTCCAAAAAAATTATTATTATTATTGTAGAACGAGCAATAAAACATTGGGGAAAGTATGTTTATAGATTCATTTTAAGGCTATCAGAAAATATATTTTAAGCAAAGATATCAAGAAACATAAAGTACTAGAAGATTATATTGTATATAACTCAACTATTCATGTATTTATTCATTTATATAATTAACTAGCATGCTGAGAATACAAACATAAAACCTTCTCTTCCTTTTAGGGAGCTTGTTAAGAACAACAAATTATTTTAATGCATTATAATTAATTACATGATAGAGGTACATAGAGAAAGTTTTTTAAGTGTTTCAGAGAAGTAATAAATTTTAATACATGCCACAGATTCAGTTGAGTACTGAAGGCCAATCAAGACTGAATTAAATGAAAGCGTTCTTAAAGAGTGGTTCAGGCAGAGAGAAAAGCACAGTGGAAAAAAGAAGTATGACAGTAAAACTTAAGGCTCTAGAAGTAAGCTGGCTCAGGTAGGGTAGAAGATGGGGCAAGAGAGAGGAGAGGGAACTGTGACCTCACTCTACTCAGAACCCAGTATGATCCATAAATACAAGGACCCTGAGGACTAGACTACTGCCTTATAGTGATATGATTTGCCATCAGAGTATTCTTATTACAATTTAGGCTTATTAAACTTATAGAAGTATTTGGGGTCTTCTCATTCCTGCTCAGATACGTAAGTGATGTTGATGATACAGTGGGAATTTTCTCTGTTCTTTCTACATTATGCAATGAAAATGGAAGTTAATCAGCAACAACAGTATGTAATTTAATCCCAGCAGTTAAGAAAATGTGTATTTAAGCACTGATTGGTGGCTCAGTAGATTGAGCACTGGCCTGGGAACTCAAAGATTGCTAGTTCGATTCCCAGCCAGGGCACATAACCAGGTTGCAAACCAGGTCTCCAGCCAGGTCCCCAGCTGGAGGCAGGTGAAAGGCAACCATACATTGATGCCTTTCTCCCTTTCTCCCTCCCCCTCTGCCATTCTGTCTGAAAATAATGAATAAAATCTTTAAAACGAAAAGCAAAAAATAAACAACCTTTAATCAAAAGGAAAAGAAAGTTTATGAATACTGAAATTTAGGAAGTTGTTAAATAAACATTAGTCCTCACTTTGACTGTGTCCTTTAGGCTGTCTGCCTGTATGTTAATTAGCACAACAATTTCACAATGCAGTGACAAGGGGAAGAGGGTTTTGTTTCCTGGCCAGGTTTTTCAGGGTCTCTCTGGCTTTGTCAAACATACACAAATTAGAGTGGCGATTACTTGGTAAATTTAATCAATGCGCACAGTAAACATGAATAATGTATAAGCACAAAATACAAATTTCCAACAATGGGCATCACTTTTGCCTTATAAATTTATGTACATTTTTAATGTCTCAGTTTAGGATGCTACTGATATACTAATTTTGTATTAATTTTATGTATAGATCCCAACTTATGGCTCTTCATATTTAAACTTATCCTACTGAAAACTCAATAGCTCACATATAAGGCAAATACCTTCAGAGTGACTGCTAGGTAGATACTATTAAATTTTTTTGACAACTAAAATATTGCTTACGTATTATAATGACTGGATATAAAGTTTTCAAAATGGCCCATAAAGGTAATGGATTTATTATGAATAATGGTATCCATTTGAATTACTTTACTGAAAATTCCACCTTATTGAGCATAACTTATAAACATTGTCTCTGGAAGTTAGAGAAACATAAAACCCATCACAAGGCATTATCTATGGATGTATAGCACAACTTTTTTTTTTTTTTTTACTATTCTCGTTAAACTTGTTAAAGTGGTTTTCATGTGGATGACAAAGGCAACTAACTAACTGGTTGACTAATGCCTTATAAAAGAACATAATACCATGTATGTAATTATACATGGTATAGCTAATGCTTTAACCTATTATAATGGCAGTAGAAGTACCATACATTTGTGTCTTTTTTGTGTCAATATTAAGACTGATGAGAAAGAGAAGAAAATCTATTAAAATAACAAGAAAATTAAAAATTAATTTTCAATCAATAAACTGTCACTCAATAGCCTCATATGACCTTACCACTAAATAATGTTCAGCAGTTGCAGTATCATTCTCAGGCATATATGATCTTAGTTCACAGCTTGTTTATGTAGCATGTTTATGCAACATGAACTATAGATACATATTATAAACTAATAACACAAAAACAAATTATTAGATTAGATCAAAGTGTAACACCTAATTATTCTCAAACACACACGTGTGCACAGAGAGCATATGGTTTGAGAGAGAGTGAAGAGAGGGAGAGAGGGAGAGAGAGAAAAAAAAAAGAAAGAGAGAGAGAAAAAGAAACAATTGAGGGAGGTGGAAATGGTTAACAATAAATTCTAACAAGAAATAATTTTTATTTATCCTTATAAAATAGGAGATGTCATAATATACTATATATGTATCCATATAAAAGCATGCTTCAAATTTCTATCTTAATTGATGGAGACAAATATTGTCATTTTAGAAGAAAATGAGAATAATATTTTCAATTTCATAGCTGTGGTTTATTTTTAATCCTCCCTAAAAATTGAAATGGGAAGTTCAAAACAATCTGTTTTCAGATGGCCTTGGAAATTATCTTGGGAGGTTCCCTTGGGTAACTCCCTAATTCTCTATTCATAATGTGAACTGCTCAGAGGTTTTCTTAATTGAATATATATTTCTCATAGTTTCTAATTAACCAACATTCTTAAATAAATTATTTATTTTGAAGACCTTGTAGTAAGACAATTCAAAACTACCCTGGGTTGTATACAGGAAAAGTTTTATTATTTTCATGAAGGTTTAACAAGGCCTATAGATCTTTGACTTACAAATATAGGCATTTAAACCTTGGTAAACTACATTTAAGCTAAGGTCATACTTAATACTATGTGTTTTCATATATCAGGAAAGGTTTGGGTCTGTGTGAAATAAAATGCCATTTGGGGCAATAATCATAGTATACATGGAAACAAACCCCTCTTCTTTTATAATTCTCTAATAGTCATTTAAAGTAATTAATGCTTGATAAAGATTAAATCTAAAATATGACATTAATGTATTAAAAGAAACAAAATAGGAATAAAATTAGTAAGAAAGAAACTTTATGGCAATCCAAAATGTATTGATATGTTGGAAGAATTAACAGCATTAAAATGTCAGTACTAAAAATAATCTATAGGTTTGATGCAATTCCTATTAAAATACCAATGGCATAGTCCTGGCTGGTGTGGCTCAGCGAATTTAGTGCTGGCCTGTGAACCCAAGGAAAACTGGCTCGATATTCAGTCAGGGCACATGCCTAGTTGCAAGGCACGTTTCCAACCAGGTCTCCAGCTGAAGGCAGGTGAGAGACAACTGTACATTGATGTTTAAGAAAAAAAAGAAAAAAGAAAATAAATACTAATGGCATATTTCACAGATCTAGAACAAATATTTCAAAAATTTATACGGAACCAAAAATACCCCAAATAACATCAAGCATCTTGAAAATGAACAAAGTAGGAGGGATCACAATATCTGATATTAAACTACACTACACGGCCACTGTAATCAAAACAATCTGGTACTGGTTTAAGAACAGACACATAGATCGATGGAACAGAATAGAGGGCCCAAAATAAATCCATGCCTCTTGAGTCAATTAGTATTTGACAAAGGGGGCATGAGCATACAATGCATTAAAATAGCTTCTTCAATAAATGGTATTGGGAGAACTGGGCTAGTACATGCAAAAAGAAAAGAAACCAGGCCATCAACTTTCATTAGAATAAACTCAAAATGGACAAAAGATTTAAATATATGGTGTTATATAAGTCATGACACCATAAAGTCCTAGAGGAAAACATAGGCAAAAAAATTCTATATGCCATGTAGCAATATATTTACCAATACATCTCCTGGGAATAAGAAAATAAAGGAAAAAAATAAACAAATGGGATTCCATCAAACTAAAAAGCTTCTGCACAGCTAAAGAAACCATCATCAAAATGAAAAGGGAATTGGTAATATGGGAGAACATATTTGCCAATGATACATTGGACAAGGGTTTGAGCTTCTAAATATGTAAAGAACTCATATGACTAAACACCAGGTAGACAAATATTCCAACTAGAAAATGGGCAAAGGACCTGAATAGACACTTTTTCAAGGAGGACATCCAGAGGACCCATAGACATATGAAAAGATGCTCAACATCACTAGCTATCAGATAGATGCAAGTTAAAACCACAATGAAATACCACCTCACACCTGTCAGAATGGCCATTATTAACAAGTCAACAAACAACAAGTGCTGACAAGGATGTGGAGAAATGTGAACCCTAGTGCACTGTTGGTGGGAATGAAGCCTGTGGAAAACAGTATGGAATTTCCTCAAAAAACTAAAAATGGAACTGCCTTTTGACCCAGTGATTCTGCTGCTGGGAATATATCCTAAGAATCCTGAGTCATCAATTCAAAAGAACTTACATACCCTTATGTTCATAGCAGCATTATTCACAATAGCTAAGTGTTGGAAACAGCCTAACTGCCTATCAGTAGATAAGAGGATAAAAAAAACTGTGGTACATTTACACAGTGGAATATGACACAGCAGATAGAAAGAAGGAACTCCTATCTTTTGTGACTGCATGGATGGAACTGGATAGTATTATGCTAGGTGAAATAAGACAGTCAGTAAAATACAAATACCATATGATTTCACCTATAAGAGGAATCTAATAAACAAAATAAACTAATGAACAAAAAAAACATAGCCATGGAAACATGGAACAGAATGACAGTGACCAGAGAGTCACAGGGAGAAGGGTAATGGTGGAAGGAAGGGGAAGGGACTAGTCAAAGAAGAGTCTAACTTAAGATGTTCTCTAGGGATTCTAGGCTGGGAAAACTCTGATGAAAAGAATTTGATAACCTTTACTTATGTTTAGTGAAGATAATTTATTTGTAAGGAAAAAGAGGGATAAAAGTTACAGCATGAAACATTTTTTGTCATTACTCAGATCATTTTGCATTTATTGAAGTTGTAACAATTTTCTAAATTAAAGCAAGGGTGTTATAGCATTATATTTCTCATGAGCCATATTTTTCTCAATATAAATATCATGTTTAAGCTGTAGTCCTTTCTCTATATAAATATGATGCTTTCTTTATATAAATATGAACATGCTTTCTTTATATAAATGTGATGTTTTCTCTTTATAAATATGCTTTCTCTACATAAATATGATGTTTAAGTTGAAGTCCTAATTCAGAATTCAAGTTGCATATATTTAACTAATACATTTTAGTAACAGTATACATTTTAGTAACAGTAATGCAAAATAAAAATATATGCCATGCTATAATGATAAATACAAGTTCTTCTAATTAAAACTAGATAAAAATTTACATTTTTCTATAAATACAATTTCTATAAATAGCAATATTTTCTCAGTATAACTTTGAAGACTATCTAAGAAATATTCTTATCTTTTCTTATCTTGCTATAGGCACGTTAAGGTATAGTTTTTACATAGAGAAAAGAAAACTTACTATTAGCTGACCTTTGAAATGTACTAAAGTGTTAATATATTGAATAAAGGCAGATTCAAGTATTCATCCAGACAGTTGAATATCTAGTATATGTATTCAGAGGTTTCTGTGACAGATACTATTAGAAAGCTGATCAATACAGAATTAAATGAGTTATTTTCCCAGTTATTCTGAATAACAATCTGGACATTATCAAAGAATACTATATGACTGCATATACTTACATCTCCAGGTTTTCTTCTCTTTTTACTTCCTCCTGGGCACTAATTTATGCCTTCATCTCAATATAAATTAATAAACTAGCTTTCTTGATTCCCAGCCAGGGCACATAACCCGGTTGCTAGCCAGGTCTCCAGCCAGGTCTGTAGCTGGAGGTAGGTGAAAGGCGACCATATATTTTTCACTTTAACTTCCCACTATTTATTCCTATGCCTCCTGTTGCCAAATCAAGCTAACTCACTGTATGAGACATATTCCATACACATATACATATAATATATGCATATCATATAATATGCACATATATGATATATATATTTATATATGTATATATATTTTGTAGCCATACTACAACTTAGAAAATCTATTCTCTTGAGTCAACCTATAGCAGTTCCTTTTATTCATAAAGGCAGAGTCCTAAATAACTTTCTTGAGTAAGTCCATTTTGTTTTCCTGAGTTCAAAATCTTTCTATCCTACACATAGCCATAGCACGCCATAGCTCAGTATGTAGTGTTATATAGTGTTTTAACTTCGACTGTATATTGATGCTGTTTAGCTCTTTTTTCAGGAGAAAATGTCTTTTATCTCATTGTGTTAATTTATTCCCCATGGTACTTTGTATGTGTTGATTACTAGGCAATAAGCAAAGGAGGAATGGAGACATCTTAGGGAACCTCTACAAAAATAAGAAAGTCATACATATTTATTTTCATTTCTTTGTTTTTTTATAAAGTATTTTATTCATTATTTTCAGAGAGAAGGGCAGGGAAGGAGGAAGAAAGGGAGAGAAGAATCAATGTATGGTTGCCTTTCACTTGCCTCCATCTAAGGACATGGCTGATGACCTGGCTGGCTGGTATGTGCTCTGACTGGGAATCTAACCAGCGACCTTTGAGTTTGCAGGCTGGCACCAATCCACTCAGCCATACCAACCAGGACCTCACACATTTAAATAGCCTAAATATCATATACTAGGAAGCAGACCTCATTAATCAATAAAGTATTAAGTATATGATATAAGACACAATTCCATATAATTATCAGCTTTTGGACTAAAAAAATGAAGGTTCCAACCAATGAACAACGAAACAAATGAAAGGAGAAAAAGATACAGTCACTATCTTATCACCTTCTCCCCCAAATATAAAAAACAACTGTATTTAGAACAGATAGATTTTAATCTCTAAAATTTTCATTTAAATTTTTTATGTTGGTAGTGAACCTTAATAATCTTAATATTTTTTGTAGTTACTAAGAATTCAAAAGAATTAAATGGGTAAATAATCCCTTTTCTTATGTATATTGGCAATTTTACAATAAAGTGGCATATGAAATAATGTGACTAGTATGTTCATGCCGCTAACTTTCTATTATTTTCAGTAAGGTACCTAACAGGCTCTACTAAAGAGCAGAAGTATTTGTCATAAGAAAAAAAGTGAGCAAAACAATAGAATATTAAAAGAGAGTTTTCAATACCTGTTCTCTTCTGAGCAGGGAAGGCACAGTTTAAGTTTTAAACATTATTGGGAAAAATATATATCAGAATGCATTTATATAGTTTATCTATATAACATTTTCAAATTAACACATTCTAAAGATACTAATTAATTATTACTGTCAGATATTTTATTGGAAACGAATAGACATTTTGATATTTCCAAGTCCATAATTTTTGTCACCTAGATTTCATCCAAATACAAAAGTAGATTTGACATCCTTTTAACATTTACCCTGACAATTGTAGTAAAATTATGATTCTCCCATGTGTTATGAATCTTCTATGCCCTTGGTCTCTTCCTTTGTATACCTGACCTTAATTGCCACACAAAAATAATGGAGTTAACTGTCACAGAGTTTCATGGAGTTGATATCATCATCATTTTTCAGATGAAGAATTAAGATCTTCCACTTTAAGTTATCTGGGATAATACAGCTAAATGACAAGGCTGGATTCAAAAGTCAGACTACAAGACTACAAAGCTGGTGGTTTTCTTTACTTCATGCTGATACTTGAATTAAATTGTAAATCAGTTTTAAAGCTGGAAAACCTCAATTTTTACAAAGAAGGCATTTTACATAAAATAATCCTTTCAGTTGTAATTTAATAGGCCATTTATTGAATACAGATATACAGACATATACAGATGTTTTAACATTGTAATTTTGTGGATATTATAATGTTTCAAGGGAGCCAATTAGCCTTAAGCAGCCACCTGAGTGAAAATGAGTGGCTCCAAGGGGAAAAAAAAAAACAATTAGTATTAAATATTTAGTAAGCATTAACTGAGTAGTGCCAGGTAATTTTTTAGAACTTTATATACATTAAGTGATCCAAACATAATGTGAAAATGTTAATTTAGTATCATCTTGTTATGTATGAATAATCTGGAAGAGAACTGGTAACTTGCCTAATCTCAAATGAGCAAAAGGCAAAGACAAGAATTGTGATTAAAAAAAAGAATTGTTGTGATGTTTACTTCTTTAATATTTCCAACAATATAATTTTGAAGCTCCGCTGATTAATCAAAACTGAGGCCTTTCTCCTTTTCACCCTCCAACCTCCTCAAGAGTGAGTAGCCTTCCTCACCTACCACTGACATTGCACTCATGTTTCCTGGGGAGAATTGATTATTCTTTCTAATGCCTTGTTATTACATGAACACAACTTCGCAGCTGTATCAGGACCTTTGGCAGGTGCACATCTCCCTGTTGCACATTCATGAACTCTCGTTTCTGGATGTTTATTTTTCCACAGGGCGCTTTGTGCTTATTGGATCTGCTTGGAGATAATTGAAACCAGTAGGAAAAGCAGTAGTAGCAAAAAGCCTAATTTACTTATTGGAAGCTAAAAAAAGAAATTCTTGGAATTTATGCTAATCTACATCTTCTGACTGAATTGATAGAGTTTGAAAGACAAGCGTTCTCAGGGCACTCTGACCTGCAGCAGTTAAGGAAAAAGGTAGCAGCCACTTAATATTCATCAATGTTAAATTTTCATACTAAATCCATATGTAAACTTTTAATATTGCTAATTTTATCACTTTCTGTACAAAGTGACTTTCATTATAAAGATCGTTATTCAGCCGCGTCAGGCACATATGATGTGGAGAGTGTGGAAATTAAATACTTTTTCTTGGAGTAAACATTTCCTTGCCTAGTACATTATAAACCTTCCACTTGAAGAAAGCTCTGCAGGTTTCAATTGTTTGGAATTACAATAGATTTTACAGAACTGCTGAGAGCATTTTGCAGTTCAGTAGTAACAGTGGAGTCAATCTCCTCATTTGAAATGGAAGACATAGCTCTGAAAGAGGCAGCAGTGTTACCAAAACATCCAGGATGTGAGAAAAATATCCCAAAGTTGCTTCTAGAGCTTGACTCTCAGGTCTACATTCAGGTCCTCAGATTTCTCTAAGCTACTTCCTAAGAGTTTTATAGGAACGCAAATCAACTGTGAGGAGGCCACATGATGCACATGTGGAAGGGCATAGCTAGTATCTCCATGTGGAGGGGTTATGTATGGACAAGTTAAATTAATGGTTTTGCAGGTGACTCATATTGAGGCTCCTGAGTATCAAAATATTTGAAAACAAATAAGGATGCTTTTCCAGGAAACTGTAGCTTAACCTGCACCAGTAATTAGAATAAAATTAATTTATTCTGCAATATATGAATTAATGGGTTTAATTATTTATCTCATCCACAAATACATAGTAAATACTTACTATGCTAGCTCCTATTGTAGGAGTTGGGGATGTTGTAACAAATAAGACAGGAGGTAGTTAATCCCATAAAATTTGTTTTCTATCAATTTTATGATTAAGGAATCATAAACAGTCTCAGAACTTTTAAAGACCAGAATGAGGTACACTGGTTTATTTCTTAAGTCATATGAGAAAAGCATATATCCATGGGAAATTAAATCACAGAACAATTAGATTATTACAAAGAAAGAAATCATAATCTCTCATCAGATATTAAAGTTAAATGGCATTTACCAGAGTAGCAATTGATCCCAGATAAGATATTAAAACATTCTATTATCTTGAAATATTTTTTAATTCCAAAACTAGCATCACAAAATTGGTTGTTAAGGGAGGTGGTTACCAGGTAATACAAATACTTTGATCATTCTCGGCGATAGCTAAGTAAAACAATGAAAAGATTAAAGTTGTATGGATCATAAAATTTTACTTCTTTTTCCTAATTTGAAATCCTCATTTGACAATACAATGAGTTTAATAGATTATTGATATTTTCATAAATGTTTATCTTTGTGGAGAATGATGTGCATCTCTACCCTGTGTTCAAACAAATACATATTAACAATTCTGGAAGAGTTTCTTTAGTTGTTTTGCTTTTTGAATTTGAAATACTCTTGTCTCAGCTGGTGCATGTATGCCGTATGACTGACACATGAAATAGATATCCGCTGAGAATTTGAAGAACTCAGTATCATGTTCTTTGATTTGGCGTCAAGAAAACTTTAAAATTGTATTCTCTATCTAAACACTATGAGTGTCAATATTACAACATTAACATTATCTTTTGTCTTTGGATCAACTAGAGTTGTTTATAGGCTGAAAAATTTGAGTTATAACTGTGAATCATAAATATGGTAAAATAACAAATGCTGCTAGGAAAAATTGTATATCTCTTGTTATCATGAAAATTTACTGTTCTACTAGTAATATTTGCCCTTTTTTGCCCCTGTTTTAATTGATAATGACTTTCTGACCTTCCATGCCTCCTATTATGTATATTGCATCTTTTACACATGATTCAATTAACTTGGTTGCTATCTCTGACTTCAGAAAATACTCTAGGATTAAGATATTACACCTCATCACCATGAAAAAATAAACTTGTATTCATAGAACTAATGCATAGCTAACCCCCTCCATCTAAATGTCTCTACATTTAACATATTTAGGTTACATTTTAAGACATTCTTTTTTAAAAAAATATTTTATTTATTATTTCCAGAGAGAGGGGTAGGGAGAGAGGCAGAAAGGGAGAGAGACATCAATGTATGGTTGCCTTTCACCTGCCTCCAGCTACAGACGTGGCTGGAGACCTGGCTTGCAACCTGGTTATGTTGCCCTGGCTGGGAATGGAACCAGCGACCTTTGGGTTCACCACCAGCCAGGGCCTTACTTTAAGATATTCTGTACCTCAAAAGGAAGGAAGAGTGAGAAGTCTGTAACAAATATAAGGTATTGAGAAATTTTTACTAAAATGAATAAGGTCTCAAAAATTACAAGCCTAGCTTGATTTCATTATCATTAATGACAAGTAGATTTTAGTGAAGTTCAGACTAGATTTCCTTAATAAAAAATAGTATGGAAGTGAAGTTCTATAATTAATTAACATTAGTTGTGCAGTCAAGGAACTATGGTGGTCCATTCACTTAGTAATATTAAAACTGTTAAGGCCATATATCATGCTATGCACTAAAAGACAGATAAATAGGCATTATTCTTAATTTCCAGGAGCACAAAGTCTATTAGGGAGTACAAACAAATAATTGAAACACTTAAGAAATTTTTACTCATACAGTGGCTATATGTGGGTAAGACAATTTCTATTAGGTTTCAGATGAGGAACACAGCAAGTGATATGGATGCTGAAAGCACATTTGAGTCTCTGTTAATAGAGAATAAAAGATGAGCAATCCAGGCAGTAGGAGTAATGTTTACAGAGGTAGAATATAGAATCTTAAGTACATTTTTGAATAATTGAACCTGATTTTTATATAGGTTATTTGGAGAGTGTGATGATGCTAGATAAATAGACTGCACACAAGTATTAAAGAGCTTTGTTTGCCATGCTAATTTAGTTGGATTTTGGAAATAAAATGCCAACATGATACAATTAGAGTACTGGGAAAAATGGAGACATTTAACAACAAAAGGCAATGTGGATTAATATTTGCAAATTTTAAATCTGCAAGAATTTCCCAGTCTTCAAAATTTAAACACAAATACATTTAAATGTTTGAAAATAAAACTGAGTAACAAAGCCAAACTACTAAACTTCATGTTTTTTAAGTGAAGTTTAAATGCATATTTTTGATATGTATTTTTCAGTTTTGGTTTTTACTAACAGAGATGCAACACTTGTAACATGAGAGAAGATTGAGGAAAGAAAAAAGAAAAGGGCAAAAGACCTGAATACATACTTCTCCAAGAAGGACATACAGGTAGCCCATAGACCTATAGACATATATATTCTTCTAAAAATACAATAAGGCCCTGGCTGGTGGCACAGTGGATAAGGTGCCAGCCTGGGAACCTGAAGGTCACTGGTTCGACTCCCATCCAGGGCACATAACCAGGTTGTAAGCCAGGTCTCCAGGCTGATCCACAGCTGGAGGCAGGTGAAAGGCAACCGTGCATTGATGTTTCTCTCCCTCTCTGCCTCTCTCCCTACCCCTCTTTCTAAAAATAATAAATAAAATCTTTTTAAAAATTAAAAAATAAAAATACAATAATTTTCTAAAATAATAAAAGACTATTTTATTGTTTATGCTATTACAATTATCTCCATTTCCCCCCCTCTACTCAGTTAAGCTAAATATTATTTCAGCTAACTAAGGAGAACATCAAGTTATCTATTAGGAATGACAAGCCATGTTATAAAAATGTAACAGTGTGCATCAGGTTTGATGTTTCGCAAAAAAACTCTGCACAAGATGTGATGCATAAGCAAGCACAATGTTCTGATGAAGCTCTTAATCATCAGTTGCCCATAGCTACAGTCTTCTGAATCATCCAAATCATTTCCTTGGGGGAATGTTCAAACTTCGTGTAAAACTTCATGTAGATCCATTACTCTACTTGCTCAGTCATTTTAAATGTGAAGGCCACACAGTACACATGCTTACTCAACAGCGTCTACCATCCCCACTGACTAGTACAGTGAGGTCATCATTATTCCTGAATATACATTCCAGTTCACTCTCCTTGGCTGCCAGGTTACACAGATGCCTCACAAACTATTCTCGTTGTTATCAACTACGGCTGGACTTTTTCTGGCAGACCTCATATAGCACACATCAATGAATTGTGCCGCAGGAACAAGGCAAGTACCCTGCCCCCATATAAAACAAGACAAAGACTCAAAGTACCTCACCTTTGAGTCCCACGATGCCCGCCACTTGGAGTTATCAATAGTGTGTTAGTGTTTGCCCAGAGGGCAGCAGCAATTGAGAAAATTACAGTAGCTTTCCACTCAGGAATAAAGCATATGGCCCACCTCCCCTAGTCCTGGAAAAATTAGAAACAGATGAGGGTGGGTAGTATGGGAACAAGAGTGATCTGCAGAGTATGAACGGTTAAGTCTGACGTAGGGTAGGAAGAGAAACGTGCTTCAAGTTGATTTTATACTTCTCTAATGATCAAAGTGAGTGAAAAACTATTGAACTTGCCCACATTTTCATTAAAGGAAGGACAAGTTTTGTTATACTTTTCCTCCATGAAGTTACCATTTAGGTAACTCCACATTTTCAGTTCTTTTCTACATTTTTCATGTAACTCTGGAGTTTGACTTTGAACTGTGGAACTCACCTGGTTTAGTAGCATATGACCTTAAATATGCCAATCAGGTTGTTTTTGAGAATTCATCGATTATGTGCAAACAGAAACTAAATGCAATAAATTAATGCTGATTCATCTAATGGCTGTCAACTACAGAGACATCCATGCACTACTCCATTTGTTTGATACACAGTCTTGTGATTGCTTCCAATTATGCAGTCTAAGTGATTTAGACATAAGTTCTATAAATTATTTTGTGGGTATATATATTCTCTCAGAGATATGTGGTATTAGGAAATGGTTATTAGACTAAGATAAAGTAAAGGGCAGAGTGGTTTACATTCTACTTAAGTGAAGCCACATGTAGTGAGGAAAAAATAAATCCAGATGCCACATCACCTGGGACAATCTGCACACCAAGTGGGAAATTTAGGAAATTAGGAAAATGTTGCCTTATCCTTTGCTAATAGCAGATAAAAAAATGCAAAAACTACAGAAAGTTTTCTGGAAGGCAATAAAACATCAATCAAGAAAAAAAATAAGCTAAATAAAGGGAATTACAAATTATAATGGACACTGTTATTGCATATTTTCTCCTTTTTTGTCTTACCTGATGTGAAAGCAATTGTATAAAATGGCATTTGTTGGGTATATGACATAAATAACTGCAATACTTGTGTGATGTATTTGTCAATAACAGCACAAAACAGTTGGTAGGAGCAAAGCTGCAATGGACTAAGGAAATGATGGCATATGGGAAAGCAATAACTGTAACATTGTTGTTGAGTTTTAACATTAATACTAAAAAATGGGCACCAGTTTGGAAAGAATACCAATAACTTGACCTTCGATACTTGGAGACCCTCATTAAAGCATCAAACACCCATTAGGATACCCGCTCTATTGCTCTAGCCTGAGAAAGCTGTAATTCCATGGTAACCATTATTCAAACTCAGCCTTGCTGAGAATGCACAGAAGCATTCCCAAGGTGCAGAAAGACTATAATCAGCACAATTTTTAGAATAGTTTTGAAATACACACTGATTCAAGCTAAATCAATCAAGATTCGTTTATCTAGAAAACATGCATTCAATGTTCTCATTCAGCAAGCTAACCATTTTAATACTTTATTTTATTAATTAATTTAATGTTAATTAACATTGGCACATAAGAGCATGATGTTTCTTGGAATAATGTACATTTCTTCTAAAGAAATGTAAGGGTAGAGTTAGAGAAATCTGGATTCAACACTGAATAAAATGCATATACAGCACATCTCACTGTGCTCCTTACAAAGATCAGAGAATTTTGTGACCCTTATCAGAGAATAGTTATTACCTTTAGACTAAAAGTACTAAAGAGAGTTTCATTTCCTGATCTCATTGACACAGGGAAATTCAGCATGAGCAAGTTTATAGGACCCTGATGCTCTGACCACAGGGGTGATAATACATATTAAACTAATCCAACATGGAAATTTGAAATTGAGTTGAAACCGCAGGAGTGGAAAGATATCAGAGTTAAGGCAGTGGATGATGTTATCCCAGAAAATACCCTGAGACCACATCCCAAGAGAGCATGCCAGATCCTTTCCTAAGCTTGATAAATCTGTTGTAGAGCTAATTTTTCTTTTTTCTTTCTTTTTTCCTTTCTCCTTTTTTCCCCCCCTGCAGTTTGGCAGAGTTAAGTTTCTTTGGCTTTTTTTTCAAAAAATACTTTGATAAACTCATTTCAATATAATCATTATATTGTATGTAATTTCTGTCCCCCACACCTTAGAAGAACCTAAACTTATATTGATAAATGCGTTATTGGCCTTTCTCTAATTGTAATATTTTTAACTTCATCAAGGTTAATCAGAATGTATGCAATAAATGTGTCTGCCTAAATTAGCTTTGTTTTTGAATTTTTCATTAGCAGGAGTTCCACTTTGACTCTCTGTATGGGAGTGTCAACGAGAAGAGAGAAATGCCTGAAATATTTAGACACAGACATTGCTATTTAGTTGCTCTTGAGTAGTCTATTGAAAGAATGAATACTTGTAAGTTAGTATGTTGAAAAATGGATAGATCCTCTATTTATGTTACTTTAAGTCAAAACCAAAACCCAATAGAAATATACATGGAAGAAAAAAAAATTATTGTGTCAAGCAAGTACAGTACGACTCTATTCTCTAAGGAGAATAAATGTAATGAGTTAAAGAGTGTAAAATAATTTTCAGTTACAAGAACAGTAACTCAAATTTTTATGTCTAAGTTGGTAAATATTTGACCACCTATTTATGAAATAGCATATTAAAAGAAGATATTAAAGTATAAGAATTTTAATATTCGATAATGAAAATGTAACAATTTTATGCAATTCTGTATAAAGCTCAAGAGAGCTAAGATACGTAGATAGTGTTTTTTAATAATGAAAAGATAATGTAGAAGCACCTCTAGGAAAAGAACTTTCCCAAAACCTGTCTTTTCATGAAAACAACAAGAATACTGTCAATAATTTATTTAAATCAACCTTTGCAGAACACTGGAAATTAACCAGGTTTTTAAAAGTTGAGGAACTATTTATTTTTTTAGAAGATATCCGAATCTCAGTTCGGGTGTTTGACACAGTCTATTCTCATCCTCTTTCCCTCGTTTTATGATAGCCTCAAAACCAACAACGACACTGGAGTCAGTATTTTATCAGCCACTGGAGGGGTCAAAAGATTATGATTGTTTTCAAAACTCTTTCCTCAGAGACTTGTCACTGTTTGATCCATCTGGACTCACCTGGGTACAGCCTGGTAATTCCACTTCTGGCCTTGCTTTTATTTGTTTTGACTCAGAGCGCTCGCTATGCAGGAGGCCCTAGATTTAAGGTGTTTGTTGTAAATAATCATCCGCAATCATTTAACATCATAGCTGACTGAAGCAGCAGTATGAATTGGGCTAATAGGAAACTGAACATATATTTAAAAGAAAAAATCTGGGAATTAGAGTTCTTTGAAAAGCTCCTGTGTATTTGTTAGAGTCTAGAAGGTCATGCATAGGCAAAACTATGTGCATCTCGGAAAAAGATCTGAGAGGGGCCTCATCTTTCATCTCTGATTGATGTCATGTCTCTCCACCAGCAAACAATGACATTTAAAGAGGAAAGGTGGCCTGTCTGCTAGACCATTGAGAAGCTACCCCAAAACACAAAGACTGATTTATCAAAAGCCGAGAGACTTATTAGTTCAAGACAATTAATGCAACATCTCTCCAATGACCAGATGACTAGTAGGCTAATGGAGCACAGATTTCAGTGGCAATATGTATATGACAAAGAAAGAAGACTTTAGGGAATTAGACTAAGGAATTTACTAATAGAATAAATAGCAATTACTACAAGCAGCAACAACAAAAAATATTCTGGAGAGAAAAGAAAACCTGATTTTCAATGGACATGTTATATTATTTAAACTCAATTTTCAACAAAGGCATATGAAAATGCAAAGAAACAGGAAAATATGGCCCATACACAGCAAAACATATATAGTCAACAGAAGCTGTTTCTAAGGCAGCCCAGATATTAGATGTACTAGACAAAAGCTTTGATTCAGCAATTCTTTTTTTTTTTTTTTTTTTTAAAGATTTTATTTCATTATTTTTAGAAAGAGGGGAAGGGGGGAGAGAGGCAGAGAGGGAGAGAGACATCAATGTATGGTTGCATTTCACCTGCCTCCAACCATAGACCTGACTGGAGACCTGGTTTGCAACCTGGTTTGCAACCTGGTTATGTGCCCTGGCTGGGGAATCGAACCTGCGACCTTTGGGTTCGCAGGCCGGCGCCTTAACCACTGTGCTACCAGCCAGGGCTTCTGATTCAGCAATTCTAAGCTCAGAAGACTAAAGAAAAATATGGCTAGGGATTAAAGAAAAATGAAAAAGAAGTCTTTCTAAGTAGAGAATATCAATAAAAAGATAAAAATTATATTAAAAAGAACCAAATGGAAAGTAAGTTAAAATACAATAACTGAAATTTTAAAAAATATTAGTGGTTCAATAAATGGTTTAATCTTGCAGAACTAAAAAGAAAGATATTAATTTCAATGTCCTAGGCAATCACTATGAAAATAATTTCTGAAATACTATATAGTAAAAGAATGAGCAAGATAATAAAGTTGTTAAATGACAAAATATCTAACTTAAAGATAGAAATCAAGGAAAAGAGGCAAACACTGATAGAATTTAAGTGAGGACTATACAAAGGTAGAAGAAACCCACAAAGACATCAAGCGATTGAATGGATAAGAAAAAGTGTGGTATAATCATAGACTAAAATATGACGTAGTCATAAAAATGAATGAAATAATTCAGGCTGCAACATCAATGAATGTTATAAATATTATTCTACATGTAAAAATCTAGAAACTAAAGGTATTACATAATTCCATTTATAAGAAATGTCTATTGCCATTGCCCTGGCTGGTGGCACAGTGGATAAGACACCTGCCTGCAAACCCAAATGTTGCTGGTTCGATTCCCAGCCAGGGCAACTTAACCAGGTTGCAAGCCAGGTCTCCAGCTAGGTCCGTAGCTGGAGGCAGGTGAAAGGCAACCATACACTGATGTTTCTCTCACTGTCTCTCTCCCTGAAAAATAATAAATAAAAATCTTTAAAAAATAAAAGAAAAAATGTCCAGTGTATGCAAAACCATGGAAACTATGGATAGCACATTAGTGGTTGCTTAGAGCTAAGGAGGTAAGTTATGGGTTTCTTTCTGGCTGATGAAACCTTTTTTAGTAAGATAGTAGTGATGGGTTCATAGCTTCATGAATATGGTAAAAACCATTTAATTGTATAATTGCACAGGGTACATTTTATTATTTGAATTACATTTTAATGAAGCTGTTCAAAATGAAATCATAATAGTTCGTGTCAAGTTGCTTGGGGCAGTAAAGGCCTTATTTTTAAACAATTGAAATAAATGGATTTAATATTGAATGAAAATATTTACTTCAAGTGAGACAATTATAAACATATATAAAAGAAGGGAAAGGGTCTAATCAAGAACAAGTATAAAGGACCCATGGACATGAACAACAGAGTGGGTGGGGATTCACTATGGGAGTGGGGAGTAGGTAGGGCAGGGGAGAAAGCAAGGGGGAAAAATTGGGACAGCTGTAATTGAACAACAATAAACTAAAATAAAGAAAAAAGTTAGGCCCTGGCTGGTGGCACAGTGGATAAGGTGCCAGCCTGTGAACCCAAAGGTCACTGGTTCAATTCCCAGCCAGGGCAACATAACTAGGTTGCAAGCCAAGTCTCCAGCCAGGTCTCCAGCTGGAGGCAGGTGAAAGGCAACCATACATCCATGTTTCTCTCCCTCTCTTCCTCTCTCCCTTCCCCTCTCTCTGAAAAATAACAAATGAAATCTTTAAAAAAAATTAGATCACATAAGTTTCCAAGTAATAATTAAGCATTTGTGTATAAACACATTCCCTCAAATTAATATTATTTATATTTACCAGCATTGATAATCTTCTAAATTTTAGAAAGTATGTTTAGCAATTTGATTGCTTTTTCTCCTTTAATTCTAAGGGGATTTTGAAATTTAATCTGTTTATTTTATAGATTAAACATATTAGTGAGGTTAAGTATTTCATTCAAGGTCTTATAGTTCATAAAGGGTCCCACCAAGATCAATGAATTATAATGCAAATAATCTTGCCCTAACCCATACTTTCTTTTTATTTAAGATTAAATGAAGAAGAAACATTTTTCAAATTAATGATATTTTTACAGCTGCCTTGTGTTAAAAATGATTTATTGTTTGAAGTAGGGTTTAACTGACTATGCATTCTATATCAGAGAAATGTTGAGAAAGTAGATTCTCAGAATTTATTACCATGAGCCCATTTCATTACTTCATTACTTCCACCCTAACTGAGGTCACCTATCCCAAGGAGTTGTTTCATTTTAATACATGTCTACTTGTATTGGAAAGCATTTACAGGTCACAAAAATAAGCATTTAAATGCTAACTAGAGAGAAAATCCTCAGGTAAACATTCAGTAGAGAGTAGTTAAACAAATAAATACACTTACAAATAGAAAAATGAAATTTTCACAGTGAGTCGAGAGTAAGTATGGAGTTTATTCAGAATCTAAATTGTTTACAGTGGCTTTTCTTCTAGCTAGTGATTAGGATCAGGGTTTTGATGTTCTGTTGTAAAATCTCTTTTTACCTGGAGTTTGAACAGTCTTATTTTTGATGTAGTCTCTTTGATCTGCTTGAATATTTCCCTTGGAATAATTTACTAAATGTGCCTTTTGTAAAGTCTCTCTTACTGATGATCATCAAATCTCTAATCTTTGAGGCCATCTAGTCCAATCTCAGCATTTTACAGAAGAATTTGAAGCTAATCTAGGTTAAGATCAACTCAAATATTTATCCTGCAAAACACAAGAGGCATTTTTTTTTTATGAAAAAGGCTATACACGATTTGATTATAAATCTATTTCAGATACCAGGCTTGCATTGTTTAAACTGAATTTAATTTAGTCTGTTTTCCCTAAAATTTTTCTTCTATTTTCAAATTTAAAGGTATTCTCTTTTTTAAAATCTGAGCTATTTAATTAAATGTTAAAGAAAAAAAAAAAAAAGGCTTTAAAAGCAGCATGAGAAAGGAAGGGAGTCATGCACAAAGCAGTTCCTATAAGACTATCAGCTTATTTCTCAAAAGAAACTGCAGGTAAGAAGGGACTGGCAAAGATATATTCAAAGTGATAAAAAGCAAGGATATACAACCAAGAATATGCTATCTAGAAAAGCTATCATTTAGAATGGAAAGATAGACAAAGTTCTTCCTAGACAAAGTAGAGCTAAAGGAGTACATCATCCCTAAAACATTGTTATATGATATGTTAACGGAACTTGTTTAAGAAAAACATTAAAAACAACAACAACAAACTCACAACTATCAACAACAGAACCTAAAAAATAAAAACAAAAAAATACCTAAGTAAACAACCAGAAAAAGATCAGAATCATAGGTATGGGGATCATTGGGAGGATTATCAACTGGAAGGCAGAAGGGATTGAAATGAGGAAATGGTGCAAAGATTAGGAAACACAATTTGTTAGTACAAGATAGACAGGGAGAAGTTAAGAATAAGAGGAAAAGGTGAACTCAGAGAACTTATATGCACAACCCATGTATATGAACTAAGGGGTAATGGGATGGTGGGAGGAGACGGGGTCCTGGGTGGAGGGGAGCAAATGAAAAACAATTTGGGACAACTGTACCAGCATAATCAATAAAGTATACTTAAAAATATGCTATGTTTTATTTATTGTTATTCTTAAATGACACATACCTACAAACCAGTTATTTGCCAGAACACAGGATCCTGGGTTCCCTTTAACCTGCTTTAATATAATCTTTAGTAATAAAAAGATCCCAACCCTTTTTATCTTAAGAATCTTTGAAATAGCAGCATTAAAAGGTCTTTAAAAGTGTTGCTGTGCTGGAATAGGAATGGATACCCTCTTCTGTCCTGTCTGTGTTTCCAGTTGCTGACAAACAGAATAACAGAGCCCCAGCAATTTGGGAAAAGTACATATAACGCTACACCTACAACTTACAACGTGCTCTGTAAAAATTTGTTAGATCCTTATACCTTCACCATTATTATTTGCCCTACATTTGACTCAAAATAGTTTCACAGTAGGACTATCATTGTTCAAATAGGAATCATACATAAATAAGAGATCTGGTTTCCTTTCATCCATTTTATATGTGTGTAAGCTAAAACAATGTCTATAGCCCACATATGAAAGGTTTGAAAAGTTAAAAGAAATTTTTACCAAGACAGAACCCAAATCGCCTTCGAAGAAGGCAATAATGCATTATTGGCATTCCATACACACTTGTACAATTGAATCACAGGGTTTTACTCAGTCTTGGAGATTTATGACCCTTATCAAAACTAGTGAGAGATATCATAAGCTTATTTACAAACACTCTGCATTCTGAAGTTTCTGAGATGCACTAATATAGATGAAAACAATCATTTCTATCATTCCAGGTGCTGTTATTGCCTAAATAAGAGGATTCCCACAAACAGGGATGGGGCTTCACTTTCTGGAAGAAATCCAGAGTCACAGATAGAAATAACATACATTGAAAACATACCCTAGAAGAAGAGGAGCATCTTGAGTCAAAGGGAAATAGTATTTTCTTATTAGGAGCTTTGTAGCAGTTCATTAAGAAGAGGGTGGTAAGTTAATTACAGATAAACAGTCAATTTGGATGTGGCTTAAATGTGGTGATTATACGCATTGTTTATAATTTGTTGATTATATTTTATATACCATTACAACTGTTATTACACTTATGCCAAGGGCTGGCCATTCGAGTGAGAACAAATTTTTCTAAGCCAGTAGAAATAACCCTGAGTGCAGAGGGGCCATTAAGGTGAATTATTTGAATGATATTAACAACTATCCATTTCTTTCAGTTCCTTGGCTAAATTCCCCAGTTTCAAAGCCTTATTTCTTACTCTGCACTGTAATTTAGTATTTCAGCCTTCCTGACACTTATCTCTGCGATGTCTTATATCCCGGGGTGAACACAGTGGCTGCCCACTGCCCACTGTGGTTTCTACTGACTCTTATCTAGGCTATGCTTGTGGCTTAGAAAACCTGCAAGCATTGTATGTACAATTATTTCCATAATATATGCTTAGCTCTTCTCAGCTCAGACATGTTTTCCTAACAAAAAATCATATTGAAATAACCTCTGGAAGTACTGTAAGGAAAAAGGATTTTAAACTACCTGCCTTAATTTTCCTAAAAATACAAAGAATGAACAAAATTGGCATGCTTTTAAAATCAGACAAAACTCTGGTTGTAGCAAGTTATTTAGTAAATTACTAACATAATTATTTCAACAACCTGGAGGGGTCAATTTTTTGAGACAAAATAGATTTGAATTTTTTCTTCTATTGCAACACTCATCCTCTGTTTTAGGATCATAGTGACATATTCTTAATAGGTTACTACTTGCCTTAATTTTTAATTAATGTTTATTTGTAAAAGAGGCTCAACTTGTTTCTTGGGTCTGGGATTCAAATGAAACTCAATAAATAAGCCTATATACTAAAGGAACAAACCTTTCCAGATAACTAATAGGAGTGTGTTTCCCACATTCACCTTTTAACATCCCCGTTAGCTCAACACTTTTGCTCATTCTTAGATTTATTGTGGTTCCTTAATTTTTTGAATTTCTTGGGCTCCCATGTCTAATGAAAGCCTTTCTTATTTCTATTAACTGTTTGAAGTTTTGTACATCCCTCTTAAAAATCTTTCCGTGGCCCATTTTGGCCCACATTCATAATATTTTAAAAATATTTTATTTATTATTTTCAGAGAGAGGAGAAGGGAGAGAGACAGAGAGGGAGAGAGACATCAATGTATGGTTGCCTTTCACCTGCCTCCAGCTACAGACCTGGTTGGAGACCTGGCTTGCAACCTGGTTATGTGCCCTGGCTGGGAATTGAACCAGTGACCCTTGGATTTGCAGGCCGGCACCTTATCCAGTGTGCCACCAGCCAGGACATTCATCATTTTATAGTCAGAAAATACCATTGTCCACTTACTTCTCACTTCAAACCAACTTTGCACTATGTCATTTTAATTCTTAAATAAAATATTCTACTTCTTAGAAATGTTAAGAATGGATGGTTTCAGAGTAATATAATTGAAATTTAAAATAAATATTATAAAATGTTACCAGAAATATAGTATGTAGCAGGTTATTCATATATGAGGTACATATGATTCTGATATTAATAACAACTAATATTTTTGTGGGCGAATCTGTTCCAGGTGCAATTCTAAGAGCTTTACATAAATAAGTTATTAATTCTCACAGTAATGATAACCTTATGATAAGAACTATTATTATTTTAGTTTCACTTAAGAGAAAAATGAAGCAGAGATATTAAAGAGCTTTTCCAATGTTTTATCCAATCACAACTAGTAAGCGATTAGATGCAATTAAAACTCATATGATATGACTCTGGATCTCAGAAAATTTAACCAAAATGCAGGCTTGAAAGTGAAATTTGAAGAAATACTGCTATAGAGCTTATACTTATCCTTTTTCCATTTGGTAACTAACTAATATGGAAAAACAATTATGCCAAATATTTTACTTGATACTGAAACAAAAATGAAATGCAGACTATATTTTAGAGCTTAAAGTTTATTAAAGAAAGGGATACTAAAGTTCATCTAACAAATATTGAAAAATTCTCATACCTATTTCAAAAGGGATGTAGAGAAGGTAAAGAAGACATGTAAAAGGTAATTTATAAAAGGAGGGTTAATCAGAATGGCCATCATTAACAAATCAACAAACAACTAGTGCTGGCAAGGATGTGGAGAAAAGGGAACCCTTGTACACTGATTGGTGGGAATGAAGACTGGTGCAGCCACTATGAAAAATAGTATGAAATTTCCTCAAAAAAACTAAAAGTGGAACTGCCTTTTGATCCAGTGATTCCACTACTGGGATTACACCTGAAGAGCCCTGAAACACCAATTCATAAGAATCTATGCAACCCTATGTTCATAGCAGCGCTATTTACAATAGCCAAGTGCTGGAAACAGCCCAAGTGCCCATCAGTGGATGAATGAATCAAAAAACTTTGATACATTTACTCAATGGAATACTACACAGCAGAAAGAAAGAAGGAACTCCTACTTTTTACGACAGCTTGGATGGAACTAGAGAGTATTATGCTAGGCAAAATGAGCCTGGTAGCAAAAGACAAATGATCTCACCTAATACAGGAAACTAATGAACAAAACAAGCAAACAAGTAAAATAGAACCAGAACAGACTGACAGTGAGGGGAGGGAGGAGGGGGAGATGCAGGGAAAGAAGGGGAAGGGTCTAATCAAGGAACTAGTATAAATGACCCATGGGCACGGACAGCAAGGTGGGGACTGACTGTTGGAGAAAGGATGGGGTAGGTGGGGTGGGTGGAACAATGAGGGAAAAATGGGACAATTGTAATAGAACAACAATAAATTAACTTTTTAAAAGGTTTAATCAGAAAAACACCACTAAAAAGTGGGCTAAAGCAGTAGACACAATATTGATAGTTACGTGAGATGGGAAAAGCAGAAGAATGGTAGCAAGTGAGGAGGATGCTGGAAACACTCCCGAACAGAAAGAATTGCATGTATGACAATCCCTGAGAGGATTGTCACGGTTTGGGTGGGACTCTAGAGGAAGGCTGGAGTCAATGTGCAAAACACCATAGATTTACTGAAGATCTTTGATTGTCTTGAGGGCACAATGGGAGGCTACTAAAAGATCTTTATTTACTCTCTGTGTCCTTTGAAGGACAGAATGAAAAGACAGACCCATAGAAGCCAATACAAAAAAATGCTGTTATCAGTGTTGTATATCGATGCATTCTTTTACCAGTAAAGAAAGTTACTGTGGCTGATATTTAATTGAAAAGAATGTGTCAGTAGATGCTTGTTCCTCAGGCTAATTTGCTGCTTCTAACCTTATATTTTTTTGACCCTCACCTTTTGTCCAAATTTTCCTCACACCACAAGTACACACTCATAAATTGCAGTTTCTGAGCTTATTACATTTGAGATTGCAAAATGCCAGGAGCTATGGTGCTAAAAGTACTACCTCTCAAACAATTTTCTCCAATAATATTAACCTTGAATGCAAGAGATGTAAGTGATGGAGAGTTTACAATAACGAATAAGTTATGGACTAGTTTAATTCCTTCATTTAAAGGAAAATGATTTGATTTGGAGGTCAGATAACAATCACAAGGATATTCTTAGTTCATTGACAACTGTGCTTAACTACCAAACAAAAACAACAAAATTGTTATGACTTAAATGTCCTCAAGTGAAAATTTTTTGTTATTAAAAAGGCTGATCTACTCTGTGTGAAGAAGAGTTCATATACAAGATAGTAATTTACTGAGGTGTGTAAAACACACTTTTCATATATATATACATTAATTACTTAAAGTTCAGTTCAATTAAATCCCATTGTTTTAATAATTATGAATAGCATTTAAAACCATCTAGAGTCAATATTATGCATTCTTAATGCCTTCATGAAAGATATAACTTTATTATGCTTTCGTATCTCAAAGAGGGAGAGAAATGAACTAATTTCCTTAAAAATGTTCATAAAATCAAAATGATAATATAAACACATAAATCATTCCATTTTAAATTTTGAATCCTACAAATTTTGTTTTGTATTAAACTTTTGGAGGTATTAAAAAACTTCATACTCTCTTGCATAGATTTTTCTAATACCAAGAAAGACTCTCATCCCCCAGTTGCCAGATGCGTTGGAAGCTGAAGGATCACAGCTGAGCCTCCTCCTGGGCACTGGTGTAAATGAAGGGAACTACGTAATTTCCTTGCTCAGGTTTTCGTGTCCTCCCAAGAAAAGGCTGCATTCACAGACTGACGTGGGATTATGCATGGCAGGACTTCTACCACAATTCAGGACGACCGGATGCCATCCCGTCTTCAGAGTGTCCTGTGAGGTTGACTACAACCTTTGCTCAGTGAGTTGCACTTCACCTTTTCCTCGGCCTCATGCTGTTTTCATCGACTCTCCCATGTGTTGTGTCCTCCAATACTCTGCTGTAAACTTCACGCTTCCCAGTCTCCATCTCAGGATGTTTCCCCAAAGAGTCAATGCTGAGACTGTCAGTGATCCAGGAAGCAAGCTTAAAAATGTGACTTTGGTGCAAAATCACCCCCAGAACAGCTGGCAATTAGGGACCCCCAGACAGCTGTAGCCCTTGGCATGCATGAACAGAACAATTGTGAAATACTACTTTCACTGTGAATGGCAGGGGAAGGACATAAACTGATGCTGGTGGCTGCCAAGTCCCAGGCATTTCAGAGGTTCTCAGAAAATGGGAGTTACGAAAACAGTAGGATTAGATGGTGGTATTAAGTTCAATAATTTGCAATAACAAAGGCAAAGGCAATAAAAGACATTTTAAAAAGAAAAAAGCAGAGAGTGATTAATAAAAAAAATTAGTGCAAAGTGTGTAAAACACAAGATCTACTTGGAAACATGGACACTTCTCCCCTTCCCTTAGAGTTTAAAAAAGCTAAAGATAAATCCTGGGACTTAATTTAATTTAAAAGATTGTGGAGGTCTAGAAAGTCATGGCTGATAAGGATGAGGGCTTTAATTAGATAGAGGAAAGATCCTGAGAATTAAAATTGGTTATAGCTGGGTTGGATCTCCCTAAAACCCAGAAATCTCAGATCTCCCTGAATTCTAAAAGCCTGTAGACATGGCTTGTTCCTCCCTCTCAGTGGCCACTGACCTCGGAGTCTGAAGGTGATTCAAAGGCCTCTCTTTTATGCAATAACATTGGCACTACTGTCCAGATATAATTTCACCCCAGTCACCAGTCAGTACCTGATGTTGTCACAGTATAACTCAGGTAGAGAAGCACTGGCCCTGCTAAGGAAGGAAATGCCCATATCCTAAGTAAGCAGCAGAACCTACCCACCCTATCCAGTAGGACTAGGGAGAGTATATATGCACTGGCTTCTAACAGTGCTGAAAAAGGTAGGGGGCAGAATATTAACTCAGATAGGGGTGTTTATAGGCATACTCTTTGAATCTGGTGATGGTACCAGCACACAAGTGGCTTAGCTTGGTGGCTGCAGTGGGTTAGAAGAAATCCAATGAGTAGAATTTTGGGCAAAGGATATAAAAAAAACCACTTTGTATGGAAAAGAAGTAATTCAAGTTTATAACATAGATTCATGGACAGTGGACTATGGGTCATCTCTGGTGGAGAAAGACTATAGCCAAGAGGTCTTAGAAAGACATGTGGGTGTATTTATGATTGCAATCAGTAAATTAAAAGCATTGTATCACCCACTGATGCCTTCCTGAGAACATGCATAATAGTGGAGGTACGAAAAGGCAAGTACTCTTAATGATTTGGTGGTTTGTTATCAACAAGCCTCAACCTTCATGTTCCCTAGCGTTGACACAATGGGAGAGTGAACAGAGTAGTCTGGGGAGCAGCGGTGAAGAATGTACACCTCTAACAAGCACCACACCATGAGCTGCCACTCTTTAATAATCAACATCACATACAGTCTGATGATCTGTAACCCCAAGCTTTCAAACTCAATAGTTTAGGATTTCAGGGATGAAAGTTGGACCATGTGTTTATTAATCCACTATGATGACAAAATGCCAGAAGACTAGCAGCTTAAAACAATACAAATATTTTATTTTACAGCCTGTGGATCAGAAATCTGGACTGGGTCTCACCAAGCTAAAATCAGGATGTTGACTGTTTCTGTCTGAAGCTCTAGAGAAAACTCCATTTCCTTGTTTATTTAGCAGATTATCAGAACTCAATTTCTTATAGTTGTGGGATTGTAGTTCCTGTTTCCTTGGTAGCTGTTAACTTAAAGCTGCTCCCTACTCCTAGAGGTCATCCACATTCCTTGGTTTCTGGCCCCCTTCTTCCGTTTTCAAAACAGAAGTGTATCCAGTCACTCCTAAGTTTGTAATTTTCCCTGCCTCTTCTTCCACAGTCACATCTCTCTCATCTACCCACCTTTCTCTTCCAATTTATAGTCCATGTGGTTCTTATAGGTTCACGATAAACAAGGATAATCTCCCTTTTTTTACTGTCCACTGATTAGCAGCTTTAATTTTATTTTACCAGGAAATGTAACTTATCCACAAGCGTAACGCTAGAGGGTGAAGATCATGGAGCACCAAATCTTATCTATGGCATTGGTATCACACCAAGTAACCCACTTTGTGCTTCCTGTCCTTGCAATGCTGGTCTCTGCAGACTTAAATGTCTTGGTTTCCAGGGGAAAAAGGGAGGCACTGTCAACAGGGATTCCTATAATGTTTATTTTTAAATTCTCATTTCCTCTTAAAATTTATTTATTTTATTGCTATTCTATTACGGTTGTCCCAATTTTTCTCCCTTTGCCCTCCTCTGCCCCACCCCCACTCCCGCTGTCAACCCCCACACTGTTGTCCATGCCCATAGGTCATTCGTACATGTTCTTTTACAAGTCCCTTCCCCTTCTTTGCATCCTTATTCGCCTTCTCTGTCCCCTCAGGTCTGTTTCTATGTCTCTGGTTCTAGTTTGCATGTTAGTTTATTTTGTTCATTAAATTCCTCTTATAAGTGAGATTATATAGTATTTGTCTTTACACCGTAAGAATTCTGAAACACCAATTCAAAAGACTCCTAATGTGTTTTAAAATACTCTATCAGTCACAAAGGAAAGGAGCCACCATCCCAGCAGGTGTAATTGCTTCTAACGATCAGGAGAATGTAGAAGGACCCAGGTATATAACATTCTCGAGTGCAATTTTGAAACCCTGTAGCAAACGAAGATATGAAAGAAGTAATATGCATCAAAATAATAAACAAGGTTTAATTTTAGAGTTGATGACCAAGTATGGGGGCTAAATAAAGTTTGTGGAGAGTACAAGTGGGAGTTTTATACTTAGTTTAATTGCTAACAATATTTTTATTTGAAATAGCTCCAGCTCTGAAACCTTGGTAAAGGCCTTCAGCAAACAAGTTCATTTTTCTTGTTTTTCTTTTAAAAAGAAGTAATAATTATGGGTCTGAAAGAAGGTAATTAAAGTCAGTGAAGAAATTCAAAATGAGAAAATATTAGGGTAGTAGGAGTCCTTTCCCCTAGAAGCCAAAGGCCTGTAAACAAAGTGAAAAAATAATATCTTAGTTTTAATTATACTGTGGACTCTTCCCTAGTGAGTTTCCTTCCCAGTCGATAATGAATAACACAATGGTCATGTTTGCTTATTATGGTGTGTGTGTGTGTGTGCAAACATGTAGTGGAGGGAGACAGAGACACAGGGGAACAGAGGCTGCTTCCATACAGATGCATCAATGCTGCTCTACCGAGATTGCATACAACTGGTGAATGACTGGATCTCCATTTTCTACCTCTGCTTCATCAAAATTTTTAGGAACACAGTTTTTCACACCATGGATATGAATATTGCTCATTCTTCAAATGAGAAATCAGTGAGTTAGTGATGGTCAGTGATATCATTCCCTTTATCTAGATAAAAATGTAATGTTTGAAATTCAACAGAGAGTCCAGGTGAAATGTAGGACTTCCAATCTTCCCTGCATCTGGAAGTAATTTAGAAAACTCTTGTAAAAATTTATAAAATTCCTGGTTTTATATTCAATTCTAACTCACTTGCATACCTACAATTGCATTACCTTTTCCCTCCTTCTTTCCCTTTTATATCTGCACCTTATTTTTGATGTCTCAATTTTATTATTGCTTGGACAATCATATTTACATTAAATTAAAAGTGTAGATAAAAAAACACTACTCCTGAAGTTGTAAATGGAGGAGGCATACTTTCTTTTCGAAAAACAAAATTCAAAGGAAACAGCAGCAACAATGAAATTAAATTAGCATACTGGCCCTCTGAGAATGAATTTTAGACCCCATGTCATTAGTATAATAAGGAGACAGAAAATTTGCAGAAACTTATAGACAGACAGAAAAAGTCTGGACATATGTTCATTGGTAGACACTGTTAACACAGATAAAGTCAAAGGAAGTTTTACAAATAGTTGATTACTGTTAAAGCACTTATATGCTGCTATTGTAAAGAAGTCATATTCCAAAAGACACTATTTTCTGTCAGGAATATGTTAATAAATAGTTCAATTAGGGACTACTCATGGTCCTGAGCTCATTAAAGTGTGTTATTCTGTGAATTTGTTATACAAAAATTAGTATTTTGAGCCCTGGCTGGTGGCACAGTGGATAAGGCACCAGCCTGAGAACCCAAAGATTGCTGGTTCAATTCCCAGCCAGGACATAAAACCAGGTTGCAAGCCAGGTTTCCAGCCAGGTCTGTAGCTGGAGGCAGGTGAAAGACAACCATACACTGATATCTCTCTCCTTCTCTGCCTCTCTCCCTACCCCTCTCTCTAAAAATAATAAATAAAATCTTTTTTAAAAATTAGTATTTCAGATTAATTCTGTGCATTTTAGGGTTATTACCAACTTTAGATACACACCTTTCATTTCTGTAGTTCACTCATGGCATTAACTACTTCTTAGTCTGTCATGTTTTATAATTTAAGGCATTATTTTAAAGTTTTCTCAGCTTATTGAGGTATAATTGACATATTGTGTATGTTTAGATGTACAATCTGATGATTTAATACACAGGTATATTGCAGAATGATTACCACAATAAGGTTAGCTAATACTCCCATTATCTCACATATGTAACTTTGTGTGTGCGTGTGTGTGTGTGTGTGTGTGGTAATAACATTTAAGATCTAGTCCCCTGGTCAATTTTTTAAAAATATTTTATTTATTTTTCAAGAGAGGAGAAGTGAAGGAGAAAGAGAGGGAGAGAGACATCAGTGGTTGCCTCTCACTCGCCCCGAACTAAGCACCTGGCTTGCAACCCAGGCATGTGCCCTGACTGGGAATCAAACTGGTGACCCTTTGGTTCACAGGCCAGCACTCAATCCACTGAGCCACACCAGCCAGGGCTGGGCAGTTTTAAATATAGTACTGTAAACTATAGTTATCAAGCTATACATGAGATGTTTGCTCCTTGACATACATCTCCCCATTTTTCATTCTCCAGACCTTGACAACCACCGTTCTTTCTGTTTCTATGAGTTCAGTTTTTTCCGGTTCCATACATAAGAGAAATTATGTATTTGTACTTCTCTATCTGATATTTTACTTAGCACAATGCCCTCCAGGCCATGCATGTTGTTGCAAATGGCAGGATTTCTTCCTGTTTCATGGCTAAATGATATTTCATTGGAAACTATACATAAACATTTTTTATTTATTCATCTGTAAATAGACATTAAATGTTTCCATACCTTTTTATTGTGAAATCTTAGCACTTTGTCTTTTATTAACCATGTGACCCTAGGCATCTATTCAGTATTTCTAGGACTTCATTTCTTCACTTCCTATAAAAGAGGGTTACTAACAGTGCCTGCCTCTTAAGAGGTAGATTAAATGAGGTAAATTAATGTAAATTGCTCAAAAGCATCTGGTATATGGCATGTAAGCAACATGTTAAATATTTATATTATTAAGAATGATTACATTTAAAAACAGACCTGTATTTATATTTATTTAAATTGGTGTTGGACAGCATTTTCATAAAAGGGCAGAGTAAATGTTCAAGGCTTTGGGGATCAAATGGATTTCCTGTATCAACTATTGAACTGCTTTTGCAGCAGCAAAGAATCCCTACATAGCACATAAATTAATGTACATGGCTGCATTCCAATAAAACTTTATTTACAAAAAACAGGCATTAGATCTGATTTGGGCTGCAGGCTTTGTTTTGCCAGCTTTGGTTCCTATGCTTAAAAACAAATTCAATAAATCACAATTGAATAGAAAAGAGTGCATCCTGAAAACTATAAATCTTTACATGAACATTTAGGACTGCCAAGAAGGTATTGCTTTGCCCTCTAGTTTATCTTTGTCTCAAATTCCATATCAATGTTTACAGATTTCTCAGCAAAGGATAAAGGTCGGCACAAAGAGAAAATGAATTTTTGCTAAAAAATTAAATAGTGTCACACAGCAGTTTGTCCACTGCATTTTCATTGCATATTAATAGCATTCATAACATCCCTTAGGGTTACTAAACACATAAGAAATTAGCACAAAACAACAATAAAAATGTAAATGATCCTACTTTGGTGCCTTATGTTATCCCTCCCTTGTGCACAAAATAAATTTTTTTCTTAGATAGGTCAGAGGAAAGTGAAATTTTAAAACAAAGGAGCTGGAGGTAAGAAGGGATTTATTTACATCCACTAACATTGGTAGATGCTATAAAATTATACTAAAAAAGTCTTGTTTTGGTACATTAACTACATGCTTTTCACCAAGAACACATGCCACATAATATATTGAAATAAAATTCATGACAAAATATGAAGCCGTGATTTATCAACACATGAGGTTTTATAATAAAGATTTGGAGGATCAATTTAACACAGGATTTTGCTAAAACATGGAAACTAACAAGTCTTAATATGAAAATATGAATGTTTCAAATAAGACTGTACTACCTTTCAGCAGATATGAACACATTTGTTATGAGTTTATTTGAAAAACTGATTAATGCATTCTATGTATTTGAACTAATGGACTTTGGTTTTATTTTTATTTCTGTTGTACAATTTCTATTTATTACCCTAATTTATATTTTGCAATTTAGTAGTAACACCTTCATACATACCAAATAAATTTTAACTAACATTTATACCAGCAGCCTACCTGCACACATAATCTCTCAATCTCTCCCAGCCACATATATTCAACTCTATTCAGTATTTCTCGCTCTACTCTCTCCCTCTCCCTCTCTTTCCCTCTCACTCTCCCTTCCTGCATGCACGGCTCCCACACACCCAGAGACATAGGATAAAACACCTTTATATCACACAGAAACAGTATCTCTAGGAATTAAAGTAATATAAGAGTGTTCTGGTTAAAATAACTTCGGTAGCATGCCAAGTGCTTCTTTTACCAAAAACGTCATATTTTTTCTTCTTTGACGAGTTCCCTTTATGAACATGGCTGTTTAGGTTTAGTATTCATGCAGCCAACCAGGTTCAATAAGCAGAGTGCACAACACAGAGTCTCTGAATATGCTTCTTCCATTGATTATTTTTAAAATTAAACATTTATATAAGATTTTGAGATGTACCTAATCTACTTATTATTTATCCATGGGATATGTAATTGATTTTAAGGTGAAAAAATACAGGTCAAATAGGTTTTGGAATGTTCACTGGCAGGGCAGCCCTGCAGTGAGGGATCACCCCAAGAGCAATGTGAGAGCAGGTAACAGGGTTCACTGGCGGTTGAGGGGAGGGCTGCCCCAGGACCCAGGGAGCAGAGAAGTGGAGACTCCCAGCCCTCTCGGGCCTGCAGGAGTTCCGCCAAGGGCTTCTTTGGCGGGTCTTTAAGCTTGCAAGCCAAAGCAGGTGTGTGCTGTCCCTTGGTCACTAACAACACAGATTGGGAAGTGTTCATCTCCCACGGATTCCTGCTGATCCTGTAGTTCCGTGACAGGTTCATGAGCACATTCTACCCTGGCTGCCTCTATAGGACATTCACTATTAGATGCAGTCATATTATGCTTGAAATATTATCCAGATTATTAACATATGGCACATTTATCGCCTGTATTATATAAAACTGAAGAAAACCTTAGTTAGTACCTAAATTGAAATGTAATGATATGATACATTAGAAATTACTTTGTAAACACTTGTCTTTATAACTACTTCTCTCTTTTCTAGCATAGTATTACACATACCAAAACAAGAATTTGCTGTGTTTTGATTATTCAAAATTGCTGTGTAAACCCGGGCTGGTGGCACAGTGGATAAGGTGCCGGCCTGTGAACCCAAGGGTTGCTGGTTTGATTCCCAGCCAGGGCAGGTAAACCAGGTTGCAAGCCAGGTCTCCAGCCAGGTCTGTGGCTGGAAGCAGGTGAAAGGCAACTATACATTGACGTGTCTCTCTGTCTCTGCCTTTCTCCCTTCCCCTCTCTCTGGAAATAACAAATAAAATCTTTTTGAAAATGCTGTGTAAAATTCCATCAAGAGATGCATGTATTCAGAAATTTCACATCCCCTTCTATTAATAAATTATCCTACTTCTCTCTATTCCCTTTCTGCTACTTGTGGTTAGTTTTAGTGTGTCCTATTAGCTATAGCTTTAACCAATGTATTTTCCTTGTCTTAATTATTGGAGAATACTATTGTCCTGTTGTAAAGATAACACATGTTATAACAAGACACCAAATCACTAGAGGGGAAGGAGGAGCAGATTTTGGCACAGAGGCCTTCATGATTTCAATGACTCATGCCTAGAAACCCAACCATGCTGAAGGTCACTGGAGATACTGTCATTGCTATTGCGACTGACTACATCAAATTTACATAATATTTGCAGTATATAACATTTTAGATTCAGAAAGTCATTACTGACTTGTATTAATGGATATGTGTGTTTTGATTTTTGATTTTAGTGATAAGAAAATTAAATAGTGAAACCTGTCGATCCTCAAAGCATGGGTCATTAACTTTTCCTAGTAAGGAAAAACCTAAACCTATACAATTTAATTAACAAATGTCACCCAATAAATTCAATAACATGGTGGACCAATCCTGCTAGAATAACAGAATACTGTCTTAAAGGGTACAGTATGTCATTAGGAAAGATGCAACAATAGTGGAATAACACTACAACTCAAGAACAGTCAACACCTAATGCGGGTGAGGATGAGCCCCAATAGGCACTTTCACTCATTGTTGATAGGAACGCAAATTGGTGCAGTCCCTTTGGAAGACAGTTTGGCAGTTTCTTACAAACTAAATAGACTTTGGTCATATGATTCCATGATCTGCTCATTGGTATCTATCCAGAAGAACTAAAAACAGATGTCCACACAAAAACTTGCACACAGGTATTTACAGCAGCTTTATTCATGATTGCCAGCATTTGGAAACAACCAAGATGTCCTTCAGCAAATGAATGTGATAAATAAACCATGGCATATCCTGACAACAGGATATTATTCAATGCTGAGAAGGGAAAAGCTATTTAAGTATCAGAAGACATGGAGGAAACTTAAGTGCATATTATTAAGTTAAAGACGTCAACCTGAAAAGTCTACATACTGCATGATTCCAACGATATGATATTCTGGAAAAGGCAAAACTTGTGGAGACAGGAAAATGATCCATGGTTACCAGGAGTGAAGGGGAAGGGAGGGAGGGATGAATAGGTGGAACCTAAAGGATTTTTAGGGCACTGAAACTATTCTGTATAATACTATAATAACAGATATATATCATTATATATTTATATATTTTCTCTTCTAAAAGACTTAGATCTCCAGTAAGTTAATGAGAATTAGGTACACTATTTTAAACTGACAGATGACCAAATGGAATAGAATTTTAGCATGACAGGTCTGACTGAAAGTAGAAAAAAAAAACAGAAAGTGGAGTGCAACAGGGGAAGACAATATATTAGCAATCAGATTGAAAAAATTAATTATGAAAAGAATTAAAATGGTAGGATAGACTTAAAGATAAAAAGAAGTTGGATTCAACACAAGGTAATATATTGAGGACTACAGCTTCAGGCAGCAGGTTAAGATAGGGTGGGGAGGTAGCTTCAGATGCTAGACTTACTAGGTTTTAGAGAAAAATATCTATCCTTGGTAGGATGGTTGATAACAAATGTGAAACTCCAGCTAAAAAGTAACTTGGATTTGTGAGGAAATCTAGAGGAATTTAGGCACAGTGGTGCAAGAATATAATCATCAGACATAGGGTTTAGTATGGAAGCTTTCATGCTAAAATAAGGTCATTAGCTAATATAAGACCTAAAACAAAAGCTCATATTTGTGGTATCAGCAAATTTTAGTTAATTAATATATTCATATAGTATTTAACAGAATTTATTGGGTGCTCTGTGACTGCTTCTGAGATCAGCAACAGGTATGTGAGAAATAGTCCAAATGCTTCAAAGCTGGAGGCGTGGTTAAGGTTAAGTCTTTGCACCTGTAGAAATACCAGAGGCCCTTGAAAGGTTCTAGCCAGAGGGCATCAGGCAGGGTGATAATACTCTCAATTTGTGTTTTTCCCTGTTGTACTTAATTTTATTAAGTAAAACAAGTAAATAAATAATTTTTAACTGCTTTGAATAATGCTCCGCAGATCCATTTGGCTTTCTGCCATTCCCTTTTGCTCATTCTTTTTGAGAATTAAGATGTACAGGAGTCTGACTCTATTTTTAATGTTTAAATGTTGACAGTTTTCAAGCCTCATCCTCCCTCTTCTCTTTCCCCCCACATCTAGTTAAGTGGATAAAAAGCCTGTGTATGCCATCCTGTGGCTTCTGCAGAAGAAAGTTCAAACTGTGGCTCTCCCTCCAGACTGAATACTAGGACAAAAGGAAACTAGGCACAAGTGTCACACAATATATAAAATGAGCTATAAACTTTAGTATAAAACACAAGAAAAAAAGTAGAAGAAAATATAGGAGAAAATCCTGCATGAAATTAAGCTGTTGAGTTTTTTGAGACTGTTAAAAGCACAATCTATGAAAAATGTAGATATTAGGTTTTACTAAAGTTATTTTTTGCTCTTCAAAATATAATAATAAAGAAATTAAGAGAGGCCCTGGCTGGTGGCACAGTAGATAAGGTGCCAGCCTGTGAACCCAAAGGTTGATGGTTTGATTCCCAGCCAGGGCAAATAACCAGGGTGCAAGCCAGGTCTCCAGCCAGGTCTATAGCTGGAGGCAGGCACCATACATTGATGTCTCTCTCCCTCTCTGCCTCTTTCCCCTCTCTCTAAAATAATAAATAAAATCTTTAAAAAAAAAAGAAATAAAAAAACCCTACACACTGAAAGAAATCTCTGCAAACCATACATGTAAGATGTGTCTCAAATATACAAAGAACTCTTAAAATTTAATTACAAAAGAGAAAATCTAATTAAGAGTAGAAAAATATTGTAGCAGATAACTCGCAAAAGAAGAAAATATATAGAAGGAAATTAGGCATATGAAAATAGGCACAACCAACATTATTTATCATTGTGGGATTGCAAAATAAAACAAAAATGAGATAAATCTTAATCCTGTTAGACTGGTTTATACACCAATTTCCCATACCAATAGTCAGAGACATGGAACAAGAACTCTCATCTATTACTAGTAGGAAAAGAAAATGGTACAGAAACTTTGGAAAGCAATTTGGGAATATTTGCAAAGTAAAGATAGTTTTATAATAAACTCAAGGAAAATGTTAAGTATTTTCCAAAGTATTTTAACATTTGCATAGAAAAAACAACATTCAAACATTTATATTTACTTTATTTATAGCCAAACAAGTGCAAGCAATCAGATACTCTTATGTAGGTGAATTAATAAACAAATTGGGATACATCCCTAAAATAAAATAGTCTTTAGCAATAAAAAGAAGAGCCAACTAGACATGGAAAAAAATAACATGGACTAGTCTTGGCTGTATATTGCTAAGTGAAAGAAACCAATCTAAAAATGTTTCATACTGTATGATACCATTTATATGAACTTCCTGATAAGACAAGTCTGAACTGTCAGTAAAATATCAGTGGTTGCCTGGGTTTCAGGATGAAAATAGGCTGACTTAATGTTAGACATACACCGGCATGCATTTACTCAAAATATATAGTTTTACAGCACAAATTAATGGTAATTAAAAATAATTTAGATTTTAACATATTATTAGATGTAATGCAAACTAAAACACACTAATCAATTACAAATATGTGAAACAAACATTGAGGTGAATGGGTGCAAAAGGAACTGACATAAATGTATATATGGAATATAATTGAGAATAAGAAATAAACCCTTGTTTTATTAAAGGTTAATTAATTTTCAACAAATATGCAAAAATAATTCAAAGGGGGAAAAATCTCTTTAAGTACTGGTCTGGGATGAGTGGATATCCACATGGAAAAGAATCACACTATATATATATATACAAAAATGTACTTAAATACACTGTAAAGTCTCCATGGGTGCTAAAACTATTAAACTCTTTAAGAAAAACATAACACTAAATCTTATGATCTTATATTAAACAACAATTTCATATATATTATACCCAAAAGGAAACAAGAGAAAAATGATAAATTTGGCATCAACAAAATTAAGAGCACTGTACTTAAGAAGACATCATTAGGAAGTGAAAGCACAACCCACAAACTGGGGGAAAATATTTGTACATACATGAAGTCTTTCCAGAAGGCATTCAGGCACATAAAGTAAAAAATAGAGACATTTATTGAAGAAGATACAAGAAACCTTGTACGTAGTCACCTTCAAAGTAAGCACCTTGGGACCTCACACAGTTCTCCCAAATCACTATCAACTGTCCCACTGTATTTTCCTATACCTCATTGACAGTCTGAAATCTCTTCTCTTTCAAAGGTGATTTTAGTTTAAGGAAGTTGCAAGGTACCAAATCTGGGCTGTAGGAGGCTGAGTCATCTGGGTGATTCAATATCTCACCAAAAGTTGCACAAGATAAGATGTATTAGAAAGCTTATTGTCATGATAAAGGTGCCAATCACTGGTTATCCATAGCTGCAAACCATCTGAATCAACCAAAGTTTCTACAGAGGAATGTTCAAGCTTAACACAAAATCTGATGCAGATTCATTGCTCTACTTGCTGAGTCATTTTGAAATCGATGTCCACACAGTACACTTGCTCACTCAGTAGCATCTACTGCCCCCACTTACTAGTACAGCGAAGTCATCATTGTCCACATGTGCACATTACAGTCCACTCTCCTTGGCTGTCAGGGTACATCAATGTCTTACAAACCATTCTTGTTATACTAACAATGGATTGGCTTTTCCTGGACAGGCGTAGAATATCAGATTAAGAACAGTTTCTGGGGTATATAAAACTTTACAACCCATAAATAAAAAGGCCAATGTGTATATAATATACGTTTGGATAGATATATCTCCAGAGAATATGTACATATTAATGGCTAACAGGCTTTTAAAAAGATGTTCTGTATAAATAGCTATTAGGGAGAGGAAATTCAATACAACAAACAAAATACCACTTCATCAAACTATCAGGTAACAGCAAATGTTGACAAGGGTTGAAGTAACTGGAGCTCTCACACATTTCGTTTTTTTTTTTTTTTTAATTGTTGTTGTGTTATATCCATCCCCTTTTTATTCCCCTCTGTCCCCTTCCCCACCCACCCACTCCCCACCAAAGTCAATCTCACTTGTTGTCCATGTCCATGGTTCTTCCAATCCAGTTTCTTGACTAAACTGCTCCCCTTCTTTGCCTCTTCCTCCCCCATGCCCCTGGTCTCCTCCCCCTTCCCCCCAAACCCACTAAAGGTCTATTCATTGTATTCACATATCTGGTTCTGTTTTGCTTGTTTGTTTTGTTCATTATTGTCCAACAATGGGTAAGATCATATGGTATTCATCTTTCACTGACTGATTTATTTTACTTAGCATAATACTCTCCAGTTCCATCCATGTTGTTGCAAAGAGTAGGAGTTCCTTCTATCTTTCTGCTGTGTAGTATTCCATTGTGTAAATGTACCAAAGTGTTTTTTATCCACTCATCCACTGATGGGCACTTAAGCTGTTTCCAGCACTTGGCTACTGTAAATAGTGCTGCTATGAACATAGAGGTACATAGGTTCTTACGAAGTGGTGTTTCAGGGCTCTTTGGGTATAGTCCTCGTAGTGTAATGGCTGGGTCAAAAGGCAGTTCCATTTTAAGTTTTTAAAGGAAACTCTATACTGTTTACCATAGCTGCTGCACCAGCCTGCATTCCCACCAACAGTGCACCAGGGTACCCTTTCACCACATCCTCGCCAACACTTGTTTGTTGATTTACTGATGACTGCTATTCTGATAGGTGTGAGGTGGTATCTTATTGTGGTTTTAATTTGCGTCTGTCTTTTGGCTAGTGATGTTGAGCATTTTTTCATATTCCTTTGGGCCTTTTGTCTGTCTTCCTCAGATAGTTGTCTATTCAGGTCCTTTGCCCATTTTTAAATTTGTCTGTCTGTCTCCCTGGTATTGAGTTGCATTAGTTCTTTATATATTTTGGGTATCAATATATTCAGCTATTTTGCTAAATTTGCTTATTAGGTCAAGTAAGTTTTTGGTGGGACCTATCAGGTTTTATATGTACATTATCATGTCATCTGCAAATAATGACAGTTTGACTTCCTCCTTTCCAATTTGGATACCTTTGATTCCTTTTTCTTCTCTGATAGCTTTGACTAGAACTTCCAAAATGATGGAGAAAGTGGACAATCCTGTCTTGTTCCTGATCTTAGACAGAAAGCTTTTAGTTTTTTCCCATTAAGTATGATGTTGGCTTCAGGTTTCTCATATATGGCCTTTATGATGTTGAGGTATGCTCCCTCTATTCCCATTTTGCTGTGTGTTTTATCATAAATGGTTGCTACACTTTATGAAATGCTTTTCAGTATCTATTGGTATGATCATATGGTTTTTGTCTTTCATTTTGTTGATATGGTGTATTACATTTATTGATTTGCAAATGTTGTACCATCCTTGTATCCCTGGGATGAACCCCACTTGATCATGGTGTATGATCTTTGTAATGTATTGCTGGATCCAGTTGGCCAATATTTTGTTAAGAATCTTGGCATCTATGTTTATCAGAGATATTGTCCTACAGTTTTCTTTCTTAGTTGTGTTTTGACCTGGTTTTGGGTTTAGAATAATATTGGCCTCATAGAAAGAGTTTGGAAGTCTTCCCTCCTGTTAGATTTTTTTGGAATAGGTTGAGAAGGATAGGAGTTAGTTCTTTTTTAAATGTTTGATAGAATTCATCTGTGTAGCAATCCGGTCCAGGGCTCTTGTGCTTTGGGAGATTTTGGATTACTTCTTCAATTTCACTAGCTGTTATTGGTCTATTCAGGCTTTCTGCTTCTGGATTCAGTTTTGGTAGATTATACATTTCCAGAAATTTGTCCATTTCACCCAGGTTGTCATATTTCTTGTCATATAGTTGTTTGTAGTAATATCTTACAATCCTTTGTAATTCTGAAGTATCAGTTGTGATTTCTCCTCTGTCATTTGCAGTTTTGTTTATTTGAGTCCTTTCTCTCTTTTTCTTAATGAGTCAGGTTAAAGGCTTGTCAATTTTGTTTATTTTTTCAAAACAAAACATCTCATGGACTTATTGATTCTTTGAATTGTAGTCTGAGTCTGTAAGTTATTTAGTTCTGCTCTGATCTTGATGATTTCCTTCCTTCTACTTGCTCTGGGTTTTGTTTTTTGTTGCTCCTCTAGTTCTTGAAACTTTATGGTTAGGTTTTGTATAAGCTTCTTCTGACCTTTTTAGGTAGGCCTGTATTGCTATGAATTTCCCTCTGAGGACTGCCTTTGCTGTGTTCCATAGGTTTTGGGCTGTTGTGCATTCATTGTCATTTGTTTCCAGAAACTTTTTTATTTCATCTTTGATCTCATTGTTAACCCATGCATTACTTAAAAACATGTTATTCAGTCTCCATGAGTTACTGTTTTTATTTTTTTCCCTTGAAGTTTGTTTCTAGTTTCAAGCCATTGTGATCTGAGAAGATGCTTTGTATGCTTTCAATTTTCCTGTATTTGTGGAGGCTTTTCTTGTGACCTACCATGTGGTCTATCTTTGAGAATGTCCCATGTGTATTTGAAAAGAATGTATATTTTGCTTCTTTGGGGTGAACGGTTCCATGTGTTTCAGTTAGGTCCATTTCCTTTAGAGTATTGTTCAATGCCACAATATCCTTGGTGTTTTTAGATCTGTCTACTGTTGATAATGGGGTATTAATATCCCCTACTATTAGTATGTTGCTGTCTATATCCTTCTTGAAGTACTTCAAGATTTTCCTTATATTTGTGGTTGCTCCTATGTTGGGTGCGTATATATTTACCAGAGTTATATCTTCTTGATGGATTGTTCCCTTAAGTATTATGAAATGTGCCTCATTGTCTCTTTTTATGGCCTTCATTGTAAAATCTATTCTGTCTGAAATTAGTATTGCTACTCCAGCCTTTTTTTTTATGTCCATTTGATTGATATATATTTTTCCATCCCTTCACTTTCAATTGGTGTTGATCTTTCATTCTGAAATGGGTCTCTTGAAGACAGCCATATGTGGGTCATGTTTTCTTATCCACTCAGCTACCCTATGTCTTTTGATTGGCACATTTAATCCATTTACATTTAAGGTTATTATTGATTGATACTTATTTATGGCCATTTTCCCCCTTTGTACCTGTCTTCCTCTCTGTTTCTCTCTGTTTCTTCATTTTTTTAAAGCAGACCCTTCAGCATTTCTTGCAATGCTGGTTCAGTAGAGATGTATTCTTTTAGTCTTCTTTTGTCTGGGAAACTCCTTATTTCTCTTTCCATTTTGAATGAGAGCCTTGCTGGGTAGAATATTCTTGGTTACAAGCCTTTGTTTCCCATTACTTGGAATATTTTTTGCCATTCCCTTTTGGCTTGTATTGTTTCTGTTGAATAATCATTTGATAGCCTTCTTGGAGCCCCCTTATATGTTATTTGCTGTTTCTCTCTTGATGCTTTTAGGATTCTCTATTTATCTTTGAAATTTGCCATTTTAATTATAATGTGCCTTGGAGTAGGTCTGTTTGGATTTATCCTCAATGGAATCCTCTGTGTTTCCTGAACTTGAGTAATGTTTTTACTCATCATGTTAGGGAAGTTTTCTGTCATTACTTTTTTGAGCAGGTTTTCCATTCCTTGTTTCTCTTCTCCTTCTGGTATTCCTATGATATGGATATTATTGTGTTTCATGTTGTCCTGCAGCTCTCTTAAAACCGCTTTGTTCTTGTTCAGCCTTTTTTCATTCTGTTGCACTGTCTTAAAATATTTTTCTAGGTTGTCTTCCAGCTCATTGATCCAATCCTTTGCTTCCTCTAACCTGATGTTGATTCCTTCTACTGTATTCTTCAATTCAGCAAGTGTATTCTTCATTTCCTCCTGACTCTTACTGATAGTTTCTATGTCCTTTTTAATGCTGGTGTAGTTCTCAGTAAGTTCCTTGTAGCTTCCCTGGAGTTCTTTGCAGTTCCCCTGGAATTGTTTGTAGTTTTCTTTGAGATGGGTGAGCTCATTGAGCTTCTCAATCATCATTATTTTGAATTCTGTATCTGATAGTTTGTTTGCCTCTGTTTTATTTCGTGATCTTTCTGGGGATTCCTCTTTTCCTTTAGGTGATGGACTGTTTCTTTTTCTCCCCATTTTTAGGTTTCATTGTAATCCAATCAGACTGTGATCAGCTGCCAGGCTAAGGAACTGCTAGGCTGGAGGTATTGATTTAGTTGTAATCCTATCAATCTGTGATCCACCACCAGGCTCAGATGCAGTTTGGGGTGACAGACTGATTTAGTTGTAAATCAATAGTACATCAGCTACCAAACTCAGGCCCTGCTGGGCTAGACAGAGAGGTTCAGTTGTAATCCAGTGATTCAGCCACCAGCTCAGGTGAAGCCTGATGGGACAGATTCAGATGTAAATTAATTAATCTGTGATTAACTGCCAGAGTCAGGCACCACTGGGCTAGGCAGCAAGATACAATTATAATCCAATGAATCTGTGATTAGCCATCAGGCTCAGGTGGTGCTGGGCTTGATTGTAAGATTCTATTGTAATCCAATGAATCTGTGATCAGCTGCCAGGCTAAGGGGCCACTGGGCTAAACTGAAAGATTCAAGTTGTAATCCGATGAGTTTGTGATCAGCCACCAAGCCCAGAGGCCAGTGGGTGGAATAAACCAATTCAGTTGTGAAACAATGAATCCACCATCAGCCACCAGGGTCACAGGCCACTGTGTGGGGCTGACTGACTGGCCCAGCTGTAAGTCAGAGAGTCTGTAATCAGCTGCCAGACCCAGGTGCTGCTGGACAAGTGATACCTCTTCTGGTACCAACTATTTTATCTCTGCTCAGACAGGGCAGGGCAGGGCAGGAGAGGCTTATTTAGATGTAAATCAGAGAATTGTGATCAAGCGCCAGGCTCAGGCACCTCTGGGCAGAGCAGGTTGCTCCCAGTGGGCAGAGCTATAAGGACCCTCATAAGGAAGCCGCTTGGCGCAGCGCAGTCCCCCGAGGTGTGGGCGATGAGTCAGCACTGGGGTCCCCACAGCTGCTTCCCCACTTCTCTCCTCCAAGCCACCACTGCAAACTCTCCCCACGCATCTCCAGTCCTCTCTCCCCTCCCTCGGCTGAAGCCCAGGGTAGGTGGGTGTCAATGTATTATTGCTGTGGTCACCCTGTCTCCAGCTCTCTCAGGCCAGCAAACCCCACAGCTTTCTGCCCTTCTCAGCTGGATGCTGCTCTGCTCTCTGCCATGTTGCTGTAGCTGGGTAGTTGGGTGTCCCCCAACTGGGGGATCAGACCCCTCTTCTCAGGTGGAGCCCCCAGCTCCGTTCCTTTGGCTGCTGCCTCTGATGGGGGCCCAGGCAGCCCTCTCTGTTTCCTTGATTCCTACCAGTCACGTTGTGATGAAGCTCCTTTTCTGTTCTGTCTGTGGTTATACGGCTTCTTTCCAGCTGGTGTTCTGTTGGGAGTTCCAGCTGACTTTTTCCTCCAAAAAAGTAATTCCAGATGTGACCTGGGAGGAGATTGGTGCAGCTCCACTTACTCCTCAGTCATCTTGCCAGCCTCTTTCAGGCTTTTTTTTTCTCTCTCTCTTACATTTCTGATGGGAATTTACAATGGTACAGCCACTTTGGAAAACAGTCTTAAAAGGTTAAATATAGATGTGCCTTATGACTCAGAATAGGCAAATCTATAAAAACAGAAAAAAATTTATGATTTTCTGGGTCTGAGTTGGGGGGTTTGGGAGGAAATGGAAAGTAATTGCTGGTGGTCATAAGATTTCTTTCTGGAGTGTTAGAATTGTTCTATAATTTATTGTAGTGATAGTTGTACAACTCTGCATATACTAAAAATCCATTGAACTGTACACTTTAAGTGGGAGAATTGAATAGTATGTGAGTTATATCCCAACATACCTAGTAGAGCATTATATCTCAATATATCTGGTAAAAATAATATATAACACCCTATTTACTACTCTTTCCCTCTTGACATGAATATTACATTTGAACAAACTAGATTTCAATGGTGTAGGTAAATCTCCATTTTTCTTTAAAAGGCATTCCTCATTTTAGTGACATATCTGCTGAATTATTCTTTGTACTAAAAACATCCATATAAAATACTTTTTTCTAAAAACCACATATATAGATAGGCTGAAAAAAAGATTATCACTAAAACTCATAATCTTAAGAGTAAAAAAAGAAAACACAACTTGAATAACCGTCCCTTTCCATACATTTCTTATGTTCAAAGGTACAAAAGTCGCTTTGGCTCTGAGGACAGAATCTGATCAGCCCTGTCAGATACAGAAGGAACCCGTTACGAAATGTCCCTGACTAAAGTGGAATAGCAAAGCCAGGTAGCTTTTGCCTAGCTGGACCTCAGTGATAACAACCACAGTGATAATTAATTACATGCGCAGTATTCAGTGTTTTCTTTCCTGACAAGACAACAGCAACACTATTATACCCTGCGGAGAGAAATTAAGACCTAGAGAGCTCACCCTTGAACTTCCTCTCTAATGTGTCATGCTTAGCCTGTGCTCTGTAATGAGCACAACCAGAACAGGGCAGGCCTTCAGCAAGAACACATGCGCATAAACAAACTGCCAAATACATTTGTTAAAATAACCACAATCTTAAACTTCTGACAACTCTCTCTTCTCTAGTGAGGCTAAGCTGTGTTATTTAGATGTGTATTTTCACCTTCAACTGTATGAGGAGATTTTGTAAACTAGAAATGGCATTGTTGCACATTCCCAGGCTATTGAAAGATTTGTATGATTAATAGATAAACTAAAAGTGAAACAGTTTTTTATCTAGAATTAATTCCTTAGATCTGTACCATTATAAATAACAAATGATTATAATGTTACTAAAATCATAGTAAGAAAGGAATTTTTCAAAATGACTACTAGAAACTGTAGTGTAATACATTAAAGTTAATCATTCTGGTTTCATATGGTTGTTGTGTCATTTGTTACCTTAAACTTAGGATATAATATTTCTGAGTGTCAGCTATTAATTTGGATACCAAGTAGCAATATCTAATTTTTCAGATATTCTGAGAATCAAGAAAGATATTATAAGTTTTAAATACTGTGATCTATAAAACAGAAGGTATTATTTTTGATTTGCATACATAAGCATGTTTGAAAGCAAGGTTGGGAAAATAAGGTAATAATGAAAAATTGGCTACATTAAACATAAGTATTCTTTAAAAGATTATATTAATAGGAATATTACTGTGGCCCTGTTAGATGTGGACTATGACATCCACTTTGAAATTTGCCAAGGGCCAGTATACTAATAAATATATATCAAGTTGTTTATTATTGGCAGTCATGTCTGTCTTATTACTTTCTATGCCTGAGACTATGCAACTGAAAGAAATCACTCAAGAATGTCAGCTGTACTCTTACTGCTCACTTAAACCAGATGTTGTTCTGGTCCATCTGTTCACAAGTTCACTGCCGCAATATGAAAAACAACTGGGGACTATGAGGTGACATAGTAATTAACCTTGTAAATGAAATTAGTACCACAAACGAAACCAACACTTGGTTATATGACTTTCTTCAATTAGCAGCAATTAATCTTGGTTGCTCTGTGTATTCTCCCTTTAATAATTTATAATTTGTTTAATGGTGGATGATGTAAAGCCATTGTACTATGTCCCACTTTTCTTTGTGCTAAAATTAGCTTTACAAGTATTGTCTTTAAGTTTAGAACTCCTGTATGAATTGCTATTTGCTTAAAAAGGCATAGTGGTTACTCAGTGTATACTGAATAATACCTATAGAGAGCTAGCTTTTTGCTACCATTTCATTAATTTGAGTCATTCATAAGAGTCTAATGAAAAAAGTATTTAGAAAAATCTTAGAACAATATTAAATGAAATAGTTTTGCATTGTAGAAGTATAAAACATTTTTAATTGAAGACTCAAATTAATAGATTTAATAGTAGATTAAATAAGAAGACAGAATTAGTGAATAAGAATTAGTAAAATTGGAGCCCTGGCTAATGGCTCAGTGGATAGGTGCTGGCCTGCAAACCCAAATGTCACTGGTTTGATTCCCAGTCAGGGCACATAACCAGGTTGCAAGCCAAGTCTCCAGCCAGGTCTGTAGCTGGAGGCAGGTGAAAAGCAACCATACATTGATGTTGCTCCGCTACTCTGCCTCTCTCCCTTCCCCTCTCTCTGGAAATAATAAATAAAATCTTAACAAATAAGAATTAGTAAAATTTAATTTAAATTAATGAAGTTGTATATGTTTGAAAATTTATACAATAAAATTTAAATAAGAGATGAATAGAAACATTTTAATTAAACTATAACAGGACAGACAAACAATATAGGCATTTTAAAAACACTGGGAACTTTCTGACCTGCAGATCCACATTTAAAATATGTTAAAAGATATTCTTCAAATTGAATGAAATAAATGGCAAATATAGAAAGAAAATAATAATTAAAAAATAACAAAACATTCTAAGTTTTAATACATATCCTTTTCAAACCTTTCCAAATAATTGATGAAGAGGTTACACTTCCCAACACATATTATGAAGCCAACATTATTACCTTGCTATCAAAACCCAAGAAGCATAATGCACAAAGGAAAACTATAGACCACTGTTTTTTGATGAATACAGAGGTAAAAATCCTAAACAAAATACTCATGAATCAAATATAACAATACATTAAAAAGATAATATATCACAATCAAGAAGGGTTCACTCCAGGAGCACACATGCAAGTTGATCAATTTGATACATCACTAACAAAATAATGACAAAATTATGATATCAGAAGATGAAGGAAAAAGCATTTAACAAGCTTCTACATCCAGTTATTATTACAACACTCAATAAAATAGGTATAGAAAAGTACTTTGATATAATAAAGATTATATATGAAAATTCTCAGATAATATCATCCTCAGTGGTGAAAAACTGAAAGCTTTCCACTATGATCAGAAACAGGACATTGATGTCTAGTTTCACCACTGTTATTCAAAATAGTATTAGAAGTCCTAGCCAGAGCAATCAACAAGAGACAGTAACTATGGCATCCAAATAGAAAATGAAGAAGAAAAACTGTCACTTCTTGAAGATGATAAGGTCTTTATAAAGAAAGAATCAAAAAACCATTATGTCAGTAAATAAGTGAAGTAAAATTACAGGATACAATATCAATATATCCAAATCCATTACATTGCCATATGCTAACAATGAAATTTCAGGAAAAAAAAGAAAGAAAATTTCACTTGCAACCACAACAAAAAATCCCTAGAAATAACAAGAAGGTGAAGGACCTACACACTGACACCTTTAAAATGGTAGTGGGAAAGCTGGGTCATTTCCCGGCACCCAGGAGTAAAGGTAAGCTATGTTGGGATAACTTGTGACAAAGGCATTAAACGAAGAACCAGTATCCATCACCAGCAAGTGTATTATACAGATTCCATCTTCCCATGCACTAGCTTGTAACAACTTGCTAGCAGAGGATGTAAAGTAAAAACAATAACTGGATTATATAGCCAACTAAAGCAGATTTCAATAATATTATGGTGCCAAATTTACCTTCACTTGACAGGAAGGCTTAAGCAAATTATCAGTGGGTGCCTCATTAAAATTAGCACTGGAGGATTGCATGTGATGATTTTCATTAGGCCTGAGGTCTCATTATAATGAACAAGCAAAAAAAGTGCAAACATCAGAAGCAGCATTTAGTGTGATGTATTTACATAACAGGTTTCCTCTACGTATATTGTTATTACTGATGTCAAAATACAGTGATCTTGAATGAACATCTGAACCTGAGACTACATCTTTCTACTGTTAAAGTCTACTACTATCAACTAATAGAACATCATAAGTATATTAAATTAATATTATTATTTAGAAAAAATATATTACAAAACACACAAAAAAATGGAAAGCTATGTCATGTTCCCAGATAGGAAGAATCAACATAATTAAAAGACCATATTACCCAAAGCAATATATAGGGTGTGCATGATCAATTGGCAAAACTTTAGTAAAATAAACATACCACAAAAGTGTTATATTTTGAAATATATTTATTCTTATATGTAAATACAGAAACATAGTCATTATCTTCTAAATTGCTCAAAAAAGTCTCCATTTGCTGCAATAATAGATTCTGTTCAACTTCAGAATCTTGAGCATGCTTTAATTAACTTTGTTTTATCCATGGACATCATCATGTTTTCAGTCTTAGCTTTAACAGCCTTTTTATTGGAATGAGGTTGTTTATTAACTTCTCTCTCACAAACACTGCATACATAATAGTCTAAAGGATTTACATATGGTGAACTAGGTGGCCAAATTTCCTTTGGTTAGAATTCAGGAATATTGACACTGAGAAATTTTCACACCTTTTGGGTGTTATATGCTGGTGTGCCATCTTGTTGGAAGATAAAATGATGTCCATTTGCAACTTGCTTCATTGATGGTACAACTACTTCTCTCAAAACATCAAAGCAAACAACCTGGATCTTCATTGATGATCTCCTGGATTCTGTGTATAATATCTGGACTTGTGCGACCCTTGCATATCTTATGCATTTTCCTTGTTGATGTGGGGAGATCAGGATCAGCATTGTACACCTTCTTCATATTGTAAACTGTGCATAAAGGGATGTTACTGAAGTCCACAATTTCCTTAGCAGTTCACCCTGCATTTAGTGCAGAAATTATAGTTGTTCTAATATTGTATTCCTTCAACATGATGGTTGCTCTCAGAATTTAATACTTTATATCTGAAACAATGATGTTAAATCATAACCTTAAAAACACAGTTTTTCAAAATTAATAAGAAGCATGTGAAATACGGAGATGCAAAGTTACTGTCAATTGATCATGTGCATCCTGTACAGATTGGAATCCCAATGCCGTTTTGTAAAGAAATAGAACAAAAAACCATCAGATTTGTATGGAACCACAAGAGACCCCAAATAGCCAAAGTAGCTGAGAAAAAATAACAAGGTGACAGTAATCAAAACAGCATGGTATTGGCAATAAACAACATACACACTGACCAATGAAACAGATTTAACAGCCCAGAAATGAACCCACATGCAGCTGGGCAAATAGTTTTCAACAAAGAAGAGCCAAAAACTTACAATTTATAAAAGAAAGCTTCTTCAAAAGATGGTGCTTGGAAAACAAGCCCCATGCAAAAAAAAAAAAAAAAAAAAAAAAAAAAAAAAAAAAAAAAAAAAAAAAAAAAAAAAAAAAAAAAAAAAGAAAAGAAAAAAGAAAGAAAGAAAGAAATTACACTGCTCTTTGTCACCAAACACAAAAACTAATGAAAAAAGTATCATACCTAAATATAAGAGCTGAAACAATAAATTACATAGAATAAAGCATAGGTACTAAACTGATGGATCTTGGTCTTAGATAGGATTTAATCAATTTGACCTCAAACACAGGGGAAGTAAAAGGGACTATATCAAACTAAAATGCTTCTGCACAGCAGTCAATTAATCAATCGATCAATCAATAAAACAAAAAGGCACCCAATTAAATAGGAGAAGAGATTTGCAAACACCACCACCAGGGACACTTAAATATTCATTATGTATAAAGGATATATAACTCAGCAACAAAACAACAAATGATACAATTTTTTTAAAAAAGGGCAGATGACCTGAACAGACACCTCTCCCAAGAGGGCATTGAAATGTCTATGAAAAGATACTCAAATTCGCTAGCTATTAGGGAAATGTAAATTAAAACTACAATGAGATACCACCTCACAGCTGTTAAAATAGCCATTATCAACAAGACGAATAATAATAGCAAGTGTTGCAGAGATTGTGGAGGTAAAGAAACCCTTATTCACTGCAGGTGGGAATGTAAACTCATACAGCTGCTGTGGAAAACTCTGGAGGTTCTTCGCAAAATTAAGGGTAGACTTACTGTGTACCCAGCAACCCCTCTTCTGGGTGTCTACATGAAAAATTTGAAAACATTTATTCAAGAAGATATACATACTCCTATATTTAGTAAAACCTTATTCATAGTTGCCCAGACATAGAAACAAAGTTGTCTTTTGATAGATCACAGGATAAAGATGTGGTACATATATACTATGGAATACTTAGCCATAAAGATGAGTTATTGTCATTTGGATGGATTTTGAGAATATCATGCTAAGCAAAGGGAAAGAATTGTGAATTTTTTCATATGTGGGATACAAAACTGAAAGCAACAAATGAATAAACATGACAAATAAACAAAAACTCATCGATGTAAAATATAGAATGGTGGTTACCAAAGGAGAGCGGGGGTTAAGGGTAAATGGGGTCAAACATATATTGACAAAATGAGATTTGACTGCATGGTAAATATATGGTGCACTATATAGATAATGTATTATAGAATCATACACTTGAAACTTATCTAATTTATTAACTAATGTCACTGAAATAAATTTAATTAAACATGTATATAAATAAATGTGAAAGCTGGAAATTTTAGTGAAAATTATTTACTTATTATAGGTTCAATAAGATCAAGTAGTTTAAATATCAAAAAATATATATGGCAATTTGATCCACCACAATCAAACTGTTGAAAAAAAAGGCAGAAAATCCTAACAGGAATAGGGGAAAAAAATTACATACAACAGAATGCTAATTTTAAGAGCTGAAAAAAAATTAAAAACTATAAAACAAATGCTGGGACTAATATGTTTATATTAAATATAAGTAATAAAACATTTTAAAACCCTTAATTTTTAATAGTATATTTTATTGATTAAATAAACAGTTGCCCAAATTTCTCTTCTTTTTGCTCACCCCTGCTCAGGACCCTGCTTCCCTCTAGCAATTCCACCCCCCTTAGTTCATGCCCATGGGTTATGCATATGAGTTACTTGGCTTCACTCTTTCCTGTATTACTCTTAATTTCCCCCTATATATATTGTATCCATCAATTATGTCTCCTAATTCCTGTACCATGACAGAGATGCAAATTAAAACTACAAAGAGAATCCTAGATGGTGGCTCAGTGGATAGGCGTTGGCCTGCAAACCAAAGGTTGCTGGTTCGATCCCCAGCCAGGGCACATAATCAGGTTGCAAGCCAGATCTCCTGCCAGGTCTGTAACTGGAGGCAGGTGAAAGACAACCACACATTGATGTCTCTCTCCCTCTCTGCCTCTCTCCCTTCCCTTCTCTCTAAAAGTAATAAATAAAATCTTTAAAAATAAACAGAACTAAAAAAAAAAAAAAAAAAGAGGGGCAGTATATCATGGGATACACTGCTCATGAGAATATATTCACTGAAGGGAGAATATCACATAACCTGAAGACAAACATATTTCAATCCTTACAGCAACCACTAAAAATGACAAAAAGAGGAATCGGTTTTAAAATGTCAGACATGAAATGTGTATAAAATTCACAAAAATTAAAATAGAAAAAGAGGTACCAAGGAACCAAATAGGTAACACCAAATGCAGCTTAAATCCAAACATGTCAATACATACAATAAAAATAAATTCAATTAGAAGTTCATTTAAGTGCTAGATAATCCCAGTTGCATTGAAAAGCAAGCCCCATTTATACTATTCATATAACCGTTAAATATAAATAACAGATGTCATGAAAATAAATGTGTAGAAAAAAATGTAACTGCACCCATTAAACATAAAATACCCAGAGTGGCTACATTAATATCAGAAAAACTAGATTTCAACACAATGAGTTTTCGAGTGATATGAGAAATATTTTATAATTGAAAATATTTTTTAAAAATAATAAATATAGATAGCATTTAAATATATAATAAAATGGACAGAAATAAAAAGAAGAATAGGCAAACACACATTGAAAATTTCAACAATTACAAAGTAAATAAAAGCATCAGGAAAGGTGTTCAGTTTTTTAAAAATTTTATTTATTTTTAGAGAGAGGGGAGGGAGAGAGGCAGAGAGGGAGACATCAGTGTATGGTTGCCTTTCACCTGCCTCCAGCTACGGACCCAGCTGGAGACCTGGCTTGCAACCTGGTTATGTGCCCTGGCTGGGAATCAAACCAGCGACCTTTGGGTTTGCAGGCCGGTACCTTATCCACTATGCCACCAGCCACTAAACACCAGCCTGGTGTTTAGTTTTTTATAACAACTGTCAAACTTGGTATTGATAACTGAAACTTTTTTTTTTTTAATTTTATTGTTGTTGTATCACATCCATCCCCTTTTTGCTCCCCTCTGTCCCCCCACCCACCCACCCATTCCCCCCAAAGTCAATCCCACCTGTTGTCCATGTCCATGGTTCCTTTATACTAGGTTCTTGTCTAAGCTGCTCACCATCTTTGCCTCTACCTCTCCCTCCCCCCTACCCCGTTCCCCTGACCACTGAAGGCCTATTCCTTGTATTCATAT